>CM038794.1:54042418-54139850 GCA_021764765.1 Vicia sativa | reverse complement strand
TGGACATAAAATTCAAACATAAAGGGTGATATATCATAATAATCAAAGAATGCATAATAACAAATATATAACATATTATTACATAGTCACCCAATTTACCATTCACACACAAACCATAACGATAATTTACATATCATGTAACAACATCATTCACACAACAACAATTATGCAATGCAATGTATTCGACAACTAGACTTAATGCATATGATACCAAGTGTGAACTCTTAGTTTCACGCTCACGTTCCCGCTAGGATCGAAGATCACCAAGCGGACCTCATGAAATCGTTATGAAGTAGCGCTTCACTAATCCATCACCATAGAATTAATAATGCATTTGCACACATTCACAACATACATTTATCCTGGCATGAAGCAACTCTGAGACCATGAAACACATATTGGAAACTCTAATTTATTTTATAAGAAAGTACATTGTTTTAGTTTTATAAAAGCAGCGTCAATAGACACTTGAAACTCAATATATATGAATTTTAAAGTTTTCGAGAAAATGCAAACACCGACAACATACCAACACATACGCACCACAAAACCTTTTACACATAAATTAAATTTAGTCCGAAACTTCAAAACATTTTACAAAATACAACGTATTAGATTTCCATAGGTTCACGGTGCATTAAGCGGACACCACATAACACCCAAAATCTATCCCGGTTATATTAAAAGTCCAAAATTTCCGCAAACATAAGGCATTACATTCTCATTTCAAAACCAACAACATAAAAACTATCATAATAGATACATAACACTTATTAATCCAAAGAACTTAAAACAATTTATTGAGATATTTTAGGAAAAGATATATTTAGGAAAACATATATTTTCCTAAATATATATATTTGGCGGTGAAATCCACCACCAACACCTAAGATTGAACCTAATTCACCATATTACCTCGGATCGTAAGACCGGTGGAGATTTCATCACCGCCCGCCTAACGACAAATAATTATGAATCTTGGGCGGACATACAAGCGACATTAAAGTACGAAGGAAATTGAATTTACGGATGGCTCGATCAATAAACCATCACCCCTTGCTGAAAGTCGATTGGGCGTCGATTAATGCGATGCTCATCCGTGGATCACGAATACAATAGACCCAAATTTGAAGACATCCTTGTCCAAATTGATAAACCCTTTTGGGATCACCTCAGCGTTTCGCACAAACTAATGGCCTCGCATTCAACAATTCGTTCTTGAATCACAAAGCGAGAACGAGACCAAATTAATACTGTTTACGTATTACTCTGACAAGTTGCATACTTTTGGCGGAACTTGATTGACCGAGCCCTTGATCTCGTGTTCTTGTTGTCTCGTGTTGGTGAGGAAATTACACGAGGGCGTCGAGCGCAAAACGCTTACATGATTTTTAATGGGATTGTTTTACGAATTTTGTTCTTCCTCACGCAAACATATTATCACGAAGACCTCTTAGGAGTTTGATAGAGCATACCGATTGGTTACACAAGAGGGCGATGTGCGTACATATGAGCAAAGTCGAGTCCAACCATCGAAGCAATTGGGTTATTTGTAAGGCGGGCGAGGTGGCGTGGTCGGGGGCGAGTTACGCGGGGCTAGTGTGTTCTCTATGCAAGAAAATAGGTCATGAGCCTCGGGTTTGGGCGAACTCGATGCATGGTCATTGCAGAAGAAGGGACATCGGAGGCTGTTGTTTTGAGCATGGGCTATCAGGATGGTTGGCCGAGGCGGGAAGACTCCCACAATGGGGCGAGCATTGGCCAAGTGCGTGCTAATCTTTCAAGTTCTTCTCCTTGAACTTGGGTCAATTATTCACACAGAGCAATGGAAGGCTATATCGGGTCTTATTGGTAATGCTCGAATCCACAATAGATTGAATGGTAAGTTTGATGCATCGTCTTGGATTATTGATACAGACAGCTCACCATATTACTGGAGAAAGTTCTTGGTTATTTGACACAAAATTTTGAATGCGGATTGGTTTGCGAATGGTGAAAAAGTGGTTGCCACTTTGGTGGGATCTGTTGGTTTATCGGACAAGATTACTCTCATCGGATACTTTATGTTCCAAATTTGAGTTGTAATTTATTGTCTGTCTCTCAACTTAATGATGATTTACAAACTATTGTCAATTTGATTCTCATATTTGTGCTATACGGGACCAAGCGAAGGAGATTGGAGCGAATTAAGAGAGAGCAGTTGTACTACTACTATGAGCGAAATTCTTATCTCTGCTAAATACAAACTTGGAGTTGTGGCATCGTCGGCTCGGGCATCCTTCGGAAAAAGTAGTTAAGATGATTCCTCATGTCGGTAGTAATAAAAGATCATTTGGATAAGGGATGTGAAGTGTGTATGCGTGCTAAGCATCCTAGAGATAAATTTCATTTAAGTAATAATAAAGCTTCTCGAATTTTTGAGAAAATACATTGTGATTTGGGGACCGTATAAGCATGTTTCCTCGTGTGGAGCTCGTTATTTTTGACAATAGTTGATGATTTTTCGAGGCGGTTTGGATTTATTTGTTAGTCGATAAATTGGAAGTGTTTCAAATGTTTATGGCTTTTGTTACTATGGTTGATAGACAATTCTCTCAAACAATTAAAGTTGTTCAAAGTGATAGCAGATGCGAGTTTAATTGTTTGCTTGAATATTTTGATGCAAGCTGGAATTTTGTTCAAACTTCTTGTGTGTACTCCATAACAAAATGGGAGAGTTGAGAGGAAGCATAAACATATCTTGAATGTTGGTCGGGCATTGCGTTTTCAAGCAAAATTGCCTATCTATTTTTGGGGAATGTGTTCTTGCTGCAGCTCACTTAATCATATACCCTACTCTCTTTTTCTTGAATAAAACACCTTTTGAAATACTTTTTGATAAACCCCTGTTTGATGTTGTTCGAACCTTTGGGTGCTTGTGTTATGCACATAATCGGAAAACTAAGGAGATAAATTCGCTAGTTGAAGTCGAAAATGTGTCTTTGTTGGATATCCGTTCGGTAAAAGGGTTGGAATTGTTTGATTTGGATAGCGTCGGTGGGCGAATCAAGAACAACTTGTACCGACTGATCGGTATTGGGCGCCGTCTACATCAACAGCTCCAACGATCCGTGGCGGGGAAATGGGTCATGGGTTTAGAAAAATTCCGAACACCTTGTATCGGGACTTTGTGCACATCTGATTTTGCTAATAGTACATCCTCATCTTCTTCTTCCTCCGATCTCTCCCAGGTACTCCTTATCCTTTAGCACATTATATAAATTGTGACAATTATTACGTAAATCATCGGAGATTTCTTGCAGTGTTATCAAGGTAATGATCCTAAATCCTTTAAAGAGGCTATGAAGTACGACGGGTGGAGACAATCGATGAAGGAGGAAATCCGGGCTCTTGAGGACAATGGAACTTGGACTTTGGAACATCTCCGTCGGAAACGTGCTCTTAGTGATCGATGGGTGTACAAGACCAAATATTTATCAAATGGGGATATTGGCGCCTCAAGTCAAGATTGGTAGTATTGGGCAATCACTGCGGGAAGGTATTGATTACAATGAAACATTCGCTCGGTGGCCAAAATGACTACGGTGCGTGTCTTCTTAGCAATAAGCGACTTCAAAAATTGGGCATTGCACGGATGGATGTCCATAATTCCTTCTTGCACGGTGATCTAGATGAAGAGGTGTACATGAAATTACCTCCGGTTTGAGAGTTGAACCGTCTTTGGTGTGTCGGTTGCATGAAGTCGTTGTATGGCTGAAACAAGCCCCTAGGTGTTAGTTTGCAAAATTGGTGCCGGCTTTGAAAGGTTATGGCTTTATTCAATCCTACTCGGACTATTCTCTCTTCACATATAGTAAAAACCTTTATTCGCGTTAATGTCTTGGTTTATGTGGATGATCTTATTATTTCTTGGAATGATTCATTTGCACTTACCGTTTTCAAAGCTTATCTCAGTGATTGTTTCAAAATGAAAGACCTGGGAAGTCTCAAATATTTTTTAGGAATTGAAGTGGCCCGTAGCTCATTAGGATTGTTTATGTGTCAATGAAAGTACACTTTGGACATTATTTACGAGAGGATTACTAGGAGCAAAGCCAGTCGTTTCCATTGAGAGAACCATAAGCTTGGCCTTGCTCTGGTGAATGTGTGCGGATCCGAATCATATCGTCGACTTATGGGTCGTCGATTTATCTTGCGGTCCTCGAGGACTTAGCTTATTCGGTCCATATTTTGTCTCAATTTATGCAAGAACCTCGCATGGAGCATTGGGAGGCGGCCCTACGAGTCGTTCGTTATTTGAAAGGGACTCCGGTTAGAATGTTTTGCCGATGCGGATAGTGAGTTGACATTGGAAGGTTGGTGTGATTGATTTGGGCGGCTTGTCCACTTGCGTCGTTCTCGACAAGATGGATAGTATTTTAGGCCAATCTCCGATTTCTTGGAAGGCGAAGAAACAAAATCGGTTTCCGATCCTCTGCTGAAGCTGAGTACAGGTCTATGGCTGCGGTCACTGGTGAATTAAAGTGGCTAAAAGAACTGTTGTTGAGTTTGGGTGTCCATCATTCTAAGGCAATTAAATTATTTTCGATAGTCGGGTCTCCGTTGCATATTGCAAAAAATCCAATTTTACGAGAGAGAACAAAACATATTGAAATAGATTGTCATTTTGTTGGGATGCAATAAATGAGGTTTGATTTCACCATCTCATGTCTCACATCGTCTCAATTGGCGGATATTTTCACAAAAGCTCTGGAAGGCTCAATTTGATTTTCTTCTTTCCAAGTTGGGCATTTTTGAATCCATACTCCAACTTGAGGGGGTATTGAGATATTTTAGGAAAGATATATTTAGGAAAATAATTGCTAGGATATATCTTTGCATATTTGTTTAGTTGTTTCCTATTTTTTGGTCTCTTCCTAATTGCTAGGAAAAGATATGATTTTGTTGTCTTGGTATTATAAATATGGTTACGTGATTGATAATAGACAAGCCAATTTGCCAATTCTTCACAATTATAGTACTCAAAAATATTCAACTTTATTCATAAATCTGCCAGTTCACAACTTTAAAACTTCAAAGAAACATAGCATCTTTTAAACAACTTAATTCAAAGCAACTAACTTAAAATAACAACTTGGATTCAGCGAAAACATCATAAAATCAAATAAGTATTTATTCCCCAAGTGCTACGTGTCGGGCGCGACACCAACAAGCTACTAAGTCACTACTCCTCGTTACGCATGTTACGGTATAAAGGCAGCGGAGAAACAAGTAAATGGGTGAGATATCGAATAATATAAATAAGATTATGATAATTAATATATTGGACAAGAATGTTATAAATTTCACGCTTCTCCATGACACACAACAATCGATAAACAATCACAATTATCATCAACAATTAAAATGCAACTCGAATGCGACACAAGCTGCGTATGTAGCACCAATAGAACTCTCTTCACTAGTAGCCAATTAATAGAGGCACAAGGCATACACCTACTTCACAAATCCATGTCTGAGTTGTAACACCCCATATTTTCAATTATTACTAAATTGAAATTTTAATTATTTAATTAATTAAAATTTGATTTTTAAAGTATTGGAATATTAGAATTATTGGAAAATAAATAAAGAAAAATTGGGCTTATGTGGTGATTAGTAGAGGAGAGGGTGTATGGGTAAAAGCCTCTAATTATTTTGTTATTATTATTATTATAATAGAATATCTGAAAGAAAAGGAATTGGAAACAAATTGGGAGAAACAAAGGAATCGTCACAGTGAGAAGAGCAAAGGAAGAGGAAAACCTAAAGCTTGAGGAATTCAAGAAATTGGTTAAGGTAAGGGTGATTACTCTAATTATATTGTATTATAGATTTTGGGAATGATAGAATAGAGTAAAAGATTAGGAATCCCAATTTAGGATTTCTAGGTTTATGAGTTTTGACCCTAAATGCATGATTTTGACATTCTTGATGCAATTGATGTTATAGAGTTGTTGTATAATGTTGTGGTGTGTTGTTATGGCATTGTAATCATGTATTGGGATGTGTTTTGGTGTTAATTGTGTATGAGTTAAATCGGAACTATTGGATGGAATGAGAATGAAGAATGTTGTCAAATAGTGATTTTACACAAGGATCGTGGAACCGGTTACCACAATGGGGAGCAGTTATAATGTGTTTACTTGAAAAACTGATTTTTGGAGTGCAGGGACCGGTTCTCCTATAGGAGAACCTAGGTTCAGTACATTCACAGCGATGTTTTCACATGAGTGTGGGAAGGTTACCCCTGGAAGAACCCGTTCCATTTGCCTGAAAAATACTAAACTTTAAAATTCATAACTTTCATACCGTAAGCCCGTTTTAGTAGCGTTTTGGATGTTGTTTCTTAAATTAAATACTCTATTTTATAAAATGAATAAAATAACATAACTCGATTTTATTTTGAAAAGTATCGATTTTCCGACTTGGTTATTCGTATTTTGTACACTTGATGGATAGGCAATGATATGTTGTTTTGTGATGATGTATGCTTATGTTGGTGATAGAATTCTTAATTGATGAGTAATTGTTTTGCATGTTATATTATTGTGTCTGAGGATAAATGATTTCATTATGTTTTGGTTGATGGCGTTGCATGCTTGATGATGTGCATGTTTATGCAATTGGATGATGTTCATGATAAATGATGGTTATCATGTTTTGGTGATGATGTTGTAGTAATTGCTTATGCATGTTTATGTTGTTTGATGATGTTCATGATAAATGATGGTTATCATGTTTTGGATTGTGATGGTTTATGATGTATGATGTTATCATAACTTGTGTTGAATGTTGCATGCTTTTATGATGTGCATGCATATACATTCTGGTGGTAATTCCCATTGTGTGGAATGGTGAGTATTTCAATAACCATTCCTGGATGATAATTGGTGAGACTAGAGTCATGTCTGGAAGTTATGGGCGAATCGATGTAATTGTATCCGGGTGATTATGGATCGATGTGACTTAGTTCACTTTGGGTACCACATGCATAGAGTCTTGCATTGCATTTTATATGGATTATGACATGATAGGATGGTTTCGAGTGTTATAATTTGGATGTTGTGTTTGATGCATGTTCATGACTTGTGCTTTTGTGGAATGAAGGATTGAATCTATTATGCTAAATAGGATGAAGTAATAGCTTATGAAGTTCTATTTATTTTATGCATTTATAATGCATGTTAATTATGCGTAGTCTCACCCTTACTTTGATGATTCAGATTGAGTACATGTGGCTTAGGCGTTGGTGAGGATGACTCATGAGCTATGCTATTTATTTTATCGGCGTGTCGGTGTTATATGCTCTGGTCTTGTAACCTTTGAGGAATGCTTGTTTTAGAGTTATCATTAAACTCATTGTTTTAATTGATGTTACTTTGGACAATTGTTTATGAACTAAGGCATTGACCTTATGATATTTATTTGGTATATTAAATTATCAAGTTTGAATAAATTTCGTTGTGTTAAACACGTATTTCTTTTAAATGGAATTATGTTTCCCATGAAAGCATGATGTTGTATTGGAATTTTATTTTAAATCAATTGGCGCATTGTGACATATTAACTCGAGTTATATGTATTATATTTGGGGAATTTAGAAGGGTGTTACACGGCCTTCACAAATGTAAATGTATGAGAAAACTTCACATATTCAATCACATAATCACTTTACCAATAAGAAAACACAAAACAACCAATTATATACTTTAGTCATATAGCACACACGTTCATTATAATTCCATAAACCGGATGAATCGACTTAATTCATTTCTACCCATAAACAACTTTTTCAACAAAATAACTCAATTATAATTACCTCTATTTTATATTAGTTACCCTGCAAATTTTTACTTAATTCGAAAACTAATTATCTTTGCTTATTCGGCTAAGTCAACTAAATCGGTCTTGTTTTTTGTGTTACTGTCATTACTACTGATATTACTTCTACTAAATTCCTTCTACTACAGAGAAGGCTACTTGTCATCAATTATTCTATTTCATTCATACGATGCAAACCCATTACGATAAATTATTTTTGGTTCAACTAAAACATCTTGAACATTATTTATTTGATCGCTAAAGTACAATTTTATTACGCTAATTCAACACCTACTACTGAACTACTGATTCTCTTAAGTCTCTGATCCTATTAAGTCACTAGTCTATTATAAGATTACCACATTATATAATATGTCACAACTAGTAATGGCCAAAAGTACCTAAAAAATACAAGTGACCTATCTTGCTACAACCGTGCCATGCCAAACCAAAGAAGAAAGTGGGGCCCCACCTAAGGAGGCGACCTCCCCTCCAAGGGCCCAGGCGCCCGCCCCCAACCTTACACATGTGTGAAATTTTCTTTTCATTCCACAGAGCAGCGGAAGTCTCTTGCAAATTTTCAGTCTTCTTCATTCTTCTTCTTCTTCTTCCTATTTTAGCTAAAATTCCCAGTTTCAAATTCTATTCCAACATAGTAAGGGCTTATTTTATTTCATTGATTCACATGGAAATGGTATAAATCAACTATCTCAGGCATCATATTCTCGACAATACCCACGACAACAATTCAATACGACTAATCGATACCGTAAACATTCACAAATTCATATATTTCATCCCTAAACACAAATATGGCAGAAAATTATACAACCTCTGTTATACCCCAAAATTTGTCCTCCTTCTCAAGACAATCTACAACTCCATACTCAAAGATTTCATAAGGGTTGTGAGACAAACCCTCTCCTAGCAATCATTCAAACTAGGGTTTTGTTATTCTCAAGCCAAGATGGTTTCTAATACCTCAAGTGGTCATCATACCTCAGCATATGCTTCAAGGATCATCATGTCAATTTTAAGCCTTACAAGTCAAAATTGCTCATCAATTGCTCGGATGGTTGAAAATCAATTTGAATTGGACAAAAAGTCAACTATGGTCAACATACGGTCAAACTTCACAATTTTGGTCAACATCAATATTTTGAAGTGATATTCACCATTTGATCAAGGTTTGATCATGATTTCTCAAGAAAAGTCAAGATTTGATCAAAGTCAAAGTTTCTAAATTAGGGTTTTCGGACAAAGTCAGCAGAACTTTGACGGACATAACTTTCACATATTTTATCAAATTTTTTCCACAAAGCTCATTGTAAAGGGAATTCAATTCTCTAAAACTTTATGTATCACATGTTTTGGCTAGAAATGCTTCATTTGGAAGTTATGGATCAAAACATTACATGTCCTTTTAAAAGTCAACAAAAAGTCATCTTTTTGCAAAGAAGTGTTCATGAACATGGAAACTTCAAACCAAAAGGGATGTTTAGAGGACATCTTGAGATTTCTAAAAATTCCAAGAACACCAAAATATGTTAAAAATTGAGCAAGATACAAGTTGTGCAAGTTGAGCATTTTCGAGGAGGTGCATAAAGAGAAATACTTGAAAAAATCAATTTTTTCTAAAGGGGCTTATCTTTTCTTGGTTCAAACTTGTTTCTAATCTCAATTAGAACCTCCAAGACCAATTCCACGCGCTTGAGCTTTTATTTTATTTATTTTGATTTTTTTATTCATTTAAAGTCAATTTAATTAAAATAAAATAGCAAAAATAAATCAATCAATGCAATGCTGAATATTTGACATTCTTGAGGTCCAAGATACCCATTAAATGGCCAAAATTTCGAAATTATGTGATTGGCATGAGATTGGTACAAGATTGGAAACATTTGATCAAAATTGAAAAGATTGACAAATCAAATATTCTCTCATTGAATGAGATATATTTTCTCATCAATTCTTAACCTGGATCCATCCTCTATAAATTCAGAAGGTTTCTAAACCCTAAAGAGGATTTTTTGCAGTCAAGAACCTATAGACAAACCTCAAAGGAAACCGTGTGAACCAAGCAATTGGCAGCCAAGGTTCCGTAGGATTCAAGCCATTCAAGCATCGACACGTTCACGAGGCCTGCAGATCGATCCGACCATTCACCAACCTTGGAGCGTCCGAATAATCATATCTAAATCACGGTTTGCTTGAGAAACTTAAAATCGGTTTCGTGCATACACTCATGTTTAACATCTTTTGATTGCATATTTGTGTTTCTAATGAAGTTTCTAAGCTTTATATACAGTTTAATTTAAGTTTTACTTGATGCGAGAACTTGCCATGGTTAGGGTTTAGAGCTCTGAATTAGGGCTTTGTAGTTAGGAAAAATTGGACAAAGACGATGGCCACCATCGTACTCTCGAAGATGATTTCCATCGATTGATACCCTCAAGCTAATTTATTTTGTGTATTATGAATTATTTGATTTTATAGGGATATAGGTACAAAAGCAATATGTAGGTAAAGGCTATAACAACGGATGAAAACTATAACTAAAAGCACGAGAAATTTGAATTGGGGCGATGACCCCTTGGCGCGTGTTTACTTTCATACTCAAAGCGTTACTTCGCTTATATTGTTTTTGTTTCATATACTAACATGAATAGCGGTTGCCTCGAGTGGCAAGCGGCCTTGGTGAGGGAGAGGAGAGGGTTCGATCCAGGCTCTAACATATTATTTTCTGCTTTTCCAAACTAACTTCTTTTTCTTATTTTCTTATTATTTCCCATTCAATTTAATTTGCTTTCAAACATTTTTAATACTAAAAAATCACCAAATTTTTTTTTTTCATAATTAGGTTATAAAAACTTTAATTTAATTTTGACATAAAAATATTATTTTTCATCTTTATTTTATTTAATTATTAATTAATGAAATTAACTTTTAAATTATTTTTCCATATCGAATTAATCGAGAAAATTCCCAAAATATTTTCCTTATTTAATTAGGTTTACTAACCCTAAAACCTTTTTCTAACTCAAAACTTTCTTTTACTAACATTATTTTCCATTATTTACAATTCGATCTTTCTCGTAATATTTTCGATTATTATGGCCTTCAGGTTGTAATAGTTAGGTTTATTTTCTCACATTTTTTCAATATTATGCTGTTCATGGGATGTAATAGTTTAATTAGGTTTTACTTTCCGTACTCCTTATTATATACGCCCCAAAGCCATGTAATAGTCTAGGTTTTACTTTCCCTTCAAATTTCATGATTTATTTTATAGCTGCTAGTAACTAGGCGTGTATGGCAAGATTAATTCAATCAACGTAGCTAACCCTAATCACAAGATAAATATCTGAATACAACACTCTTTTCACATGCACCCATCTTAGGGTGTCCTCTCTTGTTGCCTTACGAATACATGGTCATGTCCCTCGAACATGGGGATATCTTGCACGATTTGCCTACTGAACATATCATCATAGTCCTTGATACAAGATCATAGTCCTCGATGACCCTCGATTGTTGCCTCTGATATATGGTCTCGTCCCTCGATTGTTGCCTACGAAAGTGATGATTGTCCCTACGATATGCTAAGATATCCTTACAGTTGCTTTCTATGACCATCCGATGTCCCTTCGATTGTCCCTTTTACATCTAACGAATAAGATTACCTACCAACTAATGGTATGGATAAACTACTTCTAAAGGAAAGAAAATAACACGGAAACAACCATTACGGTAGGTAAATAAGTCTTTTTGCTTTTCAATCAAAATGCTCTTCACACTCACATTTTTTTCCAAAAATATTTTCAAAACACTTTGTATACATTCGTGAATCATTACAAAGACTTTTCCAAAATAAAATATTTCCAAACACTTCGTATACATTCGGTGAGAATAATTACAAGTCATAGTGAAATGCATTTTCAAACATCTTTCAAAACACACACAAAAACAATTTATAAAGTGAGCTAAGCAATTAAGAGTCCGTAGATAACCCGAATGGAAAGGGTGCTAATACCTTCCCTTTTCATGCCTCCGAACTCAGAATCTAACGAAGGTCTTTTCTTGTTCTTTTGCCTTCCCTTGGTGGATAAAAGAAAAGTCGGTGGCGACTCTTGCTATCCATGACATTTGCGATAAAACACAAATCAAACAAGTCGATTCTCTCAACTGTATTTGGAACTAGCGACTCTGCTTGGAAACACCCTAAAGAGAGGTTACCTTAAGGTTTTTAGATCACTTTATTAATTTCTGTTTGCTTTTTCTGCTTTATTTTTAAGGGTTGCTTGGGTATTAAACTTATGACGGATCCTACACCCGATCCAGGTTTCCTTAGGTAAGTAGCAATAAATTGTCGCAACCGTTAGGCGTATATTGAAATGGTCAAAATGATGGCTACGTTAGTGCGACACTTCGGATATCCCGATGCTCCTCATGTTTAGTTGAGGAAAGTATTTGGTGTACGCATGGTGTCATAAGCACTAACTCGAACTTTAGAACCTAATTCACCCATCTTGGCCATTAGAAGGTTGTGAGATGGCCGACTTCGGTGTAGACTGAGGTTGGTTGATGCTCGATGCTACGCTCATTAATATTTGACTTTCGGGATGTTTCGGTCGACCACTTGATAGTCGTATTGAAATAAATCCTACGAGAAAGATCAATGATATGAGATTCCTAGAACCGGTTACTATTATAGGACATGTTTGGCCATTTAAACTCTGGTAGGGTAGACACCTATACCTCTTGCAAGCCTTAAACCTAGGGCTATTATTGTTGAATTGCTTGTGCTTGCTACTTGTTTAAACATGACATCATAACATCATATTATTTCTAACTATTTCAAGGACCTAGGGAGTTTATCTTTGCTCATTTTGTAGGAATTATGGCTTCGGAAGACTATCCGAATCAATTTCATGGGTATATCTTCTCAACTCAAAATTAGTTTGAAGTTCCGATCATGCTCAGTTCATCAAAAGACATGGTTATCTGCTTGACTTGGTTATCTCGGGTTTTGAAGAAGATATGATGCGTCGTATTCCAATTCTTTGATACGAAACATCAACGCTACGTTCGGCTTATCGGTTGGTACCTACATTAAAGAGTTCTATAGCTACTTGGGATACCTATCCTTGATCGGATACCATTCACGGTTAGAAAAAGCTCGAAATACGAAGATATTGCATCAGTTACATTTAAAGCAATCGGACATTGAAGCTAATTTGGAAACAAGAAGCGAGTTAAGGGTTTGCTTGCTAAGTTTACGATAAAGCTAGAAATTATTGAAGGCTATGAGTTTCCATGCATTCGATGACACTTTGGCCTTGCTAATATATGGCGGTGCTATTTCCTAATTGGATCGGTTCATAGGCGTGAACACCATCAAGATATTCCTCACTCGTAATCCACATCCCTACCTTGCTTGGGATATTTTGCATTCTCTCCACACTCGGACTATCAAAAGACAAGGAACTCTCATGTTACATACGTTACTTTCAGATGGTTTATTTCGCACCTTCCTCAATCGATGAAGAATGAGCAAAGATTGAAGCGGTCTCAAAGGCGATGTCACTCTCTTTCAAATATCCATTGGTTCCTTTTTTCTCAAAAGGACTTCACTTTCATTGGCGTTGTGGAGAATTCTAATGTACCATGTAACACCCAATTCTACCCAAAGTTTAATATGCAAAAATCGAGGTAATTTTAAATTTTCATAATTTAAATCTTTGAGGCGTTACACCAAAAAACAACTCACTTTAAAACAATTGCTTTAAAGTATAAATTTCGGATACATAGCATCATGAGAAAACAAATTGATTCATAGAGATCAACCCATCCCTTTATTAAACTTCCTCATCAAAATCATATTTTTATAATTTATGATTCTTATTTACAAAGGAAAGCAACAAAAGAACAACAACAATGACAACATAAATAATTCCCCAAGTGCTACGTGTCAGGCGACAGGCTCGACTAGCAATGATTATAGACTCATCTTCATAACCTGCGTTACCAATATATAGATAACGGCGAAACAAGTAAGGGTGAGATACTCCAAAATATATAATTAAAGGCATGATATATATATATATATATATATATATATATATATATATATATATATATAGTTTGAATTATAAGGGATATAAGTTAATAAGTGCATTCCAACACATATCAAACCTCACTTACTTGATCGTCATTCTAATGTATAATTCTACACTATATCGTCATAACCTCATCGGCATACTTCATATGACAACACCTAAACTTTCATTACTACGAAATCATCACGAGCTGCTCGCCACTAATTAACAGCGGGTCTTAAACAACAACATCAACCAACAACATTAAATAATAATAATATAAGCAACATAAACAAATCATCACAAATTGGCTAAAGCCCATCTTCGCGCGGCATAAAGCCCATCTTCGCTTTTGGCATAAAGCCCATCATCACAATATCATCACAAACATCATTCGCATCATATATCATTCATCAATCGACAAAACCCAACCAAACAACTCAAACATAAACATAACCGACTCCATGAGACGACTATATGCATGTGGTACCCATCGCTTTGTCCGTAATTAGGGACACTTGGCATAAAAGCCGATCTTAGCTCGGCATAAAAGCCATCATCGCAGCATAAAAGCCCTCTTCGCTTATGAAATGTATGTGACCCGACAATAAAACAACACAACACAAAAACAACATCTTCGCTCATCAAATTGTCATAAAGCCCACGCCATAAATTTATCCAAAACAAGATAAATATAACATCGCATCATAGTTGCATTATGCAAACATCACTAATACATTCATCAAAAGTCATGCATTCAAATCCAGACATTTATTAACAACCTCAATTTAATCATCATTGCACATCAACAAGTATTCTTTAATAAATACACCGTCGCAAAATTCGTTTATTAACACCGCATCGTTATCAATTAATTAAGCTAAATTCGAAAGCGGAAAAATAGTCAAGCGTCAATAATTATCGCGAGTAATTCCTAATAACCATTATTCATAATCGTCAGCGTCGAAATCGGATTGTCCATACGTGCCTTAAATCCACTAAAGCGCAATCGGTTCAATTTCAAATAAATTGGCCTATTTGGGTCGCCGTAAAAAAACTCGTAATTTCTAAAACTAACTTCCCACTACGTTCTACGTCAAACTTAGCTATACGTCAATTTTCGTTGAATTGAACAACTTGCTCGTCGTCAATTACGAGAAATCGAAAAAGCGGAACATCATCGGGTTCTAAATTTAATTGGCTATCTCATCTCTAATTATATTTTATTAATACTAACTAGTAGTATGAATTAAATATAAACTATTACAAACTAGACGGTTACATAATTGGAAAATGCGAGAAAAATACAATTATCAGAAACATAAGTTACAAAATCGACAAGGAGCAAACGGCAAAAGGAAGATCGTTGCACTCCTTATTCTGAGACGACCGTTTTCCTTATAATTAATTGGAGGCGAGGGCCTCAATAGTAAATTTACGGCCTCCATTCTAACGCCTCCCATTAAATTGATTTTCATTTAATGTTTAATTCCAATACAAAAAATTTATTTTTCAGGTTCAATGTTTTATAACACTTATCCCTAAATAAATTCTTCATATTTCCATGTGCCAATCCTATAAATTTTAGTTTCTTGTTTTAAAAATTTTTGTTTTTGTGTTATAGGTAGTTTCAATTCCATCTCACTACTATCGAGCTACCATTTCTATTTTAAGTTATATGGAAAAATAATAATATAAGGAAAAATAATATAAAGTAATTTAAAAAAGAAGCGAGGGTCATCGTTTTTTTGAGGTGTAAGACCTTTACCTCTGGACACAATTCGTTCTTTGAAGCCTTTAGTAACGGCTTTGTCCGTCACTATAACCTACACTTTCAAACATTCAAAAGCATAAAAATTAAAGGCAAGGCCATGGTTTGATTGCAAATTGGCTTCTGAGTTCAATGGTACCACTCATTTGATCCAATTTTCCTATTGGAAAACCCATCGGTTTTAAACCCTTTCCATGGTGAACCTCTTGTTTTGCACCTAAGCTTCAATTAAACTATCCAGACATCATCGAAACTTCATTACAAACATAAATACATGGTTAAATTCAATTGATTATGCATGAAAATATGAAATCAATTTTGAGTTAGAGTTGTGCAAACCGTGACTCGAATTGAGTGATTCTGGAGGTATGGCTTGCTTGTGAGTATTTGGAATTGATCAGAGGATCACCAGGAAGCGATTGGAAGACTTAGAATTGATTGAATCGGCCTGAAACCTTGACTGCTAGGTTGCTTGAATGTCACGGTTTTTTGCACTTGGTTTAGGGTTCTTGAGGCATCAAAATCATCCTTGTGGCATCTGGAATCAGTGTGTATATATACTAGAGTGAATTAAGTCAAGAATTAAGAAGAAATCACATGCCAATCAATGAGAAAATATTTGATTTGGAATAAAACCAAATATTGCCTTTTTGAGCCAATTTCAATCAAATATCTTGCCAATATTCATTATTTAGAAATAATCAGATCAATTGGCTTGCTTGGACCTCAAGAATGAGAGAAAATCAATCTTCCACTTAATTTTTGATTTTATATCTTTTATTTTAATTAAATTGGTTTTAAATGAATAAAAATCCAAAATAAATAAAAATAAAAGATAAAAAACGTGGCCTTGGGCTTGGAGGTTCTAATTCAGATAAGAAGCAAGTTTAGACCAAGAAAAGTTAGGCCCATTTGGAAAATTTTTGATTTTCTCAAGTATTTCTCTTTATGCACCTCCTCAAAAATGCTTAACTTGCACAACTTGTATCTTGCTCAATTTTTAACATTTTTGGGTGTGCTTGGACTTTTTAGAAAGCTCAAGATGTATTCTAAACAACCCTTTTGTTTCATCTTCATTTAAGTTTCCATGCTCATGAACACTCCTTTGCAAAAAGATGACTTTTTGTTGACTTTTAAAAAGACCTGTAATGTTTTGATCCATAACTTCCAAATGAAGCATTTCTAGCCCAAGCTTGTGAGACATGAAGTTGTAGAGAATTGAGTTCTATTCAAAATGAGCTTTGGTGGAAAAATTTCTAATAAAGTATGTGAAAGTTATGCTTGGTCAAAGTTCTGTTGACTTTTATCTAAAAAACCCTAATTTAGAAACATTGACTTTTGATCAAATCTTGACTTTTCTTGAGGAATCATGATCAACCCTTGATCAAATGATGAATATTACTTCAAAATATTGGTGTTGACCAAAATTATGAAGTTTGACTGTATGTTGACCATAATTGACTTTTTGTCCAACACAGCTGATTTTCAGCTATCTGAGCAATTAGATGAACAACTTTGACTTGTGAGGCTTGAAACTTGACATGGTGATTCTTTGAAGCATAGGATGGGGTATGATGGTCACTTGGAGCATTGGAGGTCCATCTTGACTTGAGAATGGGAAAAACCTAGTTTGGGTTGATTGCTTAGGAGAGGGTTTGTCTGGTCAACCCTTGGGAAGTCCTTGAGTATGGATATGTGAATTGTCTTGAGAAGTTGGAGGGCAAATTTTGGGGTATAACAGGTATTCCTGTTATGTGTGAATTTCCTGATGTGTTTCTTGAGGATGTCACTTTCTTCCTCCATAGAGGGAAGTTGAATTCTCTATTGACCTTGTTCTTGGAACAACCCCAATTTCTATCGCTCCGTACCGAATATCTCCTGCAGAGTTGAGGGAATTAAAGAGTTAGTTGGAAGAATTATTGGCGAAACATTTTGTTCGACCTAGTGTTTCTCCATGGGGTGCTCCTGTCTTATTGGTCAAGAAGAAAGATGGTAGTATGCGTTTGTGCATCGATTACTGTCAGTTGAATAAAGTAAACCATAAAGAACAAGTATCCTTTGCCATGAATCGATGACCTCCTTGATCAGTGGAAATGATCCTATGTGTTCTAGAAGATTGATCCCAGGTCAGGATACCATCAAATTCGAGTCAAGAGTTATGATGTGTCTAAGACCGCGTTTAGGACGCGATATGGCCATTATGAATTCTTGGTTATGCCGTTCGGAGTGACCAATGCTCCTGCTGTCTTTATGGATTATATGAACCGTGTGTTTCAACCATATATGGATCGGTTTGTGGTGATATTCATAGATGACATTTTGATTTATTCTCGGACGACGGAAGAGCATATGGAGCACTTAAGGATCGTATTATCGGTTCTTCGTGAGAAGCAATTGTTTGCAACACTTAGTAAATATGAGTTCTGGATGTCTGAAGTGAAGTTCCTTGGACATGTTATTTCTGGTGGCAGTGTGGCCCTTGATCCATCTAAAGTAGAAGTAGTAATTAATTGGGAATGTCCTAAGAATGCGATCGAAATCCGAAGTTTCCTTAGTTTGGCGAGTTACTATCGGAGGTTCATAATGGGATTTTCCAAATTGGCATTACCTATGACAAGGCTTACAAGAAAGGAAGTTTCATTTGACTGGGATTCATATTATGAACAAAGTTTTCAAAAATAGAAGAAGAAGTTAACTACCGCACCAGTATTAATAATTCCAGATCCAGAGAAATCCTATGAAGTATTCTGTGATACGTCTAAGAAGGGTCTAGGCGGTGTTTTGATGCAAGACGACCAAGTTGTGGCGTATGCATCCCGATAGTTGAGACCGTGTCATACCCCAAAATTTGCCCTCCATCTTCTCAAGATATTTCATACATCCATACTCAAGGATTCCTCAAGAGTTGATCAGACAAACTCTCTCCTAGACAATCAACCCAAACTAGGGTTTGGAAATTCTCAGATCAAGATGGACTTCCAACATCTCCAAGGGTCTTCATGCCTCCTCATATGCTTTAAAGATTTTCCATGTCAAGTTTCAAGCCTTACAAGTCAAGTTTCCTCAGACAATTGCTCAGATGGTTGAAAATCAGTTGTATTGGACAAAAAGTCAACTGTGGTCAACATATAGTCAAACTTCATAATTTTTTGTCAACATCCTCATTTTGAAGTTACATTCATCATTTGATCAAGGGTTGATCATGATTCATCAAGAAAACTCAAGATTTGCTTAAAAGTCAAACTTTCTAAATTAGGGTTTCTAGATGAAAAGTCAACTGAACTTTGACTGATCATAACTTCTTCATACTTTCTCAGAAATTTTTCCACCACCTCTTGTTTTGAAGGAAATTCAATTATCTACAACTTCATGTCTCACAAGAATGTCCAAAAAATGCTTCATTTGAGAGGTATGGCTCAAAACATTATAGGTCATCTTCAAAGTCAACAAAAAGTCAACATTTTGTTTTGAAGATATATTGAGCATGGAAACTCCAATTGAGATGAAACCAAAACGGTTGGTTAGAGGACTCTTAGAGCTTTCCAAAAAGTCCAAGAACACTCAAAAATATGGAAAATTGAGCAAGATACACTATTCAGAAGTTGGGCAATTTTGGACAATTGCACAAAAGGACATTTTGGTCAAAATGCAAAATTTTCCAAATGGGCCTAAAATCTTTTGGTCCAAACTTGTTCATGACATGATTTTTGACCCATAAATGCTTGGCCATGGTAATTTTCTATTTTTATGATTTATATTTGAATTTTAAAACATTTAATTCAAAATTAAATCATGTAAAATATGAAAATAAGATCTTTTTCAAAAAGGATTGGATTTATATCTTCCTTGAAGTCCAAGATAGCCCATAATTCATACCAAATTCGTGCTAGCCTTTGCATTCATGAGAAAATCAATTTTTTTCAAAGATTTGATTTATTTTAAATGGAAAAATATTGCACATTGATGGATGAATCTTTTTTCACTCCTTTTTCTCTCCAAATTGCCTCTATAAATACTCAGCAACATGCCAAGCCAAAAGGACGAAACCCTAGCCCTTGCACTAACCCTTATTTTGCCAAAAATTTCACAAACTTTTTGAAAATCGAGTTCCAAATTGCAGCAAGTTTCAGGCCGATTTAACCATCCAATCCTCTTCCTGAGGTCTCCAGGGATCGATCCCAATCCTCACTCAAGCCCAGAACTGCCCAGAACTCAAGAACTCAAAGCACCGGTTTGCATTTTTTTCACATTTTCGAATTTTAAAATCCATGCATCTTTAACTGTTTTGGCTTGTTTGTTTAAGTTCAGGGTATCCATTAGAACGTGCTTGACGTATTACATGGGAGGTTTAACGCCAGGATAACGATATGCCATGATTAGGGCTCGTCGAGCTGTTTCGATCGAACCAGCTTATACAAGCGTTTTTAGAGGAAACCAATAGCGCTATTGGACTCAGAAGGGTCGAATTATGTAGACTAGGTCTTTCTTTTGCTTTGATTCTACGTATTTTGCAGGTTTGGATATTCTGATCGCCGGAGAAGACGACCGGAGCTAGGGCTCCGGCGTCGTTGATTGGCGTGGACCGGCGAGAGGCATGCGTGGCGTATCTGCGCTTCCTGATTCGTTCTCTCTTTCCACCTGGGCCCCATGCGAGCTGACTCAGTTTGAAACATAATCAAGACGCGTCATCATTCATATTCTATTGATTTTGTCTTTTCCAATACCAGATGTCAAGTGGTCTAGTGGTTAAGGCACTTGCTGTTCCAAGATTCCCTCCCATGTCCCGAGTTCGATCCAGCCTGGGACCGATTCTTTCTTTTCTTTTTCACAAACTCAATTTCTTTTCATGTTTTTCTTATTTTTAATATTTTTGCATGCTATTTTAATTAATTTTACAATTTTGTTTCTGCATTAAAAAACCATCAAAAATTATGTTTCTTTTTACATCATTTTCATAAAATCTTTATTTAATTTATAAAATTAAAAAATACAATTTTGCAGGCATATTTATTTTTATTCATAATTTAGCATTTAAATCAATTTTAATTAGTTTTTAATTATTAAATTGCATCTAAAAAATCCCAAAAAATTATCTTAACATATTTATATTATTTCCAGCATGTCATATTTTTCCCAATTAAAAACTTGCATTTTTCTAACATTTTTTCCCTTGTTCAATTTCATCATATTTTCCGATTTCTCTTCACAGGTTATTCCGCTTCAGACGTTTGTTTACCGTTTTCATTTTTTTCCAATAATGTAACTGTTTATGGGATGTAATAGTTTAAATTAGGGTTTTATTTTCCGCAAGTTTAAATTATGTATCTGCCCCAAAGCCATGTAATAGCGTAGGACATTTACCTTTCCGCATCTTTACATTCCGCATTTTAATTTCCGCACCCTATAAATTGCTAGTAATTAGGCGTGTATGGCAAGATAATAATCAACATAGCTCACTAATTTGCAAGATAAAATATTTGAATCAACACACTCTTTTCACACGCACCTTAGGGTAATTCTCTCGTTGCCTTACAATTCAAGATGGTCATGTCCCTCGAGCGTAGAGGTATTCTAGCACCGTTGCCTTCCAACAAATCATCATAGTCCCTTGATACAAAGATCATAAGACCCACGATGTCGCCTCCGAATACATGATCTTGACCCTCGATTGTCGCCTCGAAAATGATGATAGTCCTTCAAATGTAGGATGCTTCCTACAAGTTGCTTCCTATGACCATCCGATGTCCTTCGAATGTCCGCTTACATCCAACGAATGGAGTTACCTACCAACTAATGGTATGGATAACGCTATTCTAAAGGCGTAACAATACAAAAAATGACCAATTACGAGTAGGTGATAAGACTTTTAGTTGCTTGCTCTATCAAAATACTTTTCACACCTCACTTTTGTCAAAGTTCAAACTCTTTTCAAAGCGAAACATTTCCGAACACTTTGTATACATTCCTACATGAATCATTACAAAGTCAAAGCGAAATGCCTTTTCAAAACATTTTTGTCAAACACACAGAAAGCACAATTTTAAAGTGATCTAGAGCAACTAAGAGCCCGTAGATAACTACGGATGGAAAGGGGTGCTAATACCTTCCCTTCCCATAACCATTCTCCCGTACTCAGAATCTAACGAAGGTCTTTTTCTGTACTTTTACCTTCCCTTAATTGGATAAAAATAAAAGTCGGTGGCGACTCTTGCTATCCGCACATTTGCGATACAAAAACTAAAAAGTCAGTTCACCGTATCATAGACCGCATGAAGAAAATTATCCTACTCATGATCTTGAACTTACCGCCATTGTGTTTTCACTCAAGGTGTGGCGACATTACTTGTATGGAGTTCACTTTGAGATGTTTAGCGATCACAAAAGCTTGAAGTATCTCTTTGACCAGAAAGAACTCAACATGCACCAGAGAATATGGATGGAATATTTGAAGGATTATGATTTCATATTGAAGTATCACCTTGGGAAAGCTAATAAAGTTGTGGATGCTTTGAGTAGAAAAGAAATTCGAGTTGTTGAATTAATGGTGTTAGAATTTGACCTCTTGGAGAAGTTCAGGAACCTTGATTTGCAATTTGAGTGGGTGCCTATGGGTGTTTTGATTAGTAATCTCAATGTTGAGAGTGTTTTATGAGATAGAATCCGTCAGACGCAATATGATGATGCAAAATTGCAAGATCAGGAGAGATTTCTAGAATTCTCTCGATCGTCAGATGGAGACATTATGTTTAGGCATCGTGTATGTGTGCCTAACGATGTGGCATTGAAGCGAATGATTTTGGATGAATCCCATAAGAGCAAGTTCACCATTCATCCCAGATCTACCAAGATGTACCTAAACTTAAAAAGGGGTTTTTGGTGGCCAAGCATGGAGAAAGATGTTGCTAGTTATGTGGAGCAGTGTTGTATATGTCAACAGGTGAAGATAGAACACCAAAGACCCAGTGGTATGTTGCAACCATTAGATGTTCCTATATGGAAATGGGATAGCATATCTATGGATTTCATTGTGGGACTACCTCGTGTTTTAGGTGGCCATGATTCCATATGGGTGATTATTGATTGTTTGACGAAATATGCACATTTCCTACCTGTGAAAACCACTCATAAAGTACCTCATCTGGCCTGCCTATTTATAGTAGAAATAGTGAGGTTGCATGGTGTGCCGTCTAGCATCGTGTCGGATAGAGATCCAAAGTTCACTTCTCAGTTTTGGAGATCATTTCATCGGGAAATGGGAACGAGATTGAATTTAAACACTTCGAATCATCCTCAGACTATTGGAAAGACTGAGAGAACCATTCAGACAATCAAAGATATGTTGAGGGCATGTATTCTTGAAAGTGGTGGAAGTTGGAAAGATCATTTACCATTGATTGAATTTGCGTATAACAACAATTGCCACTCAAGCATAGGTATGGCACCATATAAAGCCTTGTATGGAAGGAAATGTCATTCTCCTTTGTGTTGGTCGAAAGTTGGTGAAGGAGGAACTCTTAGGCCGAAGATAATTCAAGAAATAACTGAAAAAGTCAACGAAATTCGTGAAAAGATGAAGAAGGCTCAGGATCAGCAGAAGAGTTATGCGGATAAGAAGAGAAGATCTTTGAGTTTCGATGAAGGCGATCATGTGTACTTGAAAGTGACTCTAAGACTTAGATTGATAGGACCATTCAAAGTTCAGAAGCTTAGTCTGAGGTACGTGGGACCGTATTAGATCATGAGGCGGGTAGGCGAGGTGGGATATCAATTAGCATTGCCTCTGTCGCTATCCGGGCTGCATGATGTATTCCACGTGTCGACTTCAAAGTTCGTGCAGATTCATTTTCCTATCCTTCCGATCTTTGTGGAAATAGAACCAGATCTCTCGTTCCAACCTCAACCTGTTCGTATTTTGGAAATTGCTAGCAAGTCCTTGAGAATCAAGGAGATACCCCTTGTGAAAGTGTTATAGGAAGAATATCCCCCGGAAGAAGCTACTTGGGAGCTTGAGGCGGAGATCGAGAATCGTACCCTCATCTATACAGTAAGTTTTCGAATTCGAGGATGGATTCTAATTTAAGGGGATGTAATGTCCCATTTATTTATTTATTTAATGGCTTAGAGAAATAAAATAAGAATGATACTAGTAACCAAACTAGTTTAATTTGGACTAAAGGGAAATTTTGGTAAATTGACTTAGTTGAGGGGAAAATTGGTCATAAGGGATTAAACCATTCCTAATTATTATTATTATTATTAAACAAAATTAGAAAAATCGAAGGAATAGAGAGAAGAAGAGGAAAAACATGAAAGAGAGGGAAGGAAGAAGAAGAAGCTCACACCCAAACCCTTATTCCTTCTTGCATGCAACTTAAGACCAAACTCAACCACCATCCTTACTTCTGTAATTCACATCCCTCTTCATCTCTAAGGTGAGTCTCTTAAATAAAGACTTGGGGAAAATTGGGATTTTTGTAAAAAAAATTGGGATTTTAGGGATTTGAGAGTAAATGATCTTGCATGCATGTTTTTATTGTCAATCTGTTGCATACTACCTCTGTATTTCGTGTCGGATATCATATAATTGCTATTAGAAATGATTAAATGGAAGTTAGGGACTCCATTGCAGCTCTGTTCTAGAATTGAGTTCTGCAAAAATTGCAGACCGCACTCAGCGCGTTATTGGGACTTAGCGTGCCTTTTGGTTTCCTGGAAAAATGCAGAAAATGCAGGTCACGCTTAGCGTGATGACCAGGCTTAGCGTGCCCTGTAGATTTTTAAAAAATGAATTTAATCTAAGGTCACGCTCAGCGCGACCAGGGCTGGGCTAAGCGCGAAATGTTCTATCCAACGTCCTTTTTCTTAGGTCATGGGAAGTGGTCATGGACCATAATCTTGATCAATGGCTTCCTTAATCCTAGAAAACATTAGTGAGCATAAGATAAGGATAAAAATCAGAATCTTAACGACTTTCCCGACTTCGGCATATTTTTGGTAATGACCCTTAAATGTCTTGTTTTGGTCGTGTAACTTTTGATTGACGAAAGTAATTCCAATCCAACGTGTGGGGATTTTCCCTATTAAGGATGGTTAAACCTCGTTTGTAATGAATAACGTTGTCTATCCAAATTATCTGCGTTATATATGCATAATAAAAGACCATTGTATCCCTTATGTATTGATTTTTTATTCAATGAATCTTTGGCATGTGTGATGCTTGTGAATTTTTTTTCTCGTTGTTCCGATAGGATGTTTGGATGATTGGTTTGTGTGAACTGGGCGATTGAATATCGCGAATCAGATTAGAACCGCACTACTAGGATAGTAAATCCAGTTTACCCACTATGTGGATGCACCATTGGTAGCTCGAGTGGCAGTTTGTGATATATATATATATTGATATATATATATATATATATATACCATGGTATGTTTTGGCTTTTATGCCTGTTGTATATACGTGTGTTATCCGTATATTTTTGTGTTACCTGAGCTACCATTGCAGTGTACCTATGGGGGTCTTTTATGGCGTTTCCCCATTTGTCGTAACACACTAGCGTGATTGGTATTGGTAAGTGTGATGCCACATAGGCAATATCACCATGGATTACTTGCCATCTAATGTCGTCAATTAGGCAATGTCATTAGTGTCATACCCCAATTTTTGACCTAATATACCACCTCACATATGCATCACTACATCACTAACAGTTTCATAACAGAATAGATCGTGTGTGGCTTCTAGAAGTCAAAATCAGGGTTTCTTCAAAATTTCATCTGTTCAAGATATGAGCAATTAGGGTTTGAGTTTCCACTCACCTCAAATGATCTATCTTAATTAATCATCAACATTTGATCTTCAGATTCCCAATTTTTTCTCATGATCTATCATGAATCGACCAATTAGGGTTTTTATCAAGGATAGTGAATCATTGACTTTCTGCTCAATGAATGACCTATTTTCTTGGAGATTGATCTTAACATCTTCAATGAAACATCTTGACCTAATTTCTTGATTCAAAACATCACAAAAGTCCATGTTTCTTCATCAGAAAAATTCTGAATCATCTGATGAAAATTCATCTACTCTGAAAAGTCAAACTTTGACTTTTGGTCAACTTTTTCAAGACCAAACTTTTCAATCATAAAACATTTCAAATAATCCATGATGATCATAAAAATCAAGAAATGTGAAAAGGTCAACAAAAGTCAAGATTTGAAAATTTTCTAACACTTAGAAAAATTTTCAAGTGTTAAAAACATGGTTTTCCACTTTCTAGGCCATTTTCACCTAGATCCATTTGGATTCGAAAAATCAAAACATGAAAGTTGTAGCCCTTGTTACAAGATTTCCAAAATGTCCAAGAACTTGAAAAAAACTTTGTTTAGCTAAGGTTTTGAAAATTAAACTTAGAGCTCCATAACCATGAATTATAAGTCATTTTCAAGAACTTTGAGTCATTTTCACAAACTCACTTTCTAGAAGCCTTGTCATCACTTAGAGGCAGGTTATAGTGATAAATATCAGTTGTGAATGATTGAGAAGGGATTGGATCAAAGAGAAAAACTTAACCATGGTTAAGAAAGTTACTTTTGCATTAAATGCAAAAGATTCCATTTTACCTCTTAAACAAGTTGCAAGTTTCCTTCAATGATAACTTTTCCAAATCATTGATTTCTAGGCCTATAAATAGAGGTCATTTCCTCATTTCAAACTACACCAAGCTATCCAATCAAGCTTTCCTTCTTTCTTGCTTAAGTTTCAAGTTTCTAAGTTTCAAGAGAGAATTTTTGCAATTTGCAAATCTTGCAAAATCTGAGAGAATTTAGGTTTCTAACATGTTCTAAACATCAATTAGAAGTTGTCTAAAACTTAAAATCACCAAAAAAGCTGCCCAAACTCAGAATCATGTTTCAAAATCCATAAGCTTGCAAATGATGCCTTAACTTGCCATCTCTTAATTTGCTCGAGCTAACTTTGATTTAACACTTCAAACATCATCCATACACTTCATATGAGTGATCCAAATCATTATCCCTAACCTGTAACATCTCCAACCTCAAATTCGAAACTCACATCAAGGAGATGCAGTTGGACTTGGGTGGAATGATCCAGACCATTTCAAAGTAAGCATAGTATTCAAACACCTTCTATAAGGTTTAGTGGTGCTATAGCAATCATTAAACAACAACTGGAAACACTTTAAGCGAGTTTCGATTTCAG
This sequence comes from Vicia sativa, assembly GCA_021764765.1. Taxonomy (NCBI): domain Eukaryota; kingdom Viridiplantae; phylum Streptophyta; class Magnoliopsida; order Fabales; family Fabaceae; genus Vicia; species Vicia sativa. Next base: position 54,112,894 of record CM038794.1, on the reverse strand, counting down.
TTTGAAGAGGTAAGTCACTCATACTTTGAACTCTATGATTCATGCATTCCAGTTCAAAAATTGCTTGGCCATCTTGTTTCTGCACTTATGCTGATCATTAACCCTCAATAAATTTCATAAATCATGATCCATACACGATTTCATGTTGATTCTTAGAATTAGGGTTCATCTGGTCACGTTCAGAATTAATCATCTTAAACTAAAAATAAATGAAATTAACCATCACCATCGTGTTCCTGGTTAAAAATTGAGCAAGTTTGATGTTTACATCTTTCAATTTCATCAAGAAATGAAGAATCCATGATTGAATGAAGATTGAAGAAGATGAAGAACAATACGCGCGTTTTTCTGCTTGATTTTCAAATTTAAATAATTGGTTTATAATATAATAACATGAAGTAAAATAAATAAACGGATGTATAGCCACCGATGGTGAACAGCGCTTTTCATGTTCCTTGCCTTGCCTATGGTCCGGTTCGAATCCCCGAGACCATTTTGCCATTTTTCACTTTCCTTCATTTTAAACATTTCAAAGACTTGTTTTAAATATAATTAAATGGAGCGTGAAAATAACAAGACAAACACTTGGCTCAGTGGTAAAGCTTTTCACTTCCAAGCCAAAGGTCATGAGTTCAAACCTCCTTAGGACCAAAACCAAATTTTTACTACTTGTTTTCTTCATATTTTCTACCAAACTTCAACATTTTCAAAAACCAATCAAAACTTCTCATTTTGAGATGATTTTTTGCACACTTGTCATTCAATATACCTATTTTATGATTATGTCAAAAAATTCCAAAAATATTTTCTTTTGATTATATTTTTATTAAGTCAAAAATGAAGCATTTTAAGTATTTCTTAATACTTTTCAAAGATGTTTTCCTTTCAAACTTTCAAAACTCAAATCTTTTCAAAAATTCTTGTGAATATAAATCACTTTTCAAAATCATTTTCAAAACATTTTTCAAAACATTTCAACAAACTTACACACCTTTTTCCATGATCGACTCGATTTGAAGATAAACCAAACCAGGTTTCTCCTTGATATTTGATTGATCATGGGCCTCCCTCACGGTGTAAGTCCCAATATTTTTTATGTACATATTCAAAATCCTTGTACATATTCAATCATCTTTGTAAATATTCAAGCATAAACACACTTAAACCAATGGGCCTCCCTTACGATGTAAGTCCCAACCCTCCTATGTACATATTCATTTCCTTGTACATAAATACCCCTTCGTGTACATATTCATTCCCTTGTACACATTCAAACTTGTAAATAATCAAGTTACACTAGCTTTAAACGCTCGTTTTATCACACTTGTTCATATAACTGTTTAGTTATAACATAACAACTAGTCTAACAACTAGGTTCCCTTTATCCTCCATTTAGGCTTCGTATAAGATAACTCATTCATCTGAGTTAGCCTCCTCTTAGGCTTCATATAAGAAAACTCATTTACTGAGTTTAGCCTCCGCTTAGGCTTCGTATAAGATAACTCATTTTTTGAGTTAGCCTCCTCTTAGGCTTCATATAAGAAAACTCATTTACTGAGTTTAGCCTCCGCTTAGGCTTCATATAAGACAACACTCCCCTGCTGAGTCAGCCTCCTCTTGGGCTTCGTTCAAAAGAACTCCTCATTGAGTTTAGCCTTCTCTTGGGCATCAAACAAGAAAGAGACCAGGAAATCTCTTAACAGCCTCCTATTGGGCTTCTAATACAAAGAATCACCCGCGCTAGGATAGAACCCTAAGAGCATGATTTCCCGGTGAAATCACTCTTGAATCCTAAGAGGATGGTTTCCCGGTGAAACCACTCTTAAAGCCAAAGCCAGCCATACCCTATAGCTTCCTCTTGAGCTTCATACAAGGACCCTCGATGACCCTCGGAATGCCTTCTCTTGGGCTAACAATACAAGGACCCTCGATGACCCTCGGAATGCCTCCTCTTGGGCTTACAATACAAGGACCCACAGGCTTCTTAAAAGCATCCCCCTAATCCAATCAATTTCTCCTCGAGATTTAGACGTTTATCATCTCTATGGAAGAAGTATCTCATCTATCACATCACATACAATCAAATATTTTTCAAACTCTTTTCAAACAAAAACATCTCTTAATCGTAAGTGGTAACACTTGTACAAACAAAACACCTAATGCTTACAATTAAAAGATTCAATCATTTTCAAACATCTTTCTTAACTCGTAAATGGTAGCGCTTGTACACTTAGCAAAACACCTATAACTTACGATGAAAGATTTAATCAATCAAAATCTTCAAAATATATGTGATGAAATAGATTAGATACATTTTTCATTAAGATGACATTCGTCTCGTCTCTTAATAACATCCCGTTGCTACCACTAGAATAAGTGGGAACTACGATTGCTCTGACTTTCTCAACCTCCCTTTTAGAATACGTAGACACAAGGTCTCATCCTTGGCGAGCATACTTCTTTCTCCCTCAAACCAAACAAACCATAGCTCCCTTTAGATCCGAGCTACAAATACTCTGATTCCCATTAAGGGATATGTATGCAGAAGGTCCCAATGATCTTTGCGAGCACAATAATAACAAAACCTAGGATCCCACATAATCTACCTTTCTTAAAATCCAAAGGAGAAACTTTCCCAACAATAGAAATAACAATTTAAAACACACAAACATATCAAACTATTCATATATAAAGCTATAGATAACTATATATATTTAGGGTGCCACATCTATTCCCTTTATATAACAAACCCCCTTGCACGGAATCTCCCCAATGCGTTACGTCTAGTTCGTGCTAGTCGTAATGCATATCATATCAATTGAGGGTATTGCAGCTTTCCCCTTTTTCATAATCATTTTTCTTGTGTTGGAAGAATAAAGCTTGATGCTCGTGGCATCTTTATAAACAAATTAAAAGAGTAAATCGTTTCGAGCCAGAGAATCCGAATTTAGATTCGATTCCCTCGCGCGTCAGTTTTTAACGCGAACAATTAGGCTTTCGCCCGATGAGCTTGTGCGTCAAGAAGGCATATTGCATTTGTCGTAACACACCGGTGTATGAAAATGAATGCCATTGCAATGTTCTCTTCAGGGTCTTTTATGGCGTTTCCTCACTTTCCATAACATATTGGCGTGCTTGGCGATGGGTTTGTGACGCCGCTTAGGCAATGTCACAACGGTAACTCATCTCGGATGGAATTCTATGTAGGAATGATCCGATTTCATTAAGTAGTGTGCTTATGCAAGTCTCTTTACATATATGCACTCGAGTGCTCACAGAGGGTATGCGGCGGAGGTATCCTAGTTAGATGGGTATAACTCCTTGATTCCTCACATATGGATGTGGGTTTGCATATTGTGTATTATACTATTTGTGTGTTGTTACCCCATTGGTTAGTCTTGGGACTTCCATTGGTGGTGCTACCCCTTGTTTGTATTTGCTCCTAGCCGTGAGGCAATAACCCAAATTCTAGGTGAATTCATATTGATGCATGTACCCGTTAGAACCGAGCGAATCCCCTAAGATAGGGAGGCTCGCTGAGATTTAGTAATCTCACCGATTCAATTATTATTTTTCGGTTCTTCGAGGCAGGATTGTGGCAAGGGAAGGATGGCTTAGCTTGTGACGATCTTTCTCGGTGATAATCTTTATCTTCTTTATCTTTCCACTTATGTACCTGGATGATGTATTAGTAACTTCGAATTTGTATTATTTTGGCCATGACTATTTCGAAAGTTTGTAATTGTACTAATATTCTCCTTTATTTTCATTGCTCATGTATGAATTCGGTTACCATTTAATTCCATACATGTATTATCCTAAACAATGATATGTGGGGTGTTACATATTTTTTAAATAAAAAATTTTAATAAAAATTTTATTTTCTCAAATAATTAATGGTGGGTTAATGCTTTGAATGAGTCCAAAAGAGATGGTGGCTGCCATACTCATAGACCATCATTTTCTTATTTTCATTAGTTTATAGTTGTTATACCCCAAAATTTTCCCTCCTATTTCTCAAGACAATCCATGACTCCATATTCAAGAATTTCACAAGGTTTGATCAAATAAACCCCCTCCTAAGCAATCAATCTAAACAAGGATTTTGCACATCTCAAGTTAAGATGGATCTCCAGTGCTTCAAGTGGTCATCATACCTCATCATATTCTTCAAGGGATCACCATATCAAGTTTCAAGCCTTACAAGTCAAAATTGCTCATCCAATTGCTCAGATGGCTGAAAATTAGCTATATTAGACATAATGTCAACTGTGGTCAACATGCAGTCAAACTTCATAATATTTGGTCAACATCAATGTTATGAAGTAATATTCATCATTTGGTCAAGGGTTGATCATGATTCATCAAGAAAAGTCAAGATTTGATCAAAAGTCAAAGTTTCTAAATTAGGGCTTTTCAGACAAAAGTCAACAAAACTTTGACCAAGCATAACTTTCACATACTTTATCAGAACTTTTTACAGCAAAGCTCATTTTAAAGGGAATTCAATTCTATACAACTTCATGTCTCACAAGCTTGGGCTGGAAATGCTTCATTTGGAAGTTATAGATCAAAATATTACAGGTTCTTTTAAAAAGTCAACAAAAGTCATCTTTTTGCAAAGAAATGTTCATGAGCATGGAAACTTCAATGAAGATGAAACCAAAAGGGTTGTTTAGAAGACATCTTGAGCTTTCTAAAAAGTCCAAGAACTCCCAAAAATGTTAAAAATTGAGCAAGATACAAGTTGTGCAAATTGAGCATTTTTGAGGAGGTGAATAAAGAGAAATACTTGAGAAAGTCAAAAAATTTCCAAATGGGCTTAACTCTTTTTGATTCAAACTTGTTCCTTATCTGAAATAGAACCTCCAATCCCAAGGCCGCGTTTTTTATCTTTTATTATGGATTTTTATTCATTTAAAACCAATTTAATTAAAATAAAAGATATAAAATCAAATTTTAAATGCAAGATTGATTTTCTCTCATTCTTGAGGTCCATGCAAGCCACACAAGCTGTCATTTTCGAAATTATCAAGATTGGCAATAGAATTGATTGAAATTGATTCAAAAAAGGCAATATTTGGTTTCATCACAAATCAAATATTTTCTCATTGATTGACATATAATTCCTTCATGATTCAAGACCTAATCCATCCTAGTATATATACACACTGATTCCAGATGCCAGAGGACGAAAGATTGATGCCTTAAGAATCCTAAAAAAGCTTCAAAAAACCGTGCATTACAAGTCACTTGCAGCCAGGTTTTTAGATCGATTCAAGCCAACCAAAGTGCGCCAACACATTCCTTGATACTCTCTGAAGCTTTTCCAATCATTACCAGCCATCCAAGCATCCAGAATCGTAAAATCACCACCACGGTTTGCACTCATATATTTCAAATTTGATTTTGATCATACATGCATATTTAACATGATTTGATTGCTTGTTTGTGTTTAGAACAATGTTTCGAAGCAGCTGGGATGGTTTGATTTAACTTTAGGTACCGGAACCAAGATCTGCCATTGCTAGGGTTTGGACCTTCAAATTGGGGTTCTCTGTTTTAGCCAAAATTAGAACAAACTAAGGGCATGGTCATGTTCAGTGGATCAATTCCAATCGATCCATGGTCTCATATATAATTTATCTTTGGTATTTGTCAAGTTTTAATTTGCAGGTACTATAGCTACGAACCAAAATCCGTAGGCAAAGGATGCAGAAAATCCATTGGCATAGGTCTGGAAATTCAAATGAAGAAGATGATCCCTTGGTGCGTTTTCGTTCCAACCCCAGAAGTTCCAACTTCTGGACATCCCTCAGAAGCATCACGTCCAGAAGCTCCCGCTTCTGGATCCCCAGAGGAGACATCACGTCAAGAAGCTCCAGCTTCTGGATCCCAAGAAGAGACATCATGTCCAGAAGCTCCAGCTTCTGGATCCCGATAGGAGACATCACGTCCAGAAGGAGCTTCTGGATCACCAGAGGAGACATCGCGTCAAGAAGCTCTAGCTTCTGGATCCCCAGAGGAGACGTCACATCCAGAAGCTCCAACTTCTGGATCCCCTTCAGCAATAGAGCCCCCAAAAGCTCTAGCTTCTGGGCGTCCCAGATCCAGAATCTTTAGAAGCCCTAGCTTCTGGACCTTTCCAACACCAGATTCCCCAGAAGCTCCAACTTCTGGACGTCCCCAGCAGCAGAATCTCCAGAAGCTCTTCTAGACCCTTTCAGATGTAGAAGCTCCAACTTCTGGACACGCTCAGTAGGATTCTCCCCCAAAAACTCAAGTTTCTGGGTGCCCAGGGCGTGCCACTCAACAGAAGGCGTGGCTTCTAAGACAGCTTCTGTCAGAAGCTCTGATCATTTTTTTCTTGTTTTATTTATTTTTCTGCTTTTTCTTTCTTATTTTCCTTTTATTTAATTTAATTAATTAGTAATTAGGTTAAATAATTAGTTTAATTAGGTAATTTCACAAATAATTTTTAATTAAATTAATTAGTTTAATTTAATTAATTGTCATTAAATCCTTTTTAAAAAAAACTAAAATTAATTAGAATTAGGTTTTTATTTTCTTTCTCACATAAACACTAATTTTCAAAACACCAAAAATACTAGGAAGTAGTTTCTCTTCTGCTATTTATTTTTTGCATTTAAATTCTAGAAAGGATGTATAGGTTGCAAGTTTATTTTCATGTAATAGCGTAGATTTACATTTCCGCCTTTACTTTCTGCACCTCCTATTATGTATCTGCCCCAAAGTCATGTAATAGCGTAGGACCTTTATATTTCCACAATTTATTTTCCGCACCTATTAAACTGCTAGTAATTAGGCGTGTATGACAAGATTAAAAACAACATAGATCACCTCTTATCATAAGATAAAATATCTGAATACAACACACATTTCTCACATGCACCCCCTTGTGGGGATATCTTAGCATGATTGCCTACAAACATATCATCATAGTCCCTTCGATACAATGATCATAGTCCCTCGATGTTGCCTACGAATGTATGATCTCGTCCCTCGGTTGTTGCCTACGAAAAGTGATGATCATCCGTATGCGTCCCTACGAATATGCTAGGATATTCCTATAAGTTTCCTTCTATGACCATCTAATGTCCCTTCGAATGTCCCTTTTACATCCAACGGATAGGGTTACCTGCCAACTAATGGTATGGATAACACTATTCTAAAGGAAAGAAAAATAACACGGAAACAACCGTTCTGAGTGGGTAATAACTCTCTTTTGCTTGCTCAATCAAAAAAACATTTTCACACCTCACACTTTCAAAAACATTTTCAAGCACTTTGTATACATTCCAGCATGAATCATTGTGAAGTCAAAGCGAAATGCCATTTCAAAAATCATTTCAAATACACACACATAAAAACAATTAAAGTGAGCTAAATAATTAAGAGCCCGTAGATAACTACAGATGGAAAGGGTGCTAATACCTTCCCTTTTCATAACCACCTCCCTTACTCAGAATCTAATGAAGGTCTTTCCTGTTCTTTTCGCCTTCCCTTAATTGGATAAAAGAAAGGTCGGTGGAGACTCTTGCTATCCGCAACATTTACGATCAAACGCAAAACAAACAAGTCAGTTCTCCCACCGTGTTACAGAACTGTCGACTCTGTTAGGGAAAATAAAGAGAGGTTACCTTAGGGTCTAGATCACTTTAAATTGTTTGACTTGTATGCTTTATCTTAAGGGTTGCTTGGGTATTATACTTGTGGGGGATCCTACACCCGGATCCAGGTTTCCTTAGGTAAGTAGCAATAAATCGTCGTGACCGTTAGGTGTATACCGAAACGGTCAACATGATGGCTACGTTAGTGCGAAACTTTGGATGTCCCGATGCTCCTCATGTCTAGTTGAGGAAAGTATTTGGCGTCTGCGTGGTGTCATCAGCACTAACTCAAATTTTAGAACCCTAATTGACCCATCTTGGCCATTAGAAGGTAGTGAGATGGCCTACTTCGGTGTAGACTAAGGTTTGTTGATACTCGATGCTACGCTCATTAAGATTTGACTTTCGGGATATTTCGCTCGACCACTTGGTAGTCGTATTGAAATAAAGCCTACGAGAAAGATCAATGATATGAGATTCCTAGAACCCGGTTACTATTATAGGACAAGTTGAACCAACTCCAACTCTGGTAGGGTAGACACCTATACCTCATGCAAGCCTTGAACCTAGGGATATTGTGTGAATTGTTTGTTCTTGCTACTTGTTTTAAACATGATATCATGACATCATAACATCATCATATCATTTCTAACCATTTCAAGGACCTAGGCATTTATCTTTGCTCTATTTTGTAGGAATTATGAATTCCAGGAAGACTATCCGAATCAAGTTCATGGGTATACCTTCTCAACTCAAAGAATTGGTTTCATAAATTCACGATCACGCTCGATTCATCAAAGACATGGTTATCTTCATGACTTGGTTATCTCCGGTTTGAAGAAGATATGATACACGTATTATTCCAGTTCTTCGATCCGAAACATCACTACTTTACATTCCTAGATTATCAATTGGTGCCTACATTGGAAGAGATCTCTAAATTACTTGGGATACCTATCCTTGATCAGATACCATTCACCGGTTCAGAAAAATCTCTGAAATACGAAGACATCGCATTAGTGTTACATTTAAGGCGATCAGACATTGAAGCTAATTGGGAAACAAGAAGCGGAATTAAGTGTTTGCTTGCCAAGTTTCTGATAAAGAAGGCTCGAGAATTCCTGAAGGCTATGAGTTTCCATGCATTCGAAGACACTTTGGACTTGCTAATCTATGGTTTGGTGTTATTTCCTAATCCATATTAGTTCATAGATGTGAACGCCATCAAGATATTCCTCACTCGTAATCCTGTGCCTACCTCGCTTGGAGACGTTCTGCATTCTCTCCACACTCGTACTATCAAAAGGTAAGGAACTCTCATGTGTTGCATACCGTTACTTTCTAGGTGGTTTATTTCGCACCTTCCTCAATCAGTAATGAAGAACGAGCAAAGATTGAAGTGGTCTCAAAGGCTAATGTCACTCTCTCATTCAGATATTCGTTGGTGTCTTTTTTCTCAAATGGACTTCGCTTTAATTGAGCATTGTGGGGAATTCCCTAATGTACCACTCCATGGCATAAGGGGAGGTATCACTAACAACCCTTCTCTAGCTCTACGTCAATTTGGTTATCCTCGAAGAGATGGTCCTCATGATATGCTTCTCCAAGACATTGTGTTTGACTACAAAAACGATCTCCAGAACTACCGTCGAAGATTTGTACACGCTTGGGGCCTGGTAAAGAAGACTGATACCAAGACTTTGGGACACAAAAATTCCATTCCTTGGGAACCTTACCTCAAATGGGTGCGAGCTCGAGCTCAAAACCTCATGATGCCATTTACATCTATTCTACCGGTGATTATGGAACCAGTTGCTATAGGTGACGAACCCTATACCATTCTCCATTCGGACATGCCTACTGATTTCGAAGACTTGAAGAGATCCTGGATTCAACTTAAAGAAGAAAGGGACACGTTCGAAGCTCAGTGCTATGCAAGTGAGAAGAAGGTACTAGAGTTGACCAAGCTACTTCACGAGGAGCGAAACATCAACGCCTACTTCAATACAAAGAGGAAACGCCCATGGGAGACCTGAAAGCTTTAGGAGTTTCTTTTTATTTAAAAACTTCCCATTATGCTTAATAAAGAGAAACTAATAAAAGTTCGTTCTTCTTTGTTTAACAAATTTAAATTCCTAAGGTCGTTGAAAACATTGCATTGCATAACATCGCATATCATGGCATAACATCTCTTAACGTACATGAAGACGGTTTTCTTATTCTCTCATTTGTTTATTTCGCCGATGGCTCTTGAGCAGTCAAAGATCTCTAGGCTCGAATGCTCGATTCAGGAGATGTTCACCAGCTTGGTCCAGGACAAAAGACACGAAAAAGCTCATCACGAGGAAAAATGGATAGGGTGGTCACCAATTCGAACTCTCGGACAAGGCGATGGCGGGGAAGTATCAAGAATAGCGAAGGAAGCCATCATGGGTGCGAAAACCAAGATGAAGACTATGTGAGCAGCGTTATCCTCTAACAATGACAAATACAAGCAACTTGAAGACCATATGAATGTTGTGGAAAATCGAAGATGTTAGGGCTTAACTTTGATGATCGAGTCTTGTTCACGATGTGGTAATTCCCATGAGTTCAAAGTTTCTACCTACACCAAGTATGATGGAATCTCTTGCGAAGCTACATCTGAAGTCCTATGTTCGGAAGATCCATCCTCATACTGAAGACAGGAAATTGTGGATCCATTTCTTTCAAGAAAGTTTATCTGGAACTCAATTGGAGTGGTATTATCAGCTGGAAAGTACCCACATTCATACCTGGAATGAATTAACAGATGCTTTCTACAAGCAGTACCAGTACAATGTTGGATTGGTACCTAGCAGCATGCAACTATAGAGCATGTCTATGGGTCGTGACGAGAAGTTCAAGGAATATACTCAGAAATGGAGAGATTTAGCAGGCAGAAAAATACAAGTGGAGTCGTCTTCAAATACTGCTGTAACACGGTGGGAGAACTGACTTGTTTTATTTTGCGTTTGATCGCAAATGTTGCAGATAACAAGAGTCGCCACCGACTTTTCTTTTATCCAATTAAGGGAAGGTGAAAAGACGAGGAAAGACCTTCGTTTAGTTTACGAGTAAGGAGTTGGTTATGAAAATGGAAGGTATTAGCATCCTTTCCATCCGTAGTTGTCTACGGGCTCTTAATTACTTTAGATCCTTGATGACTCGCTTTTTGTGTGTGTTTGAAAAGATTTTGAAAAAGTCATTTCGCTTTGACTTCGTAATAATTCACGTTGGAATGTATACGAAGTGTTTGGAAATGTTTCGTTTTGGAAAAGAACTTTGTAATGATTCACGCTGGAATGTATACAAAGCGTTTGAGAATGATTTTTAGAAAGTGTGAGGTGTGAAAAGTGTTTTGATGGAGCAAGCAATTAAGAGTCTATTATCTACTCAGAACGGTCGTTTCCGTGTTATTTTACTTTCCTTTAGAATAGTGTTATCCATACCATTAGTTGGTAGGTAACCCTATTCGTTGGATGTAAAGGGACGTTCGAAAGGGACATCAGATGGTCATAGAAGACAACTTGTAGGAGCATCCTAGCACATTCGTAGGGACAATCATCACTTTTCGTAGGCAACAATCGAGGGACTAGAACATGTATTCGTAGGCAACATCGAGGGTCATCGAGGGACTATGATCTTTGATTCGAAGGGACTATGATGATATGTTTGTAGGAAACGGTGCTAAGATACCCCTACGTTCGAGGGACTTGATCATTTATTCGAAAGGCAACGAGAGAGAATACCCTAGGGGGTTCATGTGTGAAGAAAGTGTGTTAAATTCAGATATTTTATCTTGTGATTAGAGTTAGCTATGTTGATTTTATCTTTCCATACACGTCTAATTACTAGCAATTTATATGAGTGCGGAAAGTAAATTGCAGAAATATAAAGTGCGGAAAATAAATCCTACGCTATTACATGGTTTTGGGGCAGTTACATAATTGAGGAGTGTGGAAAGTAAATCCTAATTAAGCTATTACATCCCAAGAGCAGTTACATAATATTGAAAAAAGAATGCGAGAAAATAATCTTAACTATTACAACCTGGAAGCAGATACAATAATCAGAAAAAGAATCGAATTGCGAATAATAGAAAATTATGTTAGTGAAAAAGATTTTTGAGTTAGGAAAAAAACGTTTTAGGGTTAGCATACCTAATTAGATGAGAAAATAATTTTTGGGAATTTTCTGGATTGATTTTAATAAGGAAAAACAATTAAAAGTCAACTTTCGATTAATTAACAATTAATTAAAATATGCATGCAAAATATAATTTTTTTATGTCAAAAATTAAATAAGTATTTTTCTGACCTAAATGCAAAAAGAAATAATTTTTTGTGGTTTTTTAATGCATTAGAAAAATATTTGAAAAGAAATTAAATTGGAAAAGAAAATATGAAAAGAAATAAGAAAATATGTTAGTTTTGCAAGTGATAAAAAATATTTGTGGCAGCCAAGGTTCGAACCAGGGACCTCCTTCCCACACGCGCGTTGCCTTGCCATCTGAGCTGGGTGGATTAGCTGTTAGCAATATGAAACAAAAACGTTATAAGGGCAATTAGTTTCTTAGCAATATGAAACAAAAAGCGTTATAAGGGCAATTAGTTTACGAACCAATCAAAACACGTGCCAACATCATCTTCTTCGTTTGAATTTTCATACCTTTAGCTACGGTTTTGTCCGTAGCAACAACCTACCTCTGATCTTTTACGTAGCTAAATCCCTAAATCAAGGCATCACGTAATATGCAATATAAATGAAAAATAAAGCCATGGATCAGCTGGAAATCGATTCTAGACACGATAACGCCCTTGGTTCCTTCCAATTTTCCTAAATAAGAAAACCCCATCAGACTCTCAAACCTAGCAATGGTGAAACGATATTCCTGGACTTAAAACTCAATTAAACTATGCAGAAAGCTTGGAAACTTCATCACAAACACAAAAACATGGTTAAATTCAATTGATTATGCATAAAAGTATGAAAACGATTTTGAGTTCAAAGTATGCAAACCGTGATCGTGATCTTGTGATTCTGGGGGTTTTGCTTGCTTATGAGTATCTGGATCGACTCAAGGGACTTCCAGCAATCGATTGCAATGCTTGGAATGGATTGAATTGAAGCAAAACTGTGGCTGCTAGTTGCTTGCAAGTCACGGTTTTTTTAAAGCTTGTTAGGGTTCTTTTAGGTCAGAATTTCGTCCTCTATGCATTTGGAATCATCATGTATTTATACTGTAATGAATTAGGTCAAGAATTATCAAAGAATATCATGCCAACCAAAGAAAAATTGTTTGATTTGGAATCAAACCAAATATTTCCTTTTTGAGCCAATTTCAATCAAATCAAATTTCCAATCTTAATTATTTGAAATAATCGAGGCTTGCTTGGATCTCAAGGATCGATCCACTTGCATTAATTAAATTGGTTTTAAATGAATAAAAATCCAAAATAAATTAAAAATAAAAGATAAAACGTGGCCTTGGGCTTGGAGGTTCCAATTCAGATAAGGAACATGTTTGAATCAAGATAAGTTAGGCCCATTTGGAAATTTTTTTATTTTCTCAAGTATTTCTCTTTGTGCACCTCCTCAAAAATGCTCAACTTGCACAATGTGTATCTTGCTCAATTTTTGACATTTTTGGGTGTTCTTGGACTTTTTAGAAAGCTCAAGATGTCTTCTAAACATCCCTTTTGGTTTCATCTTCATTGAAGTTTCCATGCTCATGAACACCTCTCTACAAAAAGTTGACTTTTTGTTGACTTTTAAAAGGACCTGTAATGTTTTGATCCATAACTTCCAAATGAAGCATTTTCTGCCCAAGCTTGTGAGACATGAAGTTGTAGAGAATTGAATTCTCTTCAAAATGAGCTGTGGTGGAAAAATTTCTAATAAAGTATGTGAAAGTTATGCCTAGTCAAAGTTCTGTTGACTTTTGTCTAAGAAAGCCTAATTTAGAAACTTTGACTTTTGATCAAATCTTGACTTTTCTTGAGGAATCATGATCAAACCTTGATCAAATGATGAATATTACTTCAAAATATTGGTGTTGACAAAAAATTATGAAGTTTGACTGTATGTTGACAACAGTTGACTTTTTGTCCATTATAGTTGATTTTCAACCATTTGAGCAATTGACTGAGCAAACTTGACTTGTAAGGCTTGAAACTTGACATGGTGATTCTTTGAAGCATATTATGAGGTATGATGACCACTTAAAGCATTGGATGTCCATCTTGACCTGAGAATGGCAAAACCCTAGTTTGGGTTGATTGCTTAGGAGAGGGTTTGTTTGGTTAACCCTTGTGAAACCCTTGAGTATGGATATGTGAATTGTCTTGAGAAGTGGGAGGGAAAATTTTGGGGTATAACAGTTGCCCCTGTTCAATCTTCTTGTCTTGGAAGGGTTATAATTGCATGCTTGCCTTTCGTGACATGAAAGTAGAAGATGATTGAACACTCGAGTACACCTGAAAATTTGCACTCGTTGTTGTATGAAGTAGGATCGTTGGTTGATGATATGCGGGAATGAGCTTATAGACGCCATTTGGAGAAGCTGTTGTTGGAGAGAGAGTCGTACGCTAGACTCTGTATTTGTCTTTGAATAAAAGAGACCATGGAGATGGGTTTAAGATGCCATTGGGAGAAGCCGAGTCGTACGCTAGACTCTGTAGGTGTCTTTTGAGTAGAAGAGACAACGGAGATGGGCTTAAGATGCCATTGGGAGAAGCCGAGTCATACGCTAGACTCTGTAGGTGTCTTTTGAGTAGAAGAGACAACGGAGATGGGCTTAAGATACCATCGGGAGAAATTGATGTTGGGGAGTGAGTCGTACGTTAGACTCCATGCTCGTCTTTGAATGAGGTCATTGGTATGTATTGATTTTTAACCAAATATGCAGCATTCTGAAGGTGGAGAGATGTCGACAAGTAGTCGGAGATGGGCTTAAAGATGCCATCCGGGGCGGTTGATAATAAGAGAGAGTCAGAATAAACCTTCATCTTGGCTATTCTGGAGGTGGATATTTGGCAGGATGTGGATAGCTTTCCTGTCTTGCTTCGGGTGTTAATCCAATATCTGTTGCCGGGAGACAATTCATGTGGTCTTTTAGATAGGTTTCCCGTCTTGCTTTGGGTATTAATCTTTAACCAGTTGTCTGGAAATAATTTTCGTGGTCGTTTAGATAGTTCTCCCGTCTTGTTTCAGGTATTAATCTTCAACCTTTTGTTTGGAAAAATAGCTTTTACCTGTTGAGGAGATAAACTTTTGATAAGATAGGGTTAGTCCTATGCAGATAATGATGAATGTGAATGTATGGCAATATTATTGTGATGCAGATATATGAATATATATGTATAAATGTATTTCAAAACATATCCATCTTGAAGAAGATGGGAATGTCTTGCTGGAGATTTTTGATGCTCACTTGGGGATAGGGTTATTGCAAACCCTGACTTGGAGAGAAAAGAGATGCTTCTGATTCCTCCGATGCACTATCTGACCAATTCTCGAGTCAGATATTAACGTTGTTGGAAGAATAGCAGCGGTCAAGAGATACCTGGCTGGGGATCTTGTGTGTAGATCTTGCTGGGGAATACCCGGTTACCGCTCGGAGACTGACGTAACGTGGCAAAGCTGATAGGGATGTTAGCTGACGAGGCTCGAAGGGCCACTTGGTGATAAATCATAGTTTGTTGAAACCTCGACTAGGGAATAAGAGAGACGTAGGTTCCTCTGATGCACTATCTGACCAACTTTCGAGTCTGGATATTGCCGCTGCCGGGGAATGATAAACGTCGGGAGATACTCCGCTGGGGATGAATATCTTCGTGTATAAGCTATATTGGGGGACGATGTGATATGGAATAACACCTCTGCTTGGGCGATGTAATTGGTTGATAATTGAATTCTTGCTTGAGGACCAATGTAACGTGGTAACTTGAGAAGGTAGATAAGTTCGATAAGATCACCGCTCGGGGATTAACGTGATTGAAGCTGAAGTATTGGAATATCTGCGGGGGATGCATTGGTGACTTTAGTATATACCTAAAATTTGCCTCACTTCTCAAGACAATTCACATATCCATATTCAAGTTTCTGAGGGTTTACGGATAAACCCTCTTCTAAGCAATCAAACCCAAACGAGGGTTTGGCCATTCTCTAGTCAAGGTGGGCCTCCAATGCTTAAAGTGGTCATCATACGTCATCATATGCTTCAAAGAATCACCATGTCAAGTTTCAAGCCTTACAAGTCAAGTTTGCTCAGACAATTGCTCAGATGGTTGAAAATCAACTGTGTGGGACAAAAAGCCAACTGTGGTCAACATACAGTCAAACTTCATAATTTTTGGTCAACACCAATATTTTGAAGTAATATTCATCATTTGATCAAGGGTTGATCATGATTCCTCAAGAAAAGTCAAGATTTGATCAAAAGTCAAAGTTTCTAAATTAGGGTTTTCGGACAAAGTCAACGAACTTTGACCAAGCATAACTTTCACATACTTCATCAGAAATTTTTCCAACGCAACTCATTTTGAAGAGAATTCAATTCTCTACAACTTCATGTCTCACAAGCTTGGGCAGAAAATGCTTCATTTGGAAGTTATGGATCAAAACATTACAGGTCCTTTTAAAAGTCAACAAAAAGTCATCTTTTGAAAAGAAGTGTTCATGAGCATGGAAACTCCAATGAAGATGAAACCAAAAAGGCTGTTTAGAAGACACCTTGAGCTTTCTAAAAAGTCCAAGAACACCCAAAAACGTTAAAAATTGAGCAAGATACACATTGTGCAAGTTGAGCATTTTTGAGGAGGTGCACAAAGAGAAATACTTGACAAATGCAAATATTTTTCAAATGGGCTTATAATTTTATGATACAAAGTAGATCTTAACATTATCCATGGTCTCTATGCTCCTTGCCACGCCTCTTTTCCGATTTATTTAAATTATTTTGAATTTAAAGCATTAAATTCAATTTTAAATTAAATAAAATACAAAGGCAAGGTCTAAGACAAGTTGGGCTTGGTTTCAACTTATCTTGAGGTCCAAGATAGCCTGTGCAAGCTGTATAATTCATGCAAGAAGCTATAAAGAAGAAGAAAAAAATGCATTTTTGGAAAGATTTGGTGAATATTGACAAGAGAATATTTTGCATTCAAGAGGATATTTTCTCATTATTTCTGATCAAATCTCATGCTCTATATATACATGATACATTCACAAGCAAAAGGGACGAAACCCTAGCCTCAAACAGCAACCCTAAATTCTCAAAAAATCATACAAACTTGCAAAATTCGAATCCTATTTTCCAGCCGTTTTCAATCCAATCCAAGCATTCCATCGTGCCCCTGAGGTGTGATAGAGTAAGTACAGATCAATAGCCATGGCCAAATACCCCTGAATCGTGCCATACATGAACATACACTTGCATGTCTTTTTTAAATTCGCGTTTCAATATTTATTGTGTTTTGTTTGAAACTAACCATTGCAATGTGTTCCTGAGACATCATAGAACAGGTCTTGACGATCACATGAAGCTCCTAACGACCGGAGCATGATTTTCCATTGTTAGGGCTTTGGATC
The DNA here is from genome assembly GCA_021764765.1 of Vicia sativa. Classification (NCBI taxonomy): domain Eukaryota; kingdom Viridiplantae; phylum Streptophyta; class Magnoliopsida; order Fabales; family Fabaceae; genus Vicia; species Vicia sativa. The sequence continues at coordinate 54,095,651 of CM038794.1, read as the reverse complement.
AGAGAAGCTTCGAACTAGACAATACAGGCCATTTTAGTCCAAACTGATACCACCATTGAACTCACAAGGGTCGATTTAGGGGGGTAGCCTTAACCATGAGCTTTGATTTTCAGGTTTTTGCAGGTTTCAAAAAAATCGTCACCGGAGAAGGTGACCGGCGCTAGGTTTCAGGCCCTGACTCAGGCGAGGACCGGTTGATTGCATGTGTGGCTTCGTTCTATCTTACGATTGGCTACGTTATAAGGGTCCCAGCTTGACTTGGTTTGAAATTTAAAATAGAACACGTAATCACATATAATCCAACGCGGTATTCCATAGATAGCATACCGCGACTCGGATGGTCAAGGTGTTGTGTGATTACGGAGGGTCACAGGATCGATTCCAGCGACTACCGTCTTTTATCACTTTTCAAACTAGCTTCTTTTCATATTTTCTTATTTTTCTTAATTTCATTTAATTTCTTTTCAAACAATTTTCTAATGCATTAAAAAATCACAAAAAAATTATTTCTTTTTGCATTTAGGTTAGAAAACTTCTTTCCTAACTCTAAAATCTTTTTTCACTAACATTATTTTTTATTATTCGGAATTCGTTCCTTTTTCCGATTATTCTATCTGCTTCCAGGTTGTAATAGTTAGGATAATTTTCCCGCATTCTTTTTTTCCAATATTATGTAACTGCTCATGGGATGTAATAGTTTAATTAGGATTTACTTTCCACACTCCTCAATTATGTAACTGCCCCAAAGCCATGTAATAGCGTAGGATTTACTTTCCGCACTTTATTTTCCGCAATTTACTTTCCGCACCCTATAAACTGCTAGTAAATTAGGTGTGCATGGCAAGATAAAATCAACATAGCTAACTCTAATCACAAGATAAATTATCTGAACTCAACACACTCTTTTCACACGTGCACCCCCTAGGGTATTCTCTCTCGTTACCTTTCGAATAAATGGTCAAGTCCCTCGAACGTAGAGGTATCTTAGCACCGTTGCCTACAAATATATCATCATAGTCCCTTCGATACAAAGATCATAGTCCCTCGATGTTGCCTATGAATACATGATTTAGTCCCTCGATTGTTGCCTACGAAAAGTGATGATCTTCCCTACGAATGTTCTAGGATACTCCTACAAGTTGCCTTCTATGACCATGCGAATGTCCCTTCGAATGTCCCTTTACATCCAACGAATAGGGTAACCTACCAAATAATGGTATGGATAGCACTATTCTAAAGGAAAGTAAAATAACACAGAAATGACCGTTCTGAGTAAGTAATAGACTCCTAATTGCTTGCTCTATCAAAACGCTTTTTACTCCTCATAATTTTACAAAGTTAAAACCCTTTGCCAAAACGAAACATTTCCGAACACTTCGTATACATTCCAGCGTAAATCATTACGAAGTCAAAGCGAAATGCCTTTTAAAAAAAACATTTTCAAGCACACACACAGAAAGCAAATTTTAAAGTGAGGTAAAGCAATTAAGAGCCTGTAGATAACTACGGATGGAAAGGGTGCTAATACCTTCCCTTTTCATAATCATCTCCCTTACTCAGAATCTAACGAAGGTCTTTTCCTGTTCTTTTCACCTTCCCTTAATTGGATAAAAGAAAAGTCGGTGGCAACTCTTGCTATCCATGACATTCGATCAGCGCAAAATAATCCAAAGTCGGTTCTCCACCGTGTTCTGAGCTGGCGACTCTAGGAGACACCTAAGAGAGAATACCTTAAGGATTTTAGATCTTTTTTACTGCTTTATGTTTGACTTGTATGCTTTATCTTAAGGGTTGCTTGGGTATTATACTTGTGGGGGATCCTACAGCCGGATCCAGGTTTCCTTAGGTAAGTAGCAATAAATCGTCGCGACCGTTAGGCGTATAAAAGCAGTCAACATGATGGCTACGTTAGAGCGACACTTTGGATGTCCCGATGCTCCTCATGTCTAGTTGAGGAAAGTATTTGGCGTTTGCGTGGTGTCATCAGCACTAACTCAACTTTTAGAACCCTAATTGACCCATCTTGGCCATTAGAAGGTAGTGACATGGCCTGCTACGGTGTAGACGAGGTTGGTTGATACTCGATGCTACGCTCATTAAGATTCAACTTTCAGGATGTTTCGGTCGACCACTCGGTAGTCGTATTGAAATAAAGCCTACGAGAAAGATCGATGATATGATATTCATAGAACCCGGTTACTATTATAGGATAGGATGAACCCACTCAAACTTTGGTAGGGTAGCCGCCTATACCTCATGCAAGCCTTAAACCTAGGGCTATTGTGTGAATTGTTTGTGCTTGCTATCTGTTTAAACATGACATCATGACATCATAACATTGCATCATCATCATTTCTAACCATTTCAAGGACCTAGAGATTTATCTTTGCTCTGTATTGTAGGAATTATGGCTTCCAGGAAGACTATCCGAATCAACTTCATGGGTATACCTTCTCAACTCAAAGAATTGGTTTCAGAAATTCCCGATCATGCTCAGTTCATCAAAAGACATGGCTATCTGCTTGACTTGGTTATCTCTGGCTTTGAAGAAGATATGATGCACGTCTTATTCTAGTTCTTCGATCCGAAACACGATTGCTTTACATTCCCAGATTATCAGTTGGTACCTACATTGGAAGATTTCTCTAAGCTACTTGGGATACCTATCCTTGATCAGATTCCATTCACAGGTTCAAAAAAAAAGCTCCGAAGTACGAAGATATCGCATCAGCGTTACATCTAAAGCGATCAGACATTGAAGCTAATTGGGAAACCAGAACCGGAGTTAAGGGTTTGCTTGCTAAGTTTCTGATAAAGAAAGCTCGAAAATTCCTGAAGGTTGTGAGTTTCCATGCATTCGAAGACATTTTGGCCTTGCTAATCTATGGGTTGGTACTATTTCCTAATCCAGATCAGTTCATAGACATGAACGCCATCAAGATATTCCTCACTCACAATCCTGTGCCTACCTTACTTGGAGACATCCTACATTCTCTCCACACTCGTACTATCAAACGACAAGGAACTCTCATGTGTTGCATACCTTTGATTTCCAGGTGGTTTATTTCGCACCTTCCACGATCAATGATGAAGAACGACCAAAGATTGAAGTGGTCTCAAAGGGTGATGTCACTTTCTCATTCAGATATCCGTTGGTGTCTCTTCACTCAAAAGGACTTCACATTCATTGAGCGTTGTGGAGAATTCCCTAATGTACCACTCCTTGGCATAAGGGGAGTATAACTTACAACCCTTCTCTAGCTCTACGTTGATTTGGTTATGCTCGAAGAGATGGTCCACATGATATGCTTCTCCAAGACATTGTGTTTGACTACAACCACGATCTCCAGAACTACTGTCGAAGATTTGTGCACGCTTAGGGCATGATAAAGAAGACTGATACCAAGACTTTGGGACACAAGAATTCTATTCCTTGGGAACCTTACCTCAAATGGGTGCAAGCTCGAGCTCAAAACCTCATGATGCCATTCACGCCTGTGCTTCCGTCGATCATGGAACCTGTTTCTATGGGTGGAACCTATACCATTCTCCATCCCGACATGCCTACCGATTACGAAGACTGAAGAGATCTTGGATTTAGCTTAAGAAGAAGGGATACATTGAAGCTCAGTGATATGCAAGAAATAAGAAGGTATTAGAGTTGACAAAGCTACTTCACGAGGAGCAAAGCAACCTACCTCAACACAAGAAGCGCCATGGGAGACTTAGAGCTTTAGGAATTTGTTTTTTTATTTTTCCAAAAACTATATTTTGTACTTAAAAAGAAAAGAAAAAGAGAGAAACTAATAAAAGTTTGTTCGTGCTTGTTTAACAAATTTAAATTCCTAAGGTCCTTGAAAACATTGCATAGACATCGCATATCATGGCATGACATTTCATAACAGGTACACTGAAGATCGGTTTTCTTATCCTCTCGCTGTTTATTTCAGCAGAAATGGCTCTTGAACGGATTGTTAAAGATCTCCAGGCTCAGAACGCTCAATTCCAGGAGATGTTCACCAACTTGGTCCAAGGCTAGAAAGATCTGAAGAAGCTCATCACCAGAAAGAAGAAGACCATCAGTATTCTCAACATGGGAAGGAATCACAAGGGTGTAGCCAAGGTGGTCAGCCGGTTAGAAATCTCAGACAAGAATGGTGAAACCGAATAAAGCATCAGGAATAGCGAAGGAAGCCATCAAGGGTCTGAAAACAGAGAAGAAGGCTACTTGAGTGAGCAATATCCTCCTGATGATGACAGATACAAGCAACTTGAAGACCGTCTGAATGCTGTGGAAAATCTGAAAATGTCCGTGTTGAATTTTGATGATCTGAGTCTTGTTCATGGCGTGGTAATTCCCCGCAAGTTCAAAGTTCCTACCTTTTCCAAGTATGATGGCGTCACTTGCCCGAAGTTGCACTTGAAGTCCTATGTTTAGAAGATCCATCCCTGACGACATGAAGCTATGGATCCATTTCTTTCAAGAGAGTTTATCCAGAACTCAGTTGGAGTGGTATTATCAGCTAGAGAGTACCCACATTCATACTTGAATGACTTAGCAGATGCTTTTTACAAGCAGTACTAGTACAATGCTGAATTAGCACCCACCCGCATGCAACTACAAAGCATGTTTATGGGTCGTGATGAGAAGTTCAAAGAATATGCTCAGAAATGGAGAGATCTAGCAGGCAGAGTTCAACCACCCTTGTCCAATAGGGAGTTGGTTGATATTTTCATGGGAACGCTGACAGGCCTATTTTTCAATCATCTGATTGGAAACTCTTCAGCCGGATTCACTGAGTTTATACTGACAGGCGAACGTATTGAATCTGGAATCAAGAACGGAAAGATTCAGGTAGAGTCATCTTCAAATGCTGCGAAAAGATCTTTTGGTGGTAAGAAAGAAACCAATGCGGTGCATGGTCAGAAAAGTCGTGACAAAGCTGATCGTACTCAATCTGTGGGGGAAGTTGTGATCTCCAATCCTACACCAGCGCAACCTCAACGAGACAATACGCGTAACCAGAATGCGCCACGAAGACAGTTTACGAAGATCAATATGCCATTGTCGCAAGCTTTGCAACACATGTTGAAAGCAGAGCTGATTACCTTGAGGGGATCCTCCTCAACACATCAACACTTCCTCTCCAAAATACAATCCTAATGCAAAGTGTTCATACCACTCCAACAGCCCAGGGCACGACACTGACAACTGTTGGGATCTGAAGAACAAGATTCAAGACATGATTGAAACCAGGGAAATTGAGTTTGACCCTCCTGTCGAAACTCTGAATGTGATCAATGCACCAATGCCTTACCACAGTAAAAGTTCCAATGCTATTGACGAAGACTCCTATGTTTACAATGTGAACAATCTGACTATTCCTCTTATGACTGTTAAGAAAGATTTGTTGCAAGCCGGTGTATTCCCGGGATGCCAGATGATTGTCGTTGGTGTGCATATGAATCTGACGGATGTGCTTGGTTAAAAAGGCGTATTCAACGCATGATGCACAATCGTGAGGTACTATTTCTGAAGCCTCCGTCTGTGGAGAATCTGTACGAAGACATTTCTAAGAATCTGAAGGTCGAAGATACAGACGAAGCCTTACCAGAAGTCTGGGATACCTTGGGGTAGCCAAGTGGAAAGTTTGATTTCATGGTTAAGTATACCGCTCCTGACAGCTACAAGATTCCTATTGAAGATGTCAAGGCAACCGTATGGGGAGACAATTTCCCAGAAGACTATGTTGATGTAAACATAATAAGGATCTCCTCTGTCGATCTTGCGCCTAGAGTGGCACCTCTCATCATTACTTCCCCCAGACCGATTCCATATTTCTCTGACAAAGCTATACCGTGGAATTATGGAGCCGAAGTTTACTATCATGGCGTCAAGCAAGACCCGTTAACCATTAAAGATATTGCAGCTGAAGCTTTCGATCCTGACATCAACAACATCACCGGATCAAGCAAAGTAACCAGAACCGGAAGAGTATTTTCTCCAGAGATCTCTCCTCCAAAAGATATTGCGACTCCAGCTCGCATTCCAGCTATCGAACCAATTCCCAAAGCCAGAGGGAAAGAACCAGTGACTCATCCTGCTCAGATAGAAGTACCAAAGGAAGTTGCTGAAGACACCTCCAAGCAAGAAATGGAGGAAATTCTGAAGATCATCAAGAAGGGCGACTACAATGTTGTGGAACAGTTGGGACAAACTCCATCTAAGATATCCATGCTAGCTCTGCTATTGTGCTCTGAGGCTCATGCTAATGCCTTAGTGAAGTTCTTGAAGAACGCTCACATACCGCAAGACACTACTACTGATTAATTTGAAGGTTGCATTGCTAGCCTGACTGTCAGCAACGACTTGGGTTTCTCTGATGCTGATCTGACTCCTGCCGGAAAGAATCACAACAAATCCTTGCACATCTCCATTGAATTCAAGGGTATTACATTGTCTCACGTATTAGTGGATACCGGTTCTGCTCTGAATATCCTACCAAAAAGTGCTTTCGACCGACTTGACGTTGAAGGATTGGTTTAGAAGCCCAGTGACATAATTGTAAGAGCTTTTGATGGTTCTAAACGAACAGTACTTGGAGAGCTCATTCTGCCTGTTAAAGTCGGTTCCCAGACTTTTGACTCTACCTTCTTCTTCATGGACATCCGTCCAGCTTATTCTTGCCTACTTGGACGCCCTTGGATACATGGGCAGACGATGTTACCTCTACCCTGCGCATCAGCCAGAACGGAGTCCATGCTATATGTCATATCCCAAAATTTGCCCTCCTACTCCTCGAGACATTTCACACATCCATACTCAAGGATTCCTCAAGGGTTGATCAGACAAACCCTCTCCTAGACAATCAACCCAAACTAGGGTTTGGTGATTCTCAGATCAAGATGGACTCCCAACATCTCCAATGGTCTTCATGCTTCCTCATACACTTCAAAGATTCTCCTTGTCAAGTTTCAAGCCTCACAAGTCAAGTTTCCTCAGACAATTGCTCAGATGGTTGAAAATCAGTTGTATTGGACAAAAAGTCAACTGTGGTCAACATACAGTCAAACTTCATCATTTTTGGTCAACATCCTCATTTTGAAGTTACATTCATCATTTGATCAAGGTTTGATCATGATTCATCAAGAAAACTCAAGATTTGCTCAAAAGTCAAACTTTCCAAATTAGGGTTTCTTGAGGAAAAGTCAACTGAACTTTTGAGTGAGCATAACTTCTTCATACTTTCTCAGAAATTTTTCCACCACCTCTTGTTTTGAAGGAAATCCCATTCTCTACAACTTCATGTCTCATAAGAATGTTCAAAAAATGCTTCATTTGGAAGGTATGGATCAAAACATTATAGGTCCTTTTCAAAGTCAACAAAAAGTCAACTTTTTGTTTTGAAGGTTTATTGAGCATGGAAACTCAAATTGAGATGAAACCAAAGAGGTTGGTTAGAGGACACTTATAGCTTTCTAAAAAGTCTAAGAACAATTGCAGTGGAAAATTGAGCAAAATACACCATTGAAGTTGGGCATTTTGAACAATTGCACAAAGGAGATATTTGTCAAAATCCAATTTTTTCCAAATGGGCCTATAATTTTATGATCCAAACTTAATCATAATATTATTTGTGACCTATTGATGCCTTTCCATGACCACATTTTATTTTATTGATTTATTTTTGAATTTTAAACCATTTAATTCAAAATTAAATTATATAAAATATGAAAATAAGATATATTTTCAAGAGGTGGATTTTTATCAAGCTTGAGGTCCAAGATAGCCCATTAAACATGCCAAATTTGTGCTAGCCTCTCACATGCCAAATGTTTTGAAAAGGCATTTCGCTTTGACTTTGTAATGATTCATGTAGGAATGTATACAAAGTGTTCGGAAATGTTTCGTTTTGAAAAGAGTTTGAACTTTGACAAAAGTGTGTGGTGTGAAGAGTATTTTGTTTGAGCAAGCAACTAAAAGTCTTATTACCTACTCGAATTGGTCGTTTTCGTGCTATTTCGCTCCTTTAGAATAGCGCTATCCATACCATTAGTTGGTAGGTAACTCTATTTGTTGGATGTAAGCGGGACATTCGAAGGGACATCGTATGGTCATAGAAAGCAACTTGTAGGAAGTATCCTAGCACATTCGAAGGACTATCATCATTTTCGTGGCGACAAATCGAGGTCAAGATCATGTTTCGTGGCGACATCGTGGGTCTTATGATCTTTGTATCGAAGGGACTATGATGATTTGTTTTGAAGGCAAGTGCTAGAATACCTCTACGTTCGAGGACATGACCATTTGAATTCGTAAAACAGAGAGAGAATTACCTAAGGGGTGCATGTGTGAAAAGAGTGTGTTGATTTGATTCATGTTATCTTGAAAATTAGAGTGAGCTATGTTCAATTTTATCTTTCCATACCGCCTAATTACTAACAGTTTATAAGATGCGGAAAGTAAATTGTGGAAATATAAAGTGGAAAGATAAATCCTCGCTATTACATGGCTTTGGGGATACATAATTTAAAATGCGAAAGTAGAAACCCTAATTAAACTATTACATGCCATAAGCAATTACATAATTGGAAAAAGCGATAAAAGAAGCGTAAAACGAGATAACTGTGAAAAGATGAGAAATCGGAAAATACGAGAAATCGATCAAGAGAAAATGTTAGCAAAAATAATAATTTTAAATGAGAAAAATATTTCATCTGGAAATAACATTAATATGCTAAAATAATTTTTGGATTTTTGGAGTTAATTTAATAATTAAAAATCAATTAAAGGTGATTTAAATGATAAATTAACAATTAAATTAAATATGCATGCAAAAATAATATTTTCAATTTTATAAATTAAATAAAAATTTTAAAATAATGCAAAAGAAAAATATTTTTTGGTATTTTAAAATGCATGATAAAAAATTATGAAAGAAACATAAAATGCATGGAAAATATTAAATAGAAAATATGAAAATATGAAAAAATAGGTTAGTTTGCAAAGGAAGCAAAAATAAATGGTCCTGGTAGGAATCGAGCAGGTGACCTTTCACAAACCCAAGCCTTGACCAAGCGAGCCAGTGCTGTTGTTTGGCAGGAGGCGAGTGGATTGCGAACAAGTGTCACCTCCGGACTGCATCGATTCCGCGCCAAACTTCATCTTCTTCGTTTTGAAATTTTGAAAACATAGCGTCGGTTTCAGTGCGACGCTATAGTCCCTGCATTTTCCAAAATCAAGCACAGATAATATAAATAACATTCAAGGGTATGAATCGACTGGAAACATCGTTCTGAATACGATGGTGGTCTAATTTATCGATTTAAGGAAGCCCTAAATCGAGGCGAAAACCTAACTATGGTGATTCTCGTTCTAAGCCATGGAAACTCAATCAAATTGCCCAGAAAGCTTGCAATCTTCGTTCTAATCACAAAAACAACAACAAAACATGTTAAAAATGCATGAATAATAGAATTTGATTTTGGAAAAAGTGTGACAAACCGAAATCGTGTTCTTGCAATTGTTGATGTTTTTGGATCGATTCGAGGATGTCGAGCGTGTTTGGATGCTAAGAATCAATTGAATCGAGCTAAAACCAGTGCTAGTAGCTTGTGTAGCAGGATTTTTGAATTAGGTTAGGGTTCCTCAAGCAAATTTTCTGTTCTCATTCATGTGGTATGTATTGTATATATATAGTAGATGGAATTGGAGCTGATTTGAGGAAGAAATCATCATCAATCAATGCAAAACATATTTGATTTTGTACAAAATCAAATTTTCTCTTTGATCAATTTCTTTCCAAATCAATCAAATTTCGAAATTCTTTGGCTTCTTTAGGTTACTTGGATCTCAAGGATGAGAGAAAAAATCAATTTGCAATTAATTTTGAATTTATACCTTATTTTTGAATTTAATTTGTATTTAAATGAATAAAATCCAAATTAAATAGAAAAATAAAATAAAAATTCGTGGCATTGGGCTTGGGTATTCCTAATTGTATAAGGAACAAGTTTGGATGAAGAAAAAGTAAGCCCATTTGCAAAATTTTGATTTTTACAAGTATCTCTCTTTGTGCACTTCTTCAAAATTGCCCAAATTGCGAATGGTGTATCTTGCTCAATTTTCCACATTTTTGTGTGTTCTTGGACTTTTTAGAAAGCTCCGAGAGTCCTCTAACAAACCTCTTTGGTTTCATCTCAATTGGAGTTTCCATGCTCAATATATCTTCAAAACAAAATGTTGACTTTTGTTGACTTTGAAAAGGACCTGTAATGTTTTGGTCCATTCCTTCCAAATGAAGCATTTTGTGAACATTCTTGTGAGACATGAAGTTGTAGAGAATGGAATTTCCTTCAAAACAAGAGGTGGTGGAAAAATTTCTGAGAAAGTATGAAGAAGTTATGCTTAGTCAAAGTTTGGTTGACTTTTCACTAAGAAACCCTAATTTGGAAAGTTTGACTTTTGAGCAAATCTTGAGTTTTCTTGATGAATCATGATCAAACCTTGATCAAATGATGAATGTAACTTCAAAATGAGGATGTTGACCAAAAATGATGAAGTTTGTTGTATGTTGACCACGATTGACTTTTGTCCAATCTGTTGATTTTCAACCATCTGAGCAATTGTCTGAGGAAACTTGACTTGTGAGGCTTGAAACTTGACAAGGAGAATCTTTGAAGTGTATGAGGAAGCATGAAGACCATTGGAGATGTTGGGAGTCCATCTTGATCTGAGAATCACCAAACCCTAGTTTGGGTTGATTGTCTAGGAGAGGGTTTGTCTGATCAATCCTTGAGGAATCCTTGAGTATGGATGCATGAAATATCTTGAGAAGATTGAGGGCAAATTTTGGGGTATGACAGCTGCCCCTGTTCAATCTTCTTGTACTGGAAGGGTTAGATTGGCATGTTCGCCTTTCGTGACCAGGAGGTAGAAGATGATTGAACACTCGAGTACACTGAAAATTTGCACATTTGTTGGTGATGATGCGGGAATGGGCTTACAGATGCCATTTGGAGAAGTTGGAGACTTCGCTGGGGAATGAGTCGTACGCTAGACTTGAGATTGTTGATAGGAGAATTGACGGGGATGGGCTTAAGATGCCATCTAGAAAGATCGGTGTACATGTTTTGTATATATCCTTAACTTTTGCCCGAACCCTTTTGGTTCGCGGGATGCCCTATTTTGCCTAGGCGATCGACCTAGCGGGTCTCTTTTATCGTAGTATTTTTGACTATGTCTGCGTTCACGGGGTGTGGGAAGTCTTCACCATCCATGGTGCTAAGTATCATAGCTCCAGGAAAATCATCTTGACTACAAGCGGTCCCTCATAAGTGGGAGTCCATTTGCCCCTGGGATCACCTTGTGGAAGAATGATGCGCTTGACTACTAGATCACCGACTTGGTAGACTCGGTGCTTGACTTTCTTGTTAAACGCTCTAATCATTCGCTCGATAGATCATCCATAGCGGATGGGCCGTCGTTCTCATCAATCGGTTAATCGGTCAGGCGAGTCGAATCGATCCTCTTCACCTAACTCTGCGTCCTGGAGGACTCTTGTTGAGGGTATTTGAACCTCGATGGGTAGGACTGCTTCTATACCATACACAAGAGAGAAAGGAGTTGCCCCTATTGATGTTCGTACTGTAGTGCGATAACCATGAAGAGCAAATGGTAACATCTCATGCCAATCCTTGTAAGTCACTGTCATCTTCTGTATCATCTTCTTGATATTCTTGTTGGCGGCTTCCACTGCGCCATTCATCTTAGGCCGATACGGAGAAGAGTTGTGATGCTTGATCTTGAACTGCGTGCAGAGTTCGGTGATCATCTTGTTGTTGAGATTAGAGCCATTATCTGTGATAATCCTTTCGGGAGTTCCATGCAACGGATAAGATTATGTTTGATGAATCGGGCCACAACATTCTTGGTAACAGATGTGAACGAGGCTGCTTCTACCCACTTGGTGAAATAATTAATTGCCACAAGGATGAAACGGTGTCCGTTGGAAGCTGTGGGTTGATCATGATTCATCAAGAAAACTCAAGATTTGCTCAAAAGTCAAACTTTCCAAATTAGGGTTTCTTGAGGAAAAGTCAACTGAACTTTTGACTGAGCATAACTTCTTCATACTTTCTCAGAAATTTTTCCACCACCTCTTGTTTTGAAGGAAATCCCATTCTCTACAACTTCATGTCTCATAAGAATGTTCAAAAAATGCTTCATTTGGAAGGTATGGATCAAAACATTATAGGTCCTTTTCAAAGTCAACAAAAAGTCAACTTTTTGTTTTGAAGGTTTATTGAGCATGGAAACTCAAATTGAGATGAAACCAAAGAGGTTGGTTAGAGGACACTTATAGCTTTCTAAAAAGTCTAAGAACAATTGCACGGTGGAAAATTGAGCAAAATACACCATTCGAAGTTGGGCATTTTGAACAATTGCACAAAGGAGATATTTGTCAAAATCAATTTTTTCCAAATGGGCCTATAATTTTATGATCCAAACTTAATCATAATATTATTTGTGACCTATTGATGCCTTTCCATGACCACATTTTATTTTATTGATTTATTTTTGAATTTTAAACCATTTAATTCAAAATTAAATTATATAAAATATGAAAATAAGATATATTTTCAAGAGGAGTGGATTTTTATCAAGCTTGAGGTCCAAGATAGCCCATTAAACATGCCAAATTTGTGCTAGCCTCTCACATGCCAAATGTTTTGAAAAGGCATTTCGCTTTGACTTTGTAATGATTCATGTAGGAATGTATACAAAGTGTTCGGAAATGTTTCGTTTTGAAAAGAGTTTGAACTTTGACAAAAGTGTGTGGTGTGAAGAGTATTTTGTTTGAGCAAGCAACTAAAAGTCTTATTACCTACTCAGAATTGGTCGTTTTCGTGCTATTTTACGCTCCTTTAGAATAGCGCTATCCATACCATTAGTTGGTAGGTAACTCTATTTGTTGGATGTAAGCGGGACATTCGAAGGGACATCGTATGGTCATAGAAAGCAACTTGTAGGAAGTATCCTAGCACATTCGAAGGGACTATCATCATTTTTCGTAGGCGACAAATCGAGGGTCAAGATCATGTTTCGTAGGCGACATCGTGGGTCTTATGATCTTTGTATCGAAGGGACTATGATGATTTGTTTTGAAGGCAACAGTGCTAGAATACCTCTACGTTCGAGGACATGACCATTTGAATTAGTAAAGGCAACGAGAGAAATTACCCTAAGGGTGCATGTGTGAAAAGAGTGTGTTGATTTCAGATTCATGTTATCTTGAAAATTAGAGTGAGCTATGTTCAATTTTATCTTTCCATACACGCCTAATTACTAACAGTTTATAAGATGCGGAAAGTAAATTGTGGAAATATAAAGTGCGGAAAGATAAATCCTACGCTATTACATGGCTTTGGGGCAGATACATAATTTAAAATGCAGAAAGTAGAAACCCTAATTAAACTATTACATGCCATAAGCAATTACATAATTGGAAAAAAGAAAACGATAAAAAGCAAAGCGAGATAACACGTGAAAAGATGAAAATCGGAAAATACGAAAATCGATCAAGAGAAAAATGTTAGCAAAAATAATAATTTTTAAATGAGAAAAATATTTCATGCTGGAAATAACATTAATATGCTAAAATAATTTTTCTGGGATTTTTGGAGTTAATTTAATAATTAAAAATCAATTAAAGGTGATTTAAATGATAAATTAACAATTAAATTAAATATGCATGCAAAAATAATATTTTCAATTTTATAAATTAAATAAAAATTTTCTGGAAATAATGCAAAAAGAAAAATATTTTTTGGTATTTTAAAATGCATGATAAAAAATTATGAAAGAAACATAAAATGCATGGAAAATATTAAATAGAAAATATGAAAATATGAAAAAATAGGTTAGTTTGCAAAGGAAGCAAAAATAAATGGTCCTGGTAGGAATCGAACAGGTGACCTTGCTTTCACAAACCCAAGCCTTGACCAAGCCGGCGTGCCTGTTGTTTGAAAGCAGGAGCGAGTGGATTGCGAACAAGTGTCACCTCGGGGCATCGATTCGCGCGAACTTCATCTTCTTCGTTTTGAAATTTTGAAAACATAGCGTCGGTTTCAGTGCGACGCTATAGTCCCTGCATTTTCCAAAATCAAGCACAGATAATATAAATAACATTCAAGGGTATGAATCGACTGGAAACATCGTTCTGAATACGATGGTGGTCTAATTTATCAGTTTTAAGGAAGCCCTAAATCGAGGCCGAAAACCCTAACTATGGTGATTCTCGTTCTAAGCCATGGAAACTCAATCAAATTGCCCAGAAAGCTTGCAATCTTCGTTCTAATCACAAAAACAACAACAAAACATGTTAAAAATGCATGAATAATAGAATTTGATTTTGGAAAAAGTGTGACAAACCGAAATCGTGTTCTTGCAATTGTTGATGTTTTTGGATCGATTCAGGGGATGTCAAGGAACGTGTTTGGATGCTAAGAATCAATTGAATCGAGCTAAAACCCAGGCTGCTAGTAGCTTGTGTAGCACGGATTTTTTGAATTAGGTTAGGGTTCCTCAAGCAAATTTTCTGTTCTCATTCATGTGGTATGTATTGTATATATATAGTAGATGGAATTGGAGCTGATTTGAGGAAGAAATCATCATCAATCAATGCAAAACATATTTGATTTTGTACAAAATCAAATTTTCTCTTTTTTGATCAATTTCTTTCCAAATCCAATCAAATTTCGAAATTTGCTGGCTTCTTTAGGTTACTTGGATCTCAAGGATGAGAGAAAAAATCAATTTGCAATTAATTTTGAATTTATACCTTATTTTTGAATTTAATTTGTATTTAAATGAATAAAATCCAAATTAAATAGAAAAATAAAATAAAAATTCGTGGCATTGGGCTTGGGTATTCCTAATTGTATAAGGAACAAGTTTGGATGAAGAAAAAGTAAGCCCATTTGCAAAATTTTGATTTTTACAAGTATCTCTCTTTGTGCACTTCTTCAAAATTGCCCAAATTGCGAATGGTGTATCTTGCTCAATTTTCCACATTTTTGTGTGTTCTTGGACTTTTTAGAAAGCTCCGAGAGTCCTCTAACAAACCTCTTTGGTTTCATCTCAATTGGAGTTTCCATGCTCAATATATCTTCAAAACAAAATGTTGACTTTTTGTTGACTTTGAAAAGGACCTGTAATGTTTTGGTCCATTCCTTCCAAATGAAGCATTTTGTGAACATTCTTGTGAGACATGAAGTTGTAGAGAATGGAATTTCCTTCAAAACAAGAGGTGGTGGAAAAATTTCTGAGAAAGTATGAAGAAGTTATGCTTAGTCAAAGTTTGGTTGACTTTTCACTAAGAAACCCTAATTTGGAAAGTTTGACTTTTGAGCAAATCTTGAGTTTTCTTGATGAATCATGATCAAACCTTGATCAAATGATGAATGTAACTTCAAAATGAGGATGTTGACCAAAAATGATGAAGTTTGACTGTATGTTGACCACAGTTGACTTTTGTCCATCTGTTGATTTTCGACCATCGAGCAATTATGAGGAAACTTGACTTGTGAGGCTTGAAACTTGACAAGGAGAATCTTTGAAGTGTATGAGGAAGCATGAAGACCATTGGAGATGTTGGGAGTCCATCTTGATCTGAGAATCACCAAACCCTAGTTTGGGTTGATTGTCTAGGAGAGGGTTTGTCTGATCAATCCTTGAGGAATCCTTGAGTATGGATGCATGAAATATCTTGAGAAGATTGAGGGCAAATTTTGGGGTATGACAGCTGCCCCTGTTCAATCTTCTTGTACTGGAAGGGTTAGATTGGCATGTTCGCCTTTCGTGACCGGAGGTAGAAGATGATTGAACACTCGAGTACAAAATTTGCACTCATGTTGGTGATGATGCGGGAATGGGCTTCGGATGCCATTTGGAGAAGTTGGAGACTTCGCTGGGGAATGAGTCGTACGCTAGACTTGAGATTGTTGATAGGAGAATTGACGGGGATGGGCTTAAGATGCCATCTAGAAAGATCGGTGTACATGTTTTGTATATATCCTTAACTTTTGCCCGAACCCTTTTGGTTCGCCAGGATGCCCTTATTTTTGCCTAGGCCAGTCGACCTAGCGGGTCTCTTTTATGCGTAGTATTTTTGACTATATGCGTTCACGGGGTGTGGGAAGTCTTCACCATCCATGGTGCTAAGTATCATAGCTCCGTAGAAAAATCATCTTGACTACAAGCGGTCCCTCATAAGTGGGAGTCCATTTGCCCCTGGGATCACCTTGTGGAAGAATGATGCGCTTGACTACTAGATCACCGACTTGGTAGACTCGGTGCTTGACTTTCTTGTTAAACGCTCTAATCATTAAACCCGATAGATCTGTCCATGGCGGATGGGCCGATCGTTCTCATCAATCGGGTTAATCGGTCAAGGCGATCGAATCGATCCTCTTCACCTAACTCTGCGTCTGGAGGACTCTTGTTGAGGTATTTGAACCTCGATGGGTAGGGCTGCTTCCATACCATACACAGAGAGAAAGGAGTTGCCCCAATGATGTTAAATCTTGTAGTGCGATAACCATGAAGAGCAAATGGTAACATCTCATGCCAATCCTTGTAAGTCACATCATCTTCATATCATCTTCTTGATATTCTTGTTGGCGGCTTCCTCGCCATTCATCTTAGGCCGATACGGAGAAGAGTTGTGATGCTTGATCTTGAACTGCGTGCAGAGTTCGGTGATCATCTTGTTGTTGAGATTAGAGCCATTATCTGTGATAATCCTTTCGGGAGTTCCATACCGACAGATAAGATTATGTTTGATGAATCGGGCCACAACATTCTTGGTAACAGATGTGAACGAGGCTGCTTCTACCCACTTGGTGAAATAATTAATTGCCACAAGGATGAAACGGTGTCCGTTGGAAGCTGTGGGTTGATCATGATTCATCAAGAAAACTCAAGATTTGCTCAAAAGTCAAACTTTCCAAATTAGGGTTTCTTGAGGAAAAGTCAACTGAACTTTTGACTGAGCATAACTTCTTCATACTTTCTCAGAAATTTTTCCACCACCTCTTGTTTTGAAGGAAATCCCATTCTCTACAACTTCATGTCTCATAAGAATGTTCAAAAAATGCTTCATTTGGAAGGTATGGATCAAAACATTATAGGTCCTTTTCAAAGTCAACAAAAAGTCAACTTTTTGTTTTGAAGGTTTATTGAGCATGGAAACTCAAATTGAGATGAAACCAAAGAGGTTGGTTAGAGGACACTTATAGCTTTCTAAAAGTCTAAGAACAATTGCCTTGATTGGTAGAACTGTAAGACCTTCAACAGTCGAGAGGTCTTGCGCCATGATAGTAAACATCGACTCCATAATTCCAAGGAATAGCTTTGTCGGAGGAATATGGGCTGTGCAGGAGAAGTAATGATAAGAGGTTCCACCCTAGGCATAGGATCGGAGGAAATCCTTATAGTGTTAACATCGGCATAGTCTTGAAATCGTCACCCCATCCGATCACTTTAACATCTTATAGGAATCTTGTAGCTTTCGAGAATAGTGTACTTCACCATGTAATCATACTTTCCACTTGGCTGCCCAAGGTATCCCACAGATAGTGCGGTTTCGCTCACCTCCTCGATCTTCAACTTAGACATATCTTCACGACACGCACGAGGGGTTTTAGAAATAGTATCTCACGGTTATCCATCATACCTTGAACCGTCTTCTCGACCAGCGCAACCATCAGTGCGGATGGGCACCAACGACAATTCTCCGGGCATCTGGATTGACAGGCTTGTAGCAAATTCTTCTTAATCATCGGAGGAATGGTCAAGCCGTCTATGTTGAAAACATAAGTATCTTCCCAATGACATTGGAACTCTTGTCATGGTTAGGCATGGGCGTTGATCACATTCGGTCTCAGCGGGAGGGTCGAACTCAATGCTTAGCTTGATCATATCTTGAATCTTGTTCTTGAGCCCAGCGGTTGTCGATTAGTGCCTTGGGCTGTTGGAATGGTAAGCACACTTAGCATTAGGATTGTATCTCGGAGAGAAGTGTTGATATTTTGAGGAGGATCCTCAAAGTAATCACTCTGCTTTCAACATGTGTTGCAAGGCTTGCGACAATGGCATGTTGATCTTAAATGGTCTTGGTGGTGCGTTACGCTCTGTGCGTTGTCTCGTGAGGTTGTGAAGATGTAGGAGATCACAACTGCCCACAGTTGGCGGTCGGTCTTGGCTCGGCTTTCGACCATACCTGACATTAGCTTCTTTCTTACCACCAGCGGATCTCTTGTGACATTTGATGATGACTCTACATGAATCTTTCCACTTTTGATACCAGCTTCAATACGCTCTCCTGTCAATATCAACTCGGTGAATCCGGCTGAAGAGTTTCCAATCAGATGATTGAAGAATGGGCCTGTTAGTGTTCCCATAAACATATCGACCAATTCCCTATTGGACAAGGGTGGCTGAACTCTGCCTGCTAAATCTCTCCATTTCTGAGCATACTCTTTGAACTTCTCGTCACGACCCATAGACATGCTTTGTAGTTGCATGCGAGTGGGTGTCTGTCATACCCCAAAATTTTCCCTCCATCTACTCAAGAGATTTCATACATCCATACTCAAGGATTCCTCAAGAGTTGATCAGACAAACTCTCTCCTAGACAATCAACCCAAACTAGGGTTTGGTATCTCTCAAGTCAAGATGGATTTCCAACATCTCCAATGACCTTCATGCCTCCTCATATGCTTCAAAGATTCCCCATGTCAATTTTCAAGCCTCACAAGTCAAGTTTCCTCAGACAATTGTTCAGATGGTTGAAAATCGAGTGTATTGGACAAAAAGTCAACTGTGGTCAACATACAGTCAAAACCTCTGATTTTTGGTCAACATCCCCATTTTGAAGTTACATTCATCATTTGATCAAGGGTTGATCATGATTCATCAAGAAAACTCAAGATTTGCCCAAAAGTCAAACTTTCTAAATTAGGGTTTCTAGATGAAAAGTCAATGAACTTTGTTGATCATAACTTTCTCATACTTTCTCAAAATTTTTCCACCACCTCTTGTTTTGAAGGAAATTCAATTCTCTACAACTTCATGTCTCACAAGAATGTCCAAAAATGCTTCATTTGAGAGGTATAGCTCAAAACATTACGGTCATTTTCAAAGTCAACAAAAGTCAACTTTTGTTTTGAAGATATTTTGAGCATGGTAACTCAATTGAGATGAGACCAAAGACATTGGTTAGAGGACTCTTAGAGCTTTCAAAAGTCCAAGAACACTCAAAAATGTGGAAAATTGAGCAAGTTGCACCATTCACAAGTTGGGCGATTTTGAAAGAATGCACAAAGAGATACTTCAAAAATCAAATCTTTTGCAAATGGGCCTACTTTTCTTCATCCTAACTTGTTCCTCAAGCAATTAGGAATATCCAAGCCCAATGCCACGAATTTTTGGTTTATTTTTCTATTTAATTTGGAATTTATTCATTTAAATACAAATTAAATTCAAAAATAAAGTATAAAATCAAAATTAATTGAAAGATTGATTTTTATTCTTTCCTTGATGTCAATTAACTCACAAATGCTAGCCAAATCAGAATTGAAGCAAAAAGGCAAGATTGGATTGAAATTGATCAAATTTGAAAATTTGATTTTCATGAAAAATCAAATTTGATTATCATTGATTATTGATCAAATCTTTCCAAATTCAATCTCAAATCCTTCGGTATATATACATGCATATCAATCAAAAGAGGGCGAAAAATTGCTCCAGAACCTAGTTTCAAACTCAAAATTTCGTGTTCTTGAAGCAATTGGCAATCCATCCTACGGTAGTTTTCAATCGATTTTAAGGTGTCAAACACATTCCTTGGTACCTCGGGGTGATTCGGATACCTACTTCATGAAAACCATCGAATCAAGCAATCCAGTTTGGTTTGTTCTTATTTTCAAAATTCGATTATCCATATTCATGCATTATTAATCCGATTTGTTGTTGTTTTGTGTTTAGTGAGAAGCTTACAAACTTTTACTTTGATTGGATTTCTATGGCGGAATCGTGTATTGCCATGATTAGGGTTTATGTGATCGTTTTAGGGTTTCTCTATACAGGAAAAATTGGACCTCGAGACTAGTACCATTGCATTCGGAATGATGTTTCCAATCGAACCATGGCTTTAGAATGTATTTATATTATGTGTGTTGCATTTTTGATATTAGCCAGGGACGTAGCGTCGAAGAATAGCCGACGCTAGCTTCAGAAATTCAAAATGAAGAAGACGATGAATTGGCGCGGAAGAGCAGGGCGGCGTGTTATTTCAAACCATCCGTTTCCAAGCGATGGCGTCGTTGGCTCGGTTAATTGATGTGGTTTTCAAGGTTTGAATGGGATGTCCCCAGTTCGATTCCTGGTTCAGACAATCCCTTTTACATTTTTCCAAAACTCTATTTTCATGTTTTCTAATTTATTTTAATATTTTCATCATATTTTAATTATTTTCATATTTTTATTCTGCATTTAAAAATTACCAAAAAATATTTTCTTTTTACTTTATTTTCATAAAAACCTTTATTTAATTTAATAAATTAAAAAATATAATTTTTGCATGCATATTTATTTTATTTTTATTTTAGCATTTAAATCATTACTAATTGCATTTTAATTATTAAATCTTTTCCAAAAAATCCCAAAAAATTATTTTAGCTTATTTATCTTATTTCCAGCATATATTAATTTTCTCATATTTAAAATTGCATTTTTTCTAACATTTTCTCTCATTTCAATTTCATCATATTTCCCGATTTTCTTATTCTTTCACAGGTTGATCCGATTCAGACGTTTCTTCCATTTTTTATTTTATTTTTCAATAATGTAATTGCTCATGGGTTGTAATAGCTTAATTTAGGACTTTTACTTTCCGCACTCCTAATTATGTATACGCTAAAGCCATGTAATAAGCGTAGGTTTACCTTCCGCACCTTTACATTCACTTTTACTTTCCGCACCCTTATCAATTGCTAGTAATTAGGCGTGTATGGCAAGATAATAATTGGACATAGCTCACACTAATTTCAAGATAAAATATCTGAATTCAACACACTTCTTTCACACGCACCTTAGGGTAATTCTCTCGATGCCTTTCGATTCAAAATGGTCATGTCCCTCGAACATAGGGTATTCTAGCACCGTTGCCTTCGAACAAATCATCATAGTCCCTTCGATACAAAGATCATAAGACCCACGTCGCCTCCGAATACATGATCTTGACCCTCGATTGTCGCCTCGAAAAATGATGATAGTCCCCGAATGTGCTAGGATACTTCCTACAAGTTGCCTTCATGACCATCAGATGTCCTTGAATGTCGCTTACATCCAATGGAGCTACCTACTAACTAATGGTATGGCTTATTCTAAAGGAATGTAAAATGCAACGACCAATTAGTGGGTAAATAAGTCTTTTAGTTGCTTGCTCTAAACAAATGCTTTTCACACCACTCTTTTCAAAGTTCAAATTCTTTTCAAAACAAAACATTTCCGAACACTTTGTATACATTCCTACATGAATCATTACAAAGTCAAAGCGAAATGCCTTTTCAAAACATTTTGTCAAACACGAGCAATTTTAAAAAGGTTATCTAAGAGCAACTAAGAGCCGTAGAATAAGCTGCGGATGGAAAGGGGTCCTAATACCTTCCCTTTTCATAACCATTCTCCGAACTCGAGAATCTAACGAAGGTCTTTTACATTACTTTTACCTTCCCTTAATTGGATAAAAATAAAAGTCGGTGGCGACTCTTGCTATCCACATTTGGATACAAAATCCTACAAAGTCGGTTCAAGTATTACGGTGTCAATTGACATTGTACTCATCGCTTGTAGAAAGCATCGCTAAGTCACTCCAATACGGATACGGTCATTCTCTAGTGATAATACCACTCCAATTGAGTTAGGACAAACTCTCTTGAAAATAGTGCATCCTGACTTTACATCATCGATAAGGGGTTGATCTTTTGAACATAGGACTTCAAATGCACCGGACAAGACATGCCATCATACTTGGAAAAGTTGGAACTTTGAACTTAGGAGGAATCACCACACGGGAACAAGGCTCGGATCATCAAAATTCAGCCGGACATCTTGATTTTCCACACATTCGACGGTCTTCAAGTTGCTTGTACTTGTCATCTTCATCAGTCTGACTATAGTCGGCGATCCTCTCCTCCTTCTTAGGCTCGCGGTTATCTTCATTACCCTTGAAATTCCCTCATTCGGACACTTCCTTGAGAGCTCTCAGAATGACCCTCTTAGGACCACCTTTGTAGCGTCGCCCATGTTGAGAAGACCAACAACCTTCTTCTTTACATTGATGAGATTCTTGGATCTTCTTGGCCTTGGGCCAAGTGGTGAACATCTGGGCCAGGCATTACGAGCACGGAGATCTTTGTGAGTTAGAGCCATTTACGCTAAAATAAATAGCGAGAATGAAAAACCAATCTTGATGTACAGTTATGCAATGTTATGCTATGATATGCAATGTTTATCGAATGCAATGCAATGTTTTCAAGGACCTTAGAGATTTAAATTTGTTAAACAAGCAAAACATTTATTAGTTCTCTTTTTATTATTCTTTTTAAGTACAAAGATAGTTCAAAATAATAAAAGAAAAACATATAAATCCTAAAGCTCTAAGTCTCCATGGGCGCTTCCTCTTGGTGCCGAGGTAGGCGTTGATGCTTCACTCCTCGTGAAGTAGCTTTGTCAACTCTAGCACTTTCTTCTCACTTGCATAACACTGAGCTTGAAGGTATCCCTCTCTTCTTTGAGTGAATCCAAGATCTCTTCAAGTCTTCAAAATCGGTA
The DNA here is from genome assembly GCA_021764765.1 of Vicia sativa. Classification (NCBI taxonomy): domain Eukaryota; kingdom Viridiplantae; phylum Streptophyta; class Magnoliopsida; order Fabales; family Fabaceae; genus Vicia; species Vicia sativa. The sequence continues at coordinate 54,072,751 of CM038794.1, read as the reverse complement.
GGCATGTCGGGATGGAGAATGGTATAGGATCGTCACCTATAGCAGAGTTCCATAATTCTTGTAACACGGGTGTAAGCGGCATCATGAGGTTTTAAGCTCGAGCTCACCCATTTGAGGTAAGGTTCCCAAGGAATGGAGTTTTGTGACCCAAAGTCTTGGTATCGGTCTTCTTTACCATGCCCCGCGTGTATGAACCTTCGTCGGTAATTCGGAGATCGTGGGTAGTCGAACACAATATCTTGGAGAAGCATATCATGAGGACCATCTCTTGAGCATAACCAAATTGACGTAGAGCTAGAGAAGGGTTGTAAGTAATACCTCCCTTATACCAAGTAGTGGTACATTAGAATTCTCCGCTCAATGAATGTGAAATCCTTTTGAGAAAAGATTCCAATGGATATCGAATGAGAGGTGACATTAGTCTTTGAGACCATCTCACCTTTGCTCGTTCTTCAAAAGCGATGGAGGAAGGTGCGAAATAAACCACCTGGAAAGTAACGGTATACAACACATGAGAGTTCCTTGTCTTTTGATGGTACGAGTGTGGAGAGAATGTAGAATATCTCCAAGTAAAGTAGGCACAGGATTGCGGGTAAGAAACAACTTGATGGCATTAACATCTATGAATTGATCCGAGTTAGGAAATAGAACCAAACCATAGATTAGCAAGGCCACAATATCTTCAAATGCATGGAAACTCATAACTTTGAGGAATTCTCGGGCTTTCTTAATTAGGAACTTAGCAAGTAAACCCTTAATTCTGCTTCTAGTTTCCCAATTGGCTTCAATGTCTGAGTGCTTTAGGTGTAAGGAGGATGCGATGTCTTCGTACTTAGGAACCTTTTCTAAACCGGTGAATGGCATTTGGTCAAGAATAGGTATCCCGAGTAGCTTAGAGAACTCTTCCAAGGTAGGAACCAAGCGATAATCGGGAATGTAAAGCAATGGTGTTTGGATCGAAGCGAAATAGGACATACATCATATCTTCTTCAAAACCGGAATAACCAAGTCAAGTAGATAACCATGTCTTTTGATGAATGCATGATCGAATTTACGAAACCAATTGAAATGAGAAGGTATACCCATGAAGTTGATTGGATAGTCTTTCTAGAAGCCATAATCCCTACAAAAGCAGCAAAGATAAATACCTAGGTCCTTGAAATAGTTAGAAATGATATGCAATGCGATGATGTCATGATGTCATGTTTAGCACACACAAACAATTCACACAATGAGCCTAGGTTTAAGGCTTGCAAGAGGTATAGGTGATTACCCACCAAAAGTTTGAGTTGGTTCATCTGTCCTATAATAGTAACCGAGTTCTAGGAATCTCACATCATTGATCTTTCGTGGCGTTTATTTCAATCTGACCAAGTGGTCGATCGAAAATATCCCAAAGTCGATCTCAATGAGCGTAGCATCGGTATCAACCAACCTTAGTGCACCAAATTCGACCATCTCACTACCTTCTAATGGCCAAGATGGGTCAATTAAGGTTCTAAAAGTTTAGTTAGTGCTTGATGACACCACCGAAGCCAAATACTATCCTCAACTTGGAAATGAAGAGTATCGGGACATCCAAAGTGTCACACTAACGTAGCCATCATGTTGAGCGTTTTGATATCGTCAGGCGCGACGATTTATTGCTACTTACCTAAAGGAAACCGGATCCGGTGTAGGATCCCCACAAATATAATACCCAAGCAACCCTTAAAGATAAAGCAAGCAATTCAAACAAAAAGCGTAAAAGTGATCTAAAAATCCCTAAGGTATTCTCTCTTTAGGGTGTGTCCCAAGTCGCCGATTCATGTCTGATGGCGAATTTTTAGGTTTTGTATATAAATGTGCGGATAGCAAGAGTCGCCACAATTTTCTTTTATCCAATTAAGGAAGGTAAAAATCGAGAAAAAGACCTTCGTTAGATTACGAGTAAGGGAGAAGGTTATGAAAAGGAAGGTATTAGCACCCTTTCCATCCGTAGTTATCTACGGGCTCTTAGTTACTCTTAGATCACTTTAAAATTGTGCTTCGTGTGTTTGACAAAATGTTTTGAAAAGGCATTTCGCTTTGACTTTGTAATGATTCATGTAGGAATGTGTACAAAGTGTTAGAAATGTTTCGTTTTGAAAAGAGTTTGAACTTTGACAAAAGTGTGTGGTGTGAAGAGTATTTTGTTTGAGCAAGCAACTAAAAGTCTTATTACCTACTCAGAATTGGTCGTTTTCGTGCTATTTTACGCTCCTTTAGAATAGCGCTATCCATACCATTAGTTGGTAGGTAACTCTATTTGTTGGATGTAAGCGGGACATTCGAAGGACATCGTATGGTCAGAAAGCAACTTGTAGGAAGTATCCTAGCACATTCGAAGGGACTATCATCATTTTCGTGGCGACAAATCGAGGTCAAGATCATGTATTCGTGGCGACATCGTGGGTCTTATGATCTTTGTATCGAAGGACTATGATGATTTGTTTTGAAGGCAACAGTGCTAGAATACCTCTACGTTCGAGGGACATGACCATTTGAATTCGTAAAGGCAACGAGAGAGAGAATTACCCTAAGGGGTGCATGTGTGAAAAGAGTGTGTTGATTTTAGATTCATGTTATCTTGAAAATTAGAGTGAGCTATATTCAATTTTATCTTGCCATACACGCCTAATTACTAACAGTTTATAAGATGCGGAAAGTAAATTGCGAAATATAAAGTGCGGAAAGATAAATCCTACGCTATTACATGGCTTTGGGGTAGATACATAATTTAAAATGCGGAAAGTAGAAACCCTAATTAAACTATTACATGCCATAAGCAATTACATAATTGGAAAAAAGAAAACGATAAAAAGAAACTGTCCGAAACGAGATAACCTGTGAAAAGATGAGAAATCGGAAAAACGAAATCGATCAAGAGAAAATGTTAGCAAAAATAATAATTTTTAAATGAGAAAAATATTTCATGCTGGAAATAACATTAATATGCTAAAATAATTTTTTGGGATTTTTTGGAGTTAATTTAATAATTAAAAATCAATTAAAGGTGATTTAAATGATAAATTAACAATTAAATTAAATATGCATGCAAAAATAATATTTTCAATTTTATAAATTAAATAAAAATTTTCTGGAAATAATGCAAAAAGAAAAATATTTTTTGGTATTTTTAAATGCATTATAAAAAATTATGAAAGAAAAATAAAATGCATGGAAAATATTAAATAGAAAATATGAAAATATGAAAAAATAGGTTAGTTTGTAAAGGAAGCAAAAATAAATGGTCCTGGTAGGAATCGAACCGGTGACCTTGCTTTCACAAACCCAAGCCTTGACCAAGCCGTGCTGTTGTTTGAAAATCGGAGCGAGTGGATTGTGAACAAGTGTCACCTCCGGACTGCATCGATTCCGCGCCAAACTTCATCTTCTTCGTTTTGAAATTTTGAAAACATAGCGTCGGCTTCAGTGCGACGCTATAGTCCCTGCATTTTCCAAAATCAAGCACAGATAATATAAATAACATTCAAGGGTATGAATCATTGGAAACATCGTTACGAACACGATGGTGGTGGTCTCGTGGTCCAATTTATCCGTTTTAAGGAAGCCCTAAATCGAGGCCGAAAACCCTAGCTATGGTGATTCTCGTTCTAAGCCATGGAAACTCAATCAAATTGCCCAGAAAGCTTGCAATCTTCGTTCTAATCACAAAAACAACAACAAAACATGTTAAAAATGCATGAATAATAGAATTCGATTTTGGAAAAAGTGTGACAAACCGAAATCGTGTTCTTGCAATTCTTGATGTTTTTGGACAGAGTAAAGGTCTAGATCGATTCAGGGGATGTCAAGGAACGTGTTTGGATGCTTGGAATCAATTGAATCGAGCTAAAACCCAGGCTGTTAGTAGCTTGTGTAGCACAGATTTTTTGAATTAGGTTAGGGTTCCTCAAGCAATTTTCTGTTCTCATTCATGTGGTATGTATTGTATATATATAGTAGATGGAATTGAAGCTGATTTGAGGAAGAAATCATCATCAATCAATGCAAAACATATTTGATTTTGTACAAAATCAAATTTTCTCTTTTTTGATCAATTTCAATCAATTTCTTTCCAAATCCAATCAAATTTCAAAATTTGCTGGCTTCTTTAGGTTACTTGGATCTCAAGGATGAGAGAAAAAATCAATTTGCAATTAATTTTGATTTTATACCTTATTTTTGAATTTAATTTGTATTTAAATGAATAAAATCCAAATTAAATAGAAAAATAAAATAAAAATTCGTGGCATTGGGCTTGGGTATTCCTAATTGTATAAGGAACAAGTTTGGATGAAGAAAAAGTAAGCCCATTTGCAAAATTTTGATTTTTACAAGTATCTCTCTTTGTGCACTTCTTCAAAATTTCCCAACTTGTGAATGGTGTATCTTGCTCAATTTTCCACATATTTGAGTGTTCTTGGACTTTTTAGAAAGCTCTAAGAGTCCTCTAACCAACCTCTTTGGTTTCATCTCAATTGGAGTTTCCATGCTCAATATATCTTCAAAACAAAATGTTGACTTTTTGTTGACTTTGAAAAGGACCTGTAATGTTTTGGTCCATTCCTTCCAAATGAAGCATTTTGTGAACATTCTTGTGAGACATGAAGTTGTAGAGAATGGAATTTCCTTCAAAACAAGAGGTGGTGGAAAAATTTCTGAGAAAGTATGAAGAAGTTATGCTTAGTCAAAGTTTGGTTGACTTTTCACTAAGAAACCCTAATTTGGAAAGTTTGACTTTTGAGCAAATCTTGAGTTTTCTTGATGAATCATGATCAACCCTTGATCAAATGATGAATGTAACTTCAAAATGAGGATGTTGACCAAAAATGATGAAGTTTGACTGTATGTTGACCACAGTTGACTTTTTGTCCAATACAACTGATTTTCAACCATCTGAGCAATTGTCTGAGGAAACTTGACTTGTGAGGCTTGAAACTTGACAAGGAGAATCTTTGAAGTGTATGAGGAAGCATGAAGACCATTGGAGATGTTGGGAGTCCATCTTGATCTGAGAATCACCAAACCCTAGTTTGGGTTGATTGTCTAGGAGAGTGTTTGTCTGATCAATCCTTGAGGAATCCTTGAGTATGGATGCATGAAATATCTTGAGAAGATGGAGGGCAAATTTTGGGGTATGACACTTTGCAGCCACTTTCAGCCTCTCTCAACCATCCAAACGTGTTCCTAAGGTAATTTAGAGTGAGTATGCCTCATTGTTCATGACTAAAACTGCCTGAATCGAGCTACATAAAGTCATACATATTCAAACTTTTCTTGAAATTGCATTTTTATTATCTGCTTGTTTTAATCGATTTTAACCACTCTAATGTGTTCATGAGATGCTAAGGGACGGATCTGGGCAATCGTTAGCAAGTTTGAACGTCGGAATCACATAATGCCATGTTTAGGGTTTTCAAACTGTGAAGCTTCAAACTGAATGATAGAGGCATTTTCAATCGAAACTAATGGCACCATCGTGCTCGCAGCCATCGAATTAGGGGGGTAGGGTACCTTTTGTCCATTTATTTTACGTATTTTGCAGGTTTCGAAATCGGGCTAGCCGGAGAAGATGACCAGAGCCCTAGCTCCGGCGCTGACTCAGGCGAAGACCGGCTGGAGGCAAGCGTGGCACAATGGCGCGTTGTGATTCGTCCATTTATTCCAATACGGGCCCACGCGTGCTGACTTGGTTTGGAACATTCCCAGGACACGTGATCCTTCAAAAACAATTGATTTTGGTTTCCTTGACACGAAATGCAAGCTGGCCCAGTGGTTAAGGAGTTGGCTGTGGAAGATTCCCTCAATGGTCTTGAGTTCAATCCCTGGCAAGACCAAACTTTCTTCCTTTTTTACAAAACTTCATATTTTTCTATTTTTCTATTTTATTTTCTTTTAATATTTTCCATCCATTTTAATTAACCTTTAATAATTTTTATCATGCATTTAAAAAATACCAAAAATATTTATTTTTTGCATACTCATCAGAAAGATACTTATTTAATTTTTAAAATTAAAAATATTATTTTTGCATGCATATTTAATTTAATTGCTAATTTATCATTTAAATAGCTTTTAATTGATTTTTAATTATCAAATTAACTCCAAAAATTCCCAAAAAATTATTTTATCATATTAATGTTATTTCTAACATAAAAACTTTTTCTCATTCAAAAATTCTTATTTTTACTAACATTTTCATCTTATGCAATTTTCTTCCGTTTTCCGATTTTGCATCTTTTCACAGGTTATACCGTTTCGGAAAATTTTTATCACTTTCTTTTCAAATTATGTAATTGCGTATGGGATATAATAGTTTAATTAGGACTTTTATTTTCCGCACTTTCAGTTATGTATCTGCCCCAAAGCCATGTAATAGCGTAAGACTTTATCTTTCCGCACTTTACCTTCCGCGATTTAATTTCCGCACCCTATAAACTGCTAGTAATTAGGCGTGTATGGCAAGATAAAATTGGACATAGATCACTCATAACTTCAAGATAAAAATATCTGAATTTGACACACTCTTCTCACACATTTTAGGGTAATTCTCTCGTTGCCTTCAATTCAAATGGTCGAGTCCCTCGAGCGTAGAGGTATTCTACCACCGTTGCCTTCAAAACAAATCATCATAGTCCCTTGATACAAAGATCATAGACCCACGATGTAAGCCTCGAATACATGATCTTGACCCTCGATTGTTGCCTCTGAAAATGATGATAGTCCCTTGAATGCTAGGATACTTCCTCTGTTGCTTTCTATGACCATCAGATGTCCCTTGAATGTCCGCTTACATCCAGCGAATAAGGTTACCTACCAACCAATGGTATGGATAGCATTATTCTAAAGGCGTAAAACAACACAAAAGCGACCAATTACGGTAGGTAATAAGACTTTTAGTTGCTTGCTCAAACAAAATACTTTTCACACCACACTTTTGTCAAAGTTCAAACTCTTTTCAAAACAAAACATTTAGAACACTTTGTATACATTCCTACATGAATCATTACAAAGTCAAAGCGAAATGCCTTTTCAAAAACATTTTGTCAAACACACGAAAGCACTTTAAAAAATGATCTAAGAGCAACTAAGGCAGTAGATAACTCTGGATGGAAAGGGTGCTAATACCTTCCTTTTCATAACCTTCTCCCTTACTCGAGAATCTAACGAAGGTATTTTTACTACTTTTTACCTTCCCTTAATTGGATAAAAGAAAAGTCGGTGGCGACTCTTGCTATCCGCACATTTGCGATACAAAACCTCAAAGTCGGTTCAAGTATTACATGACATTTGAAGATGACTTTGTAGGTTTTTATATCGCAAATGTGCGGATAGCAAGTCGCCACCGACTTTTCTTTTATCAATTAAGGGAAGGTAAAAGTCAGAAAAAGACCTTCGTTAGATTACGAGTAAGGAGAAGGTTATGAAAAGGGAAGGTATTAGCACCCTTTTCATCCGTAGTTATCTACGGGCTCTTAGTTGCTCTTAGATCACTTTAAAATTTGTGCTTTCTGTGTGTTTGACAAAAAATGTTTTGAAAAGGCATTTCTCTTTGACTTTGTAATGATTCATGTAGGAATGTATACAAAGTGTCCGGAAATGTTTCGTTTTTGAAAAGAGTTTGAACTTTGACAAAAGTGTGTGGTATGAAAAATATTTGATTGAGCAAGCAACTAAAAGTCTTATTACCTACTCAGAATTGGTCGTTTTCGTGTTATTTTACGTTCCTTTAGAATAGTGCTATCCATACCATTAGTTGGTAGGTAACCTTATTCGTTGGATGTAAACGGGACATTCGAAGGGACATCGTATGGTCATAGAAGGCAACTTGTAGGAAGTATCCTAGCACATTCAAAGGGACTATCATCATTTTTCATAGGCGATAATCGAGTGTCAAGATCATGTATTCGTAGTGTTCGCGTTAAAAGGTGACGCGCTAGAGGATGCGAACGTGAATTCGGATCTTCTGGCTCGTAACGATTTAAATCTTTTGATTTGTTTATAAAGATGCCGCGAGCATCAAGCTTTATTATTTTCAACACAAGAAAGATGATTTAATGATTATGAAAAAAGGGGAAAGCTGAAATACCCTCAATTGATATTGGTATGCGTAACGACTAAGCAAACTAGGCGTAGCATTGGGAATTACGAGTAAGGATTGTTATATAAAGGGAATAGATGGAGCACCCTAAATATATGTAGTTATCTGACTTTATATATGAATACGTATGATATGTTTGTGTGTTTTAATTGCTATTTCTATGATTGGGAAAGTTTCTCCTTTGGGATTTTAAAAGCAGTTGATTATGTGGGATTCTAATGTTTGTTATTATTGTGCTCGCAAAGATGTGGATATTGCATACATATCCCTAGTGGAATCGAGCATTTGTAGCTCGGATCTCGAGGTTCTATGGTTTGTATGTGCGAGAGAGATAGAAATTTGCTCGGCAAGGATGAGACCTTGTGCCTCACGTATTCTCAAAAGGATGTTGAGAAAGTCGAGCAATCGTAGTTCCACTTATGCTAGTGGAAAGCAGCGGGATGTTAGTAAGAGCAGACAAATGTCATCTTAATGAAAAATGTATCTAATCTATTTCATCACATACATTTTTGAAAAGTTTGATTGATTAAAATCTTTAAATCGTAAGTATTAGGTGTTTTTCTTGAGTGTACAAGCGTTACCACTTACATGTTTAAGAAAGATGTTTGAAAAGATGATTGAATCTTTTAGCTGTAAGTATTGGGTGTTTTGCTTGAGTGTACAAGCGTTACCACTCTTATTAAGAGATGTTTTGTTTGAAAAGAGTTTGAAAAGTTTTAAAAGTTTTGTTGTATGTGATATGATAGTTGAGATACTTCTTCCATAGAGATGATAGATGTCTAAATCTCGGGAGAAATTGATTGGATTTAAAGGGATGCTTTTAAGAAGCCGTGGGTCCTTGTATTGTTAGCCCAGAGGAGGCATTCGAGGTCATCGAGGTCCTTGTATGAAGCTCAAGAGGAAGCTATAGGGTATGGGCGGCTTTGGCTTGAAAGGGATTCAAGAAACCATCCTTTTGAATAAGAGCAATTTCAGGAAATTTTACTCTGAGAATTTGAAAGTGATTTCAGAAACCATCCTTTCGGGTTCTATCTTAGCGGTGATTCTTTGTATTGGAAGCCCAATAGGAGGTTGTTAAGAGATTTCTATCTCTTTCATTGTATGATGCCGAGAAGGCTAAACTCAATGAGGAGTTCTTTTGAGCGAAGCCCAGAGGAGGCGACTCAGGGGAGTTTTGTCTTATATGAAGCCTAGCGGAGGCTAAACTTAGTGGGAGAGTTTCTTTGAAGCCAAGAAGGCTAAACTACATTGGAGATAAATTATCTTTGTATGAAGCCAACGGAGGTGACCCATCTTGAGGATGGATTGTCTTGTATAAAGCCCAGCGGAGGCTAAACTCAATGAGGATGAGTTATCTTGTATAAACCCAGCGGAGGCTATTACTCAGGAACCTATTGATTAGTCTAATTGTTATGTTATTATTAGGCGGTTTGTATAAACAGTGTGTGTGTGTGTGATATGTATTCACAGGAGTTTATGAAGGAAATATAAACAATGCATGATGTTTATTTACAGGATTTATGAAATATAAACAAGTGTACGTAAACGAGCGTTTAAAGCAGCGTAACTTGGTTATTTACAAGTTTGAGCGTGTACAAGGAAATGAATATGTACAGCGAGTTTTTATGTACAGAAAAATGTGGATGTACATAGGAGGGTTGGGACTTACACCATGATGGTGGCCCATTGATTTGAAAGTTTCACGAGGAATAATGCTCCTTTCAATATCAATGGTATTCGATGTAAAATGTACGGATGAAGCGGAAATGATTGATTGAAGTTTATCGTAAAAAGTATCTGTATTATATCTGATAAAAGTATTTGAAAAAAAGTATACATGTTATATATGGATAAAAGTTTGTTTTGAAAAGCTTTTATGTACGAGAAAATGTGTATGTACATAAAGAATGTTGGTTTGAGTATACACAAGTGAAGTGAGAACAAGCGATCGAAGTTTATGCATACTTGAGTATAAAAGGAATATCATATTATGTACAGATGAAATTTGTATGTACAAAGAAATATGTACATAAAAGAATGTTATGGGACTTACACGTAAGGGAGGCCCGTTGGTTTGAAAAGAAGTTTTACTCGGAAGAATTCTTCCTTTAGAACCAATGGATTGACATATAGACAAGCGAATGAAAAACAAAGCGAAAGAAATTTGTTTATGTTTGAATATTAACAATGATAATTTGAGTATGTACAAGTAAAACTAAATATGTACATAAAGTTGGGACTTACACCATAAGGAGGCCCATGATCGATCGAGAAATTCGAGAGAAGCGAAATCGTTTATCGTTTAAATCGGATCGATCATGGTAAAAGATGCAAGTTTGATGAAATGTTTTGAAAAATGATTTTGAAATGTTTTGAAATGTGAGGTTTATTTATGAAAAGTTTTGAAAAAAATCGGAAGTCGAAAACTTGAAAAATTCACCTTAAAAGGAGGTTTGAAAAGTGTTCAGAACGTCGTTTTCGGTTCGATTAAAATTTAATCAGATGAAAGTTTTTTTTCTGAAAATTTTTGCACTATCACAAAATAGATGTATTTATTGACAAGTGTCCAAAAAATCATCTCAAAATGAGAAGTTTTGATTGGTCAAAAAAAAAAGTGAAAGTTTGATAAAAAACATGAAAAAATTTGGAAAGTTTGTAAAAAGAATGGGACGCGTGTCAAAGTGACTTAAAGGCAAGCAAGCAACCACTAGATCAAACGCGCTGGAGTGTTAGTGGACCAGGAACACGCGTTGATATAAGATTGGATTATTTGAAAATTTGAAAATGAAGAACAGATGAAGAACACGCGCGTAATGTTGGGTTCGTGGTTTGATTCTCAGATTGCAAAACTCAAGCCAGAATCTTTGTTTCTCAACCAAATTAAGTGAAGTAAAAATCAAACTTGATCGGTTTTTCATCACGAACATGAATATGTATGTTAATTTCATTTATTTTCATCCTAGCATGTTTGGATTTCTGGAGAATGCTAAGAACCCTAAAACTGAGAAATCAAATTAAATTATGTGTAGTTGATGATTGTTTGATTTTATTGAGGGTTATCAATCGTTATGAGTGCAGAAAAGGATCGGCCAAGAGCTTTTTCCAAAAGATGCAAGGAATCATGATATCACAGTTCATGTTCATACCTGGAAAAATGAGAATCGAAGAAGCTCAAACGTGTTTCGAACTTGTTTGAGGATTGCTACACCTTCATCGGCATGTATGGTGTGGATGGTATCTTGCTTGAACTTGCTCCAATCTCTCCAACCAAGTCAACCTACAGTCAGCTCAAAATGAAACTCGAAAATGGGGTTAAGAGTGTTACGATTCGGGATTAATGGTGCCTCATGTCCATGGAGTATAGTGATGATGTTAGGATCATTAGAACATAGTTTAATCAAGCTTTACTCCAAATTCGATTGCTTGGGCGGTTTGGAAAAGTTTGAAAAATGAAAATGAAAGCGATTTTAAATTGATTTCAGTTTGATTTTAAGCTTGTAACAAGTTTGATAGTGATTATGAAACATGTTGGACACCAAAGATTATCATGGTTTTAGCTCGATTTCAAAATGCTATGTTTCTCAATTTGCACTATATTGCTTGATTTTCAAGAAAGTAAAGAAAGCATCATTTTGCATTGTTTGGTGTCTATTGAGCTTGAATTGGTACCTCTTTATAGGCCATTGTATACGAAATGTTAGGCAAGCAATTGGGCATTGGTAATTCAAACTTGCCTTAGAGGGCAAGGAAGTCTTTTGCATTAAATGCAAAAGGAAGCTTCCTTCTTTTAACCATGGTTAATTTCCAACTTTGATCCAATCCTATCATAATTATCCCATCTGATTTTTATCAGTTCTTATCTCATTGTGGCAAGGTGGCAAAGGTTCTAGAAGAGGAAAATGCAAAATGACCTATAATTTTACAAGTTTGTACTTGAAAATTATGGATTTTGGAGCTCTAAATTTCAAATTCAAAAGTGTAGCTAGACTCCATGGATTTGAGAGTTCTTGGACATTTTGGAAAGATTTTTCCACAAGCTACAACTTTCATGTTTTGAGTTTTTTCAAATTCAAATTGGAACTAGGTGAAAAAATGGCTTGAAGTTTGAAAAAAATAAGAAATTTCAACACTTAGAAAAATTTCTAAGTATGAAAACTTTTGACTTTTTGTTGACTTTTCCAAATTCTTTGATTTTTTATGATCATGATGGATCATGTGAAGTATTTTGATGATGAAAAAAGTTTTGTTTTGAAAAATTTGACCAAAAGTCAAAGTTTGACTTTTACATGAGATGAATTTTCATTAGATGTTTACAGCATTGATGAATTCATGAACCTTTGTGATGTTTGAATCCAGAAATTAGGTCAAGATGTTGTATCTAAGATATGATGACCAATCTCTATCCAAAAAAGTCATTTCTTGCTAAAAAAAATCAGAGAATGCCTATGCTCGACCAAAACCCTAATTGGTCGATCCTCGATTGATCAGTGAGGAAAATGGATATATGAGGATTGAAGGCTGATGATTTGATCAAGATAGATCAAATAAGATGAGAAAATCTCAAACCCTAATTGGTTAGCTCTTGAATCGGATGAAAATCTAATGAAACCCTAATTTTGACACATGAATACTACACGATTAATGTTGTTTGAGCTATTAGTTGTGCAATGATGCAAATGTAAGGTGGTATATTAGGTCAAAATTTGGGGTATAATGATGCCCTATTTAAGTTTCTTTAACCTGAGAGATGAAGATGAATATCTTCGTTTTGATAGGTGTAAAGAGACTTAAATATTAGAATCATAAAATTTGGACCTAAGATACCAAAAATCACGAGATGATGCAAAATGATGCAAAAGTTTTACCCTAAAGGATATCAAAGAAATGACACGGTGAAGGGAAATTTGTGAATACGTCCTGTTGGGGAAAGAATGATTCACGAATATGTGAATATCTGTTTCATTTGGGAACAAAGATTACCTACATCGACCTTGTGACAATGTTTAAGGTAAGTGGAAATGATATTACCAATTATCAGCTTTGTGATAGTTTATGGTAATGAATTCTGAAGATGTTACCAATTATCAGCGAAGTGATAACTATAACAAGGTAAAGCTTGACAAATGAGGTTGCTGTGTACTCAGCTTTGTGAATAACGAGGCAGTGTTCTATCCGAGGAATGAGCTGGAAAGAAAAGTTTATCAAGACATTGTTCCCAATGAGGATAATCTCGGTGGGAATGTGATAGAGAAGAAAATGTATTTCTGCTTGGGGACTTTGCCGGGAAAAAGGAAGGCGTATCCTTTACATTTGGGAATACTCCGTTGGGGAAAAAGAAAAATGTATCTTTACGTTTGGAGATATTCTCTTTGAGACGAGACTTGTACTCGTATGAGTAAGTATGATTTATACAGATGATTTGGAAGCAAACATTTTGAGAGATGCAAACAATGCAATGAATGATGCTATTATGTATGAATGTCATGAATGTTATATGCATGCTAACAATACTTTGACAAAGACACTAAAGAGGTATTTGGGAAAAGGACCGCGTCACAGTTCGAACAAATACTGGGTGAAAATTGCAACAAATGGTGCAGATGTTCACTAATGAAGAATTTGAGTTGCATGTTTTAAACTTTCCGAAAGGCATTTCATTGGCAACTTGGTTGGGGATTCTTTTGGATAAGAATACCGTCCTTTGATGATTTCATGAGGAGAAGGCTAACATGTGATTGCTTTTATCCTTCGGAGATCAAAGCACTCATGGAGAAAGCTGAAGTTATTTCCGCGTCCATAGTTCAAAGGAAAATTTTGCTTTTTATTTCAAAAATTTTGAAGTAGAAATTCATTTAAAACATTTTAGTTTCAAAAAGTGATTTTCACAATAAAAAGCGTTATTTTGCAAAACAGAATAAAGTGGGAATTGCAAATAAAGCACAAGGCTCAAATTTATTGATAGAATGGTAATCGACCAAGGCGTGATTCCATGGACTATTACAAAAGTTGGAAATGATAATTTATTGGGAAAAGGCTACATTGAAAGCAAATAACCGCTACTATCCTAACAACTTTGAATTCAAGCTGTGCTTGTGGCTTCAAAGAGTTGATTGAAGATCCGTTGATGGAAAATTCTTCATATGGACAAAATCTGGTGACTATGATTACTTTGTCATTTGTATCCTTGTTTTACCTAGATCGCCTTTTGGTTTTCGATCTATCGAGGATAATTCTGTTTATTGTCTCTAATTTTTGCTGGATTGCCTTTTGGGTTTTCAATCCACCGAGCTCTTTTTGCCTAAGCCGCCCTTTTGGGTTTTCGACTTACCAGTGTTCTTTTGTTTTTAGACAAAGTATTTTTTGTGCGTCGGCATTCACAGGATCACGGAGTTCATCACCGTCCATGGTTGTGAGAGTCGTAGCTTTGCGGAGAGCTTCTCTTAACGATGTATGGGCCTTCGTAATTAGGGTCCACTTGCCCTAGAATCTTGAAAAGCAGAATCTTTTTAAGCAATTCGCCTTCTGGAATTCACGAGTCGGACCTTTTTGTCAGCTTTCTTCATTCTTCTTTGATAGAGTTGTCCGTGACAGGCGGTCAGGCGCTTTTCTTCAATTAAGTTCGGTTGGTAGTATACTGCTGACACCATTGACCTCGAGATAACTTAGTTTCCATGAGAACTCTCATTGGCGGATCGCAACTTCTACGGGAACGCTTCCATGCCGTATACTAGAGAAAAGGTGTTGCCCTGTTGAAGTGCATCTTTGATACGATACCCATGCAGAGCAAATGGCGACATTCGTGCCAATCTTTGTAAGTGATGACCATTTTACGAACAATCTTTTGATGTTCTTGTTGGCGGCTTCAGCGCCGTTCATCTTTGGCCGTAAGGAGCGAGTTATGATGCTCGATCTTGAATTCCTCACACAGTTCTTTCATCATTTTGTTGTTCAAGTTAGATCCATTATACGTAATGATCTTGCTCGGAACTCCATATCGGCAAATGAGGTTGTTCTTGATGAACCTCACAACCACTTGTCAGTAGCGTTGGCGTGGGATCTTTGCTTGACCCATTTGGTGAAGTAATCAATAGCCACTAGAATGAGCGATGTCCGTTGGGCTTTTGGTTCAATCATTCCAATCATGTCAATGCCCCACATGGAGAAAGGCCACGGAGAGAGAACATTGAGTAGAGTCGATGGCACATGGATCTTATCTGCGTAGATCGGCACTTATGACATTTTTGGCGTGTTCTGACAATCAAATTCCATTGTTATCCAATAGTATCCTGCTCTCAAGATTTTCCTGGACATTGCATGCCCATTTGAGTGAGTTCCAAAGGACCCTTCATGTACTTCATGGATGATCGTATATGCTTCTTGTTTGTCGACGCATTTGAGCAGAACCATGTCGAAGTTTCTTTTGTATAGCACATCCTCGTTCAGGAAGAAATTCCTAGAAAGTCTCCTTAGAGTTTTCTTATCTTTGTACGATGCCCCGAGTGGGTACTCTCGTGTTTGAAGAAAACACTTGATGTCGAGCGAAGCTCCGATGTTTACTTCTTTTTTGGCTTCCTCAGAACCTAAGTTGATTGTTTCTAGAGGTTCTTTGTGAGGCTGAATGATCCTTTCCTCGTGCCTTAGCAGTCTAGAAATTTCATCTGGGATCTCTTCTTTGACTTCCTCTTCGGCGAATTCACAGAGGATTTCAAGGTTGAGAAAGAGCGTAGAGTTATTGCTTTCAATGGTTTTGTCCATCTGTTTAATCTGCATTTTTGATTTAAAATTTTTTTTTGATTTTTGAAAGTGTATGCAGATTAAAAAATTTTATTATGATTTTTTTTTATGATTGATTTTTTTTTATTGTGTTTTTTTAGGATTATCATTTCCAGAAAAGGGTAAAAAATGAAAATAAACACAGAGTGTGGAAACAAAACAACGCGTTTTATTTATGATTCACAATATGAACAAGGCCACGAAATACAAACTCATTAGTCTTGGGCAAGACAAAGAAATTATTTAAAGCTAAGCCCTATAAAACATCTCTTCGCTTTGGGCGGCGAGTTCAAAACAAAAAGCAAAATAAACTACTTTGAGCTATGAACATTAGTCCTAACTAGCGGGTTTCGATGTGGAACTCCTTGGAAGTCGAGTACTCGGGTAATTTTCCGCTTGGTTTAACCCTTGAGTAGACTTTGGTATTTGGTGACGAGCTTTGAAGACTACGAACAATGGCCCTTGCCCTTTGTCTTGCTAAAGCGATCTTCTTGATTAACGGATCGGGAAGTATGAGATATAGCATTTGTACTTCTGTTGATCTTTGTGTTGAATTTTGAGGTGTACCTTCCGGTCTTGAATGGAGACTCGTTGTCGTGACACTTTCCATCGTATCTGAATCATACTCTTGATCTTGATGATCATGTTGATGTAGTGATAACGAGGATCGGCTTGGTGAATTCCACGAAGTGTTGAGCGAGATCTTCATTTGGGATCTCGATTTGTTGATTAGTTTGAGAAGGCAGTATTCCTCCTACGGTTGACTAGGGTATTCAAAGTCATCACCCATCCGTAAATTTGGATATCTTGATCCGGATTTTCGAGCTTTACGCGGTATTTCACCATGTAGTCGTATTTGCCACTTGGTTCTCCCAGGTATCCCAATTCGGCGGGGGTGGTGGATTTTCATGTTCTTGACAAGGACATGTCTTTGAATTGATCGATCGATGCGTTGAAACAAGGGATGATAGCGTTTACTTGAGGTTTTCGAGTTGATATACGGACTAAAAGCTCATGCGGAAAATGCCCTCTGTATTTACGTCATGATCATCTCTGTTTACGTAAACTTGTAGATCACCGATGTCTAACAAATCTTGGATATCTGCTCTTATGGTGGAACATCCTTGAATATTACGGGAGGCCGGATCGTGGCGTAATCATGCTTAGTGAAGGTGCTCATTGAACTATATGCTTCATGGAGATGTACCAAGTTTCCTTTGACTAAGTTTAAATCTGACAAGGTACATCGTATTCCTTAGCATTAGATTCTTGAATGTCCACTATGGTGGGAAGTGGATTGGCTTGCACATTCGGACTTGTGTTTACGAAGGAAGAAGATTAGTCTTCACTAATCTCATATACGCCTTCAATGCTATCAATGCTCAAGGTCATGGCCTGGTGCCCCTTGGTGAAAAGGGCGAAAGCGTCGACTTTATACCACCATTGGTAGTTTTCGAGGGGAGGAGGTGGTAACCTTATGCATATTAGGTTTCTTTCTAGGCGCGGGTAAAGTTCTACATCATGGGAATTGGAGTCGGCCCAGGTGACCCGGGGCGTAGTTTTGGTTATTAAAGCTGCAGGCTGGCTGCGAGGGCTGTTGAGTTTGTTGATTTTGTTGAAATTGCGGAGCAATTCTTGTGTTCGGAGTTATGTTGACAGAGGGTGCTGATAACACGAAATCATATCGTTTATTTTACATGAAATTAACCCGTTTTGTATTATTTTGACCCGATTAACTCCGAATATTTCGAGATTGTCATTACTTTTGCGGTATTCACAACAGCTCAAACGAGAAGAAAATATGAAATAATGCAAGAAAACACAAAAGAGCGAAGAAAAAGATTAAGCTGTCAAAGATTACAAATTTTGTATATTGTGGCGGTGTGCTTGTAAACCACGACCGTAAGCCATCTTGAAGAGTGTTACGACCGTAACACATCCATGACGACCGTAACACGGAGAAAACACCAACCCTCCTCGTAACACAAGGGCCACGAAAAAGCAGCGTATAACGGTCCTTAAAGATGCGAGATCGTGGCAAAGTGGAGCGAATGAGTTTCAAAACTCACGATTTCTCTCAACCAACCCGTCCACCACTTCTTCCTCAAGCGCCCGTTGCTACATTCGAGGAGATTTTCAAGGAAAGCTACGTGTGAATTCAAATCCAACTCCCAGTCTCTATTTCTCTATAAATACCCCAGCGTTCAATGTAAAAAACACAGAGTTTTTGAGAATTTACTTGTGCGGAAGCTCTACCGAAATCAAACCATTATTCCTTCAGTTGTTATTTTTCTGCAATCAGTATTTCCCGTTCTTTCATTTTCGTTGCCCAAATAATAATTTCCAACATCGGAAATTGTTATTATAGTTAAGTTTATTATTCAAACCTCGAATTTTTACATTTCACTTTCGAATCAATTTCGACACGTGGAAGAAGGATATAGGATACTGCTTTATTTCAGGTTTTTTATTTTGCAATTGTATTACATACCTTTTAAATTAATTAATGCAAGTTTAATTTATTATTTATAATGTCCAATTTATATTTGTTTGCTCTTACTTCCTGTACGATTATTTTAATTTCCATGGCTAGCTAAACCTTTAGTGTCGGTATGGGATAGTAAGAGACATTAGGCATCTGATCAAACTTAGGTTAAAACTTTAATCAACTTAACTCTGGTTATAACTTTTATGCTTAAAAATAAAACCGTTCTGAAAGTAAGAAGAGTAAATAGGTTAGATCGAGACCACGAAAGTGTGAGGTTTTTAACGGATAGCTAAAGTTAGGCATTTGATTTAAATACGGTGAAAGCGCTTTAAACCAAATTAGAATTAATTAAGTTTCAAAAATTACTTCTAAACACTTATAGGCTAGCGGCGGTATAGGGCTTTAGGCGTATAATCAGAGATAAGACCATGAAAGTGTGAGTTGAGGGTTTTTAAAGCGATTAATTCTACGGACAAACCAAGTTGACCATCCTAATATGCCTAAGCAGATTAGATCCTTTAAGTCAACTCTATTGCATACGACCATTTCATTTCATAATTACTTTAAAACCAATTAGTTTACCTTCCTCAACCTTCCTAAAACCAAAGTGACAATTTCCGCCTTAGCTAAACTAGCTTTACTTTCCCGCACTAGAGTGATTACAAAGTCCTTGTGGGTTCGACAATCTTTTATTACTCTGCGATAGGCATGCGCTTGCGATTAAAGATACCGTTAGACACATTAGGTTTATCGCACATCAAGTTTTTGGCGCCGTTGCGGACTTTGATCTAGTCACTAGTGCACTCTTAAAGTACCTTGTCTGAGCTAAGGCAACTATTTATTTTTCCTTTTTGTGTATGCCAATCGGCTCCAGTGGTACTTTGCATATACCCATTCGATATCGGCGTTATCTTGATTAAGAAGGCAATTCAAATACCGTGCACTCAACAATCTTCCGTCATTCTTCCGGATCTCGACGAGTTCGAAGAATGGTGATCCACCTCCTCCTCCTCGTCCTCTTAAGGATTATGCGGTTCCTTCTCAGCGGAGCCTCATATGATATTGCGCTCACGCTATTGCTCGGCGATTTATTTGAAACCTTCGCTTCTTTCCGCGTTCGTGAGATCCGGTTCTCTAGAGCTCCCGTGACCTAATCTACATCTATCCGTGTTTGTGCGATGCTGAGACCTTTGTGAAAGCGAATGGAGTAAACCCGGCGTCTGATTGCACCTATTTCCTTTTTCTTTAAGAGGCGAGCTCGTGCAGCTTCAATCTCTTCACCTAACTCAATCACCACTTGGGTGAGTTGAAGAAAGTCTTTTAGCTAGATATTTCCTCCAAGCAAAAGCGCTATGCTCGAGCCACCATCAATGGTTTCAAGCGGAAAGACAATGAATCTTTATTGAAGCATGGGAGCGATACAAGGATATGCTAAGACTACGCCCTCATCATGGTTTAGAAGAATGGTTGATTATTCACACATTCTATAATGGTCTCTTGTACAACACAAGATTAACCATAGGCCTGCTGCTGGTGGGCGCGATGGATAAACCATATGCGAGGCGAACCAACTTATTGAAAGTATGGCTCAGAACCACTACCAATGGGAAGCGAGAGAGTTAATGTAGAAATCTCACGAAAGGTATCAAGGCGAAGTGACGACTGGATCAAGTTAATGCTAAAGTGGAAGCTCTTACCCAAAATTAGAGAACCTTTCCGTCACTCCATGACTACCGTAGCTGCGGTGATTCCAACTTGCGATCTATGTGGTATTCAATCACATCTTGCTCCAGAATGTCCCTTTTGACGGATACCGGCCGAACAAGCTAACTACGTGCAGGAAATCCCTACGATGTCGTATAACCAGGTTGGAAGAATCATCCAAATTTCTCGTACAAAAGCAACAATCGTTGTATGCTCTGGACAAGCTCTGCTACACCACACAGTTATCCAAAGCTATCCGAATCATCCTAATAACGGACCTAATACTTCCGTTCCTAGAAATCAAACCTCGAAATTATGATAGAACACTTCATTGCTTCTCATCCAGACCAATAAGGATGTTTTAAATCGAACTTACATACCAGCGAGCAAATTAAGCAATTAGCTAGCAAGGTCGATGCTTTAGCTACCCATAACAAGATGCTTGAAACTCAGTTTCACAAGTAGCTCAGCGAAGGCACCTCTGCTGCTCCTGTGGAATATTTCTGGTCAACCACACCTAACCCGAAAGGACACGCTAATGCCGTGATACTTAGGAGTGGAAAAGAACTTGCGGACTGTTGATCCAAGACTAGAAAACTATGTATCGAAGCAAGACAAGCCGGTGAAAGCAGAAGCGACCGAAAAGAAAGGAAAGCGAAACTCAAGAGGCTGTAGAAAAAGAAACCTTATGTGCCTCCACCGCCCTATAAACCACAAGTTCCGTATCCCAGTTAACAAATTCTAAATCGATGAGCCAATTTAAAGATCGTGGAACTTACGAAACAACTAAATATCACAATACCATTCACGAAAGCCATTACTCGGATGCCATCGTATGCTAAATTTCTTAAGAAATCCTATCTAATAAGAAAAAGTTAGAAGATAACGGACGATTTACCCTACTATGCTGAATGTGCTATCATTAGAATAACATGCCTCTAAGCTAAAAGACCGGTAGTTTCTCTATACCTGTAATATTGGAAAATTCGTCATAGACAAAGCTCTATGCGACTTAGGAGCAAATATCGGTGTCATGCCCTTATCTATTTGCAAAAATGAAATGGGAGAACTTACACCTACAAAATGTACATTCATTAGGCGACCGATCGAGTTAAGTATCCTGTAGGTATATTGGAAAATGTTCCGTTAGCATAGGTCAATTCTATATCGACCGATTTCATAATTATGGACATTACGAAGATTGATTACCCTATCATATTAGGAAGACCATTCCTAGCTACAGTGGAGCTATAATTGATGTAAAGAAGGGCAGATTAACATTGAAGTCGGGAGGAAAAGTGGAATTCATCCTCACTCAATTTCTACAAGCACCGCCATGAATGACACATGTTATTTACTCGATATTATAGATGAGTGCGTGAGAGAGATGGAAGCTAAACAAACCACATATTAGAAATAATGAAAATTGAAACCCTACGATATTCGAAGGCGATAATTGGCGAGAACCATATAAAGATGATCTAAGCGAAAGTCTAGCACTTACACCTAATCATATGTCGAAACCAAAACTAGAATTGAAAGTTTTACCTAAAATTTGATCGAATTCCTTGATCTTGAACAAACTCGACACTGTAATAGTGAATTCCGGTTTAGGCAGCTTGGCGAAAAACTTTTAGGCGTTCTAAGGATATACCTCGTTAGGTTACAACATATCGGACTTAAAAGGAATTTGTCCTTCAATTTATGCATCGTATTCTATTAGAAGAGATTGCAAAACCTCTAGAACCTCAAGAAGAATCAACCGATCCTCGATCTTGTAGTCGAGATGAAATCAAAAAGCTAATGGGCTGGAATTATATACCGATCTCCGACGGTAAATGGGTTAGCCAGTGCATATCGTACCTAAGAAAAGGAGGTGTTCTTTATCGTGAAAAGCACAAAGGCGAATCGATAACACAAAGAGTAGTTAGTGGACACGAGTGTGCATTGATTATAGAAAAGCGAACAAAGCTACTCGGAAAGACCATTTTCCTTTACCCTTTATTGATCAAATGTTAGAGCGATTAGCCAAACACTCTACTTACGCTATTTAGGCGGTTATTCGGATTTTCCAAATTCCTATTCACCACGATGATCAAGAGAGAGACTACATTCACGTGTCCCTATGGAGCGTTCGCGTAGGCGAATGCCTTTTGGATTATGTAATGCTCACGCAACTTTCCAACGATGTATGATGGCCATTTCTTGATTTCATTGACAACATCATGGAAGTGTTTATGGACGACTTCTACGTGTGTGGACAAAGTTTTGAAGGATGTCTATCTAATTTAGAGAGTGTTTTAGAACGATGTGTGAAAGTGAACCTTGTGCTTAACTGGGAAAAATGCCATTTCATGGTCAGAGAAGGAATCGTACTTGGACATGTCATTTCCAATAAAGGAATTGAAGTTGATAAAGCTAAGATAGAAGTGATTAAAGAACTCCAACCACCTAAGACCGTTCGAGATACGAAGTTTTCTAGGACAGCGGGTTTTCTAGGCGTTTTATTAAAGATTTCTCGAAAATTACAAAACCACTTACTGGTCTATTAATGAAGGATGTTGAGTTCATATTCGATGACGATTGTCTCAAAGCTTTTGAAACCCTTAAAGCCGCGCTTATTTCTGCACCAATCATGCAACCGCCCGATTGGAGGTTACCTTTCGAAATCATGTGCGATGCAAGTGATTCTGTTGTAAGCGCGATTCTTGGACAAAGGAAAGATAAGAAACTTCACGCAATTTACTACGCGAGAGCTAGACTCGGCTTAGATGAATTCGCCTGGCGAAAAAGAACTCTTGAGTGGTCTTGGCGACAAATTTCGTTCTTACCTTGTAGGAGCAAAAATCATCATCTACGGACCATATTTGCTATCGGATATTTACTTGCCAAGAAGATGCAAAGCAAGACTCCTCCGATGGATCTTGCTTTTACAAGAATTTGACTTGGAAATTAAAGACAAGAAAGGAACCGAAAGCGTCGTAGCGGATCATTTATCCGTTTGGAAGGTATAAAACCGAACAAGTGCCAAACGACGATTTTCCGTATGAACATCGATAGCACATATGATAAGCGACCTAGCTCAATTGGATTTACATAAACCGAAGCTAAGAAGTCATGGAAGCCATTGACATGACCATAGGATTGCCTTGGTATCGCGACATCGTTAATTATTTAGGCTGCCGTGCGCTTCACGACTTAACACCGGAAAAAAATTCTTCCATGATCTCAAGAGTTATTATTGGGACGAACCACTTTTATTTAAGCGAGGACTGATGGAATTTTCCGCCGTTGTATACCGACGAAGAAATAGAAGGCGTCATTTCCCATTGTCATTCATCTCCTTATGGCGGACATGCTAGCACCTCTAAAGCGTGTGCCAAAATTCTCAGCCGGCCTTTTACGGCTAACCTATGGAAGGATGTCCACATTAAAAGCGTGATCGATGCCAGCGCCGGTAATATCTCGAGAGCGATGAAATGCCTCGAAAGGAATACTTGAAGTTGAAGTCTTTGATGTTTGGGAATAGATTTCATGGGACCTTTCCATCTTCTTTTGGAAACAAGTTTATACTCGTAGTATCGATTATGTTTCAAAATGGATCGAGGCAATAGCTTCTCCTACAAATGACACAGTGGTAATAAAGCTTTTCAAGAATATAATTTTCCGTTTTGGTGTTCCTCGACTTGTTATTAGTGACGGTGGATCTCATTTTATTTCGAAGATATTTGATAAATTACTATCTAAATATGGGTGAAACACCGTGTGACACCTTATCATCCATGAAACTAGCGGACAAGTCGAGATTTCGAGCGGAGAGATTAAACAAATATTAGAAAAAGCGTATATCTCGAAAAGATTGGTCATCAAGCTTACGAAGCTTTATGGGCTTATAGGACTGACTTACAAGACTCTATCGGACTACACCTTTCAAACTTGTTTACGGAAAATCTGTCACCTCCCGGTAGAGTTAGAGCATAAAGCATTGGGCGATAAAGACACTCAATATGCTACTGCTGGCTGGCAGAATCCTCGATTTACATGAATTGGAAGAATTAAGACTAGGCGCTTCGCAGCTAAAATCTACAAAGAGCACTAAAAAGTGGCGATCAGCGTTTATCTCGGAAAGAATTTAGTGTGGGAGATGTCGTACTACTTTATTCAATTCTAGACTTAGACTCTTCACGGAAAACTTAAATCTAGATGGTCAGGTCCTTTCGAAATTACAAAGTATTTCCTAGCGGATGGTAAAATTAAGGATAGAAATAGTGCCCGTTTTGTAAGCGGGCGTGATTAAACAATATAATCGTATAGATAATAGAGACTATCTGAATAAGCTTAAACTAAGTAGAATTACCACCTATTTCTCGACTAATCTTTCTTCATTTCGTCGGGCTTATGGCGTTAAAAGCAGCGCTTCATGGGAGGACCCATTTTATTTGTTTTGTTTGCTATTTTGTTTATTTGTTTTGGTTTGCTATATAAGTACTCTTCATCTTTTTAAACTTTTATAAAAGCTATTTGATTTCAAAACAATTTTACTTGCCACGAGTTTACGAAAAGTCTTTTCTCTTTACTTTCTCCTACTCTGTTTCCCGCTTTACTTTTGCTATGGACCCCCACGAACTTTATGGAAACCACCTTTAGAGGTAGAAACCAAAGGAAAGATTTGAGGCTTTGTCTCAAAGAGCCATCAGTTTAACCTGTATTATGATGAACCACTATGGACACTTTAGGCATAGCCGGATGTTTACTACATGTTTAACCAGTTAGGATGGGAGAGAGCACACACGAAAAATAGGTTTATCACTTCAGAGAGCTCACCCTTGAGTTCTTGAGTTCCTTAGTTTACATCCACGAACACGGTGTCGGGCCGAAAAGGAATCATCGCCTTGACTTTTTGGTATTGAGTTCACCTATAACCATAGGGACTTAAATTGCTTTATTAGGTTTCCCAGGTGGACCCTTAGCTTTACTACCCCGAGGCCGATTTATTGGATTTTGGTGGATTATTTACGGGGCTAGCAGGAAACTATCACACGACCCGAGCATGGATAACAATGAAATACATAACTTGACCATCCGTTATTTCCATAGGATTCTTGCCCACACTCTGTTTGGAAAGAACAAAATCAAAATCTTGTATCAAGGATGAACTATCTACCTTTGTTTAAACACGGGGCCTATTAATGTTGTCCACTCGATGAAGACCTTTACCGCATTAGTGAGGACCTAATGTTCTGTCGATGTGGGAGGATTGGTTACAATGATTGCAAATGCTCTTGGACTTCGTTACCAACTTAATAGCGTGCACCATTTGGATCAATTAGGCCTATGAATATTGACTTACATTTCAACAACATGATAATAGGAAATTTAGGCCTGCACCTTATGATTACGATAAGAAGCGAAGTTGTTACTCTTTTACCCTTCGAACCATGCCGAGTTAGTGTCCATAACCGTGATAATTGGTTGTATGAATTGAATCCACGACCACCCGGAGACACGGAAACACCACAATCATATTTTGTTCTTGATAATTTCATGTCACGAAAAGCAGCAGATCTGAAACTCCTCTGGTTACCATGACTTTACAAATGGTGAAGCACAAGTGGTACGACATAAACCAAGGAGAACACTACACAATTAAACACCATTCGACCACTTTGGATGCTTATAAAGCGGACATTGATGGAATAAAGAATGAATTGAAGACTATGCGTTTGGATCTTATTGGTTTGGTGACATCACGATGGAGCAATTCTATAACATCACCCAAGCTTTAGAGATATTAAAGAAAAGATTGGATGAAGCGGTTTTAGTTTATAGTTTTGGTTTTTAGTTTTTAGAATTTTTCCATTACATTTTGTTTCTAGGTAGTTTCAAATTCTTTGTTAAATTACCATTTTCAATTTACAAGTCAATTTACCTTGTCAAAAAGAACAAGCTACTTAATTTGAATAATGCAATTGTTTTCAATTTGAACTTCCAATCATTTCTTTGCTTACAATGTTTTGGTTTTCTACTCCTGCGAATTATATATTTATTGGATTATATATTGAATGTTGAATGAATTAATGTTGCGTTTATCTTTGGAATGGTTGAGATGTCTGTAGAATATATATTTGTTACTACGTATTACGGTGTTACATTACGTAAAATTTCTGAATTTGTAGCTTCCGATCGTAATCCACCCCACGGTCAGCCTTTGGTAGCGTTACGCTCGTCGACAGCGTTACTGACCGTAACGGGCTACATCGATAACCACGATAGCGAGCGTTCCTTTTCTTCTTCCTCAACCTTTCTCTTCTTCTTTCATAACTCCCCGACCATCCCACTCCTCCATTAACCACCCATTAACTCCATTCAACCCACCATCAATCCCTCTCCACTTTCAAACTTCCTACTATCTCCTTCCATTATATACCCATTACCGTATCACTTTCTTATTCTCGTTCTAACAACATATTCTCACTAAACAGTTGCATGCAAATGGCAAACAATCCCCAACCTATTCTGGCGTTATCCTCGTAATGGTGAGCAAGGTGAAACTCAGCGCATTAAGTTTTGAAATTCCAGCGTCGTGGTCTACACCCACTAGATATGTTGACCTTGCGCCTCGAGAGAACTTGTTTACGGGGTGTTCGGCCTTCTTGATGTCAACCTGTGGAACCTTCTGTGAACCGACCCCGTCACGAGACACTCACTCTCGGGTTCCTCGGTTCATACCTCACATCCACACGGTTCAACAAACCAACTTTACGGTGTTGAAGTTTCGCATATGCAAAGTCTGAGTTCTCTCGAGCGTTGGACGGCCCTTGATTTGCAGGAAGGTTCCCATCTCTCGTGTGCCGACAACTTTGGAAAGAGTCCTTCAACCTTTGGCCTGACCTCACCAACAAGACACACTCCTATATGATCATCAGCGCCACTCAAATCCATAACCCGACCATCACTTTTTCCACCGCATCTAGGTAACACAATCTTCTGAGAGATAGTAACCACAAGTTAAACTCAAGCTGTTCTTCATGCATTGTGCATTCTCGGGTCAGAAAATTAATGCACACCTTTCCTCTGGCCCATATCCACTCCATACACGAGGAGGCAAACCTTTCTATTTTGGAGGGCTTGTCACTTCTCGGCTTTACACTAAACCATGGTGACACCGCGGTCATCGCCATCCGACCACCGTTCTGCTCACTTTAGACCATTGCAAATCAGCCCACCTCATCCACAGCGGGGCGATGGAAAGTTCCATCAGTGATTCAAAACCGAGTTTACACTAATATTGTTTTGCCTTGCGAGGATCGTATCGACCCTCGGAAAGAGCCAGGCTGTTCACCTTGAAGACCACGAAGGCCTGCTTCTTCTCAAGAAGAACCTCATATCGGCCCGATGAGATGCGGGAAAATGGATCGAAATTGTTCCGTGCGACATTCTGAGTCATCCTCTCTCCTACCTCCTTCTCTTGGCGAGATCCTCCGAGCCATTCATCATCAAAATCTTGTATACGCGAGCGAGAGGGTGCATCGGGAGGCGCTTGACGCCTTACTTGCATAAAATGCAAATCTTAAGTGGTCGGTTCGGCGAATGAAGGCTTGATGAAGTGCTAAGCGGTGAGCGCTTTGAGGATGGATGTTACATCTCTTGGACCACAGCAACGACTCTGAAGCTACTCCTTCAGGAAGGTCGAGAACCCAGGCCCGTAGTGTGCATGATGGTTTTCCTTTTCTTGTTGTTTTCCTTGTTTTCCGTTGTATCTTTCATTTAACCTCGCCATTATATCATAACATTGAGACAATGTTTGATATAGTGTGAGAATCTTGCATTTTAATTTGAGCAGGTAATTTCATTTCTATTTAGATTATTTCGTTATTTCATTTTCTCCCGTTTATTTAGCCATACCAAATTTTTATATTAGCATAATCGTTAGTTACCTACTTTAACAAAATCTTAGTTAGAAGGAAGCGATCCAGCGAGAACTATCACGATTATGACACCTTCGACTCCTACTTACAGAATCGTCTCTATTCCGTTATCTGATACTTTCGGTTTTAAGTCTTAATTTAGCCCTAGTAGTTTATATTAGCGATCGGCACGGTCTTAGCACAAACCACGTGGAAAGCCGATGAATATAAGTGGATGATCTCGAAATTGTTTAAAAAATGTTACATGATTTAAGGAAATAAGGCACCAATTAAATTGGGCGATCCTCACCCGATCGTTTAATCAATGGATCAGCTTTACTAAGTAACATAAGAATCCATTGTTTAGGTGGTTGAGAAGCATCGGTGCTAAACTCGGTAGAAAGAGACTACGGTTTGATCCCCGCATCTTACAATCGGATAAAGAGGTTGCCACATAATTGTGCGAGCCGTTGTGTTTTGATCGGAACCACTAGCGGCTATTCCACTACGTGCGTGTAAAGATAATGGGCTTAATGTGATTGCGCAAGAGCGAAACCGGGTGAAATAGGAGCGAGAAACCTTGAGTTGAATTATAGCGGTATAATTAGGCGTTTTGTTTAAAGCGGATGATCGTCGACTACTTTTGCTTGTGTCATTAAGCGTATCGTTGTTGTTTCATTCGATTTTCTTGGCGAACTAACTTAGGATCTCTTGTAACAATTTGAAAGCGAAAGGTATACTAGTTATGCGTTTATAAAACTTGTCGATATTTTTAAATTGATTATTTTGCTTGAGGACAAGCAAAGGTTTAAGTATGGAATTTGATAACACGAAATCATATCGTTTATTTTACATGAAATTAACCCGTTTTGTATTATTTTGACCGATTAACTCCCGAATATTTGAGATTGTCATTACTTTTGCGGTATTCACAACAGCTCAAAGCAGGAAGAAAATATGAAACAATGCAAGAAAACACCAAAAGACAGAAGAAAAAGATTAAAGCATCAAAGATTACAAATTTTGTAGGCTGGCCAATCGTACTTGTGAGCCCGCGACCGTAGCCATCTTAAGAATGTTCGGCCGTAACACGGGAACACAACCCTCCTGTAACACAGAACCCACAGCAGCAGCAGCATATAACGGTCACTTAAAGATGCGAGATCGTGGCAAGTGGAGCAGAAGGAGTTTTCAAAACTCCTTATTTCTCTCCAACCCACCTCCACCACTTCTTCCTCAGCACCCACGTTCCTATACATTGAGAGATTTTCAAGGAAGCTACGTGTGAATTCAAATCAACTCCCAGTCTCTATTTCTCTATAAATACCCGCGTTCAATGTAAAAACAAGAGTTTGAGAATTTACTTGTCGGAAGCTCTGCGAAATCAAACCATTATTCCTTGAGTTATTTTACTAATCGATGTTCCCGTTCTTTCATTTCATTGCCCAAATAATAATTTCCAACATCGAAATTATTATTATAGTTAAGTTTATTATTCAAACCTCGAATTTTTACATTTCACTTTCCGAATCCAATTTCCGGTTGTGGAAGAAGGATATGAATCTTGGCTATTTGAGTTTTTATTTTGCAATTGTATTACATACCTTTTAAATTAATTAATGCAAGTTTAATTTATTATTTATAATGTCCAATTTATATTTGTTTGCTTTTACTTCCTGTACGATTATTTTAATTTCCATGGCTAGCTAAACCTTTAGTGTCGGTATGGGATAGTAAGAGACATTAGGCATCTGATCAAACTTAGGTTAAAACTTTAATCAACTTAACTCTGGTTATAACTTTTTATGCTTAAAAATAAAACCTTCGTTACGAAAGTAAGAAGAGTAAATAGGTTAGATCGAGACCACGAAAGTGTGAGGTTTTTAACCGGATAGCTAAAGTTAGGCATTTGATTTAAATACGATGAAAGCGCTTTAAACCAAATTAGAATTAATTAAGTTTCCAAAATTACTTCTAAACACTTATAGGCTAGCGGCGGTATAGGGCTTTAGGCGTATAATCGAGATAAGACCATGAAAGTGTGAGTTGAGGGTTTTAAAGCGATTAATTCTACGGACAAACCAAGTTGACCATCCTAATATGCCTAAGTTAGATCCTTTAAGTCGACTCTATTGCATACCGACCATTTCATTTCATAATTACTTTAAAACCAATTAGTTTACCTTCCTTAACCTAAAACCAAAGCGTGACAATTTCCGCCTTAGCTAAACTAGCTTTACTTTCCCTTTTAGTGATTACAAAGTCCTTGTGGGTTCGACAATCTTTTATTACTACCGATAGGCTGTGCGCTTGCAGTTAAATACCGTTAGACACAT
>CM038794.1:54010311-54042318 GCA_021764765.1 Vicia sativa | reverse complement strand
TGCGCTTAAATCCTTACTTTTTCCTAGACCTCCTTTAGGGTTTTAGATCTACAGGATACCCTTTTACGCCCAAGCCGCCTTGCGGGTTTTCACTTACGGTGTTCATATTTTTGTATATATCCTTAACTTTTGCCCCGAACCTTTTTGTCCATCAGGATGCCCTTATTTTTCCTAGGTCGGTCGACCTAGCGAGGTCTCGTTATCGTAGTATTGTTTAACTATGTCGCGTTCGGGGTGTGGAAAGTCTTCTTCATCCATGGTGCTAAGTATCATAGCTCATACGATAAATATTGTCTTGACTATAAATGGTCCCTCATGGGTGGGAGTCCATTTGCCCTGAGGCACCTTGTGGAAGAATGATGCGCGCACTAGATCACCGACTTAGTAGACTTGATTGTGACTTTCTTGTTGAATGATTTGATCATTAAACACGTATAGAATACATCCGTGTGGGATGGATGCGAGTCGTTTTTAAGTCGATCAAGTGGATCGATCAGCGAGTTTGAATCCATTCGTCTTTGCCTAAATCCGTCACGGAGGACTCTAGTTGATTTCTCCGAACCTCGATTGGTAGGGCCCTTGATACCATGCTCGAGAGATTCGCTGTAGATGTTACGTCTTGTAGAGAGAGGAGGTAACAAGTGAGAGAAAATGGCAACATTTCATGCCAATCCTTGTAAGTCCTTTGTCATCTTACTGTATGATCTTCTTGAGATTTTTGTTGGCGGCTTCCACTGCGCCGCGTTCATCTTAGGCCGATATGGAAGAGTTGTGATGCTTGATCTTAAGCTGCGTGCGAGTTCGGTGATCATTTTGTTGTTGAGATTGGTACCATTATACTGTGATAATCCTTTAGGGATGTCATATCGGCGAGATAAGATTATGTGATGAATCGGGCTACGTTCTTAGTATGAGATCTGAGCAGTTCTTCTATCCATTGGTAAAGTAGTCAATACCACAAGGATGAAATGATGTCCATTGAAAGCGGTGGGCTTGATTTCTCCGATCATGTCGATACCCATTGCGAAAGCCAAGGAGGCGGTCGGGACATTCAAGATGCTGAGAATGCGTGCACTTTGTCTGCGTATATCGGCATTTGTGACAAGACCGAGCATAGTGACTTACATGGTGGACCAATAGTAACTTTGTTCTCAAAATCTTTTAGCCATTGTATGTCCAGCCGGGTGGGTATCGAGATAAGCTTTCATGTAATTCTTCCATAATCCGT
Source organism: Vicia sativa (assembly GCA_021764765.1). Lineage (NCBI taxonomy): Eukaryota > Viridiplantae > Streptophyta > Magnoliopsida > Fabales > Fabaceae > Vicia > Vicia sativa. The sequence continues at coordinate 54,041,090 of CM038794.1, read as the reverse complement.
TCTGCTGTTTCGGTCTACAATGGAGTAAGCACAAATCGTGATTGCGCTTGTATAGGATGCCATTGAGAAAGATTTGGATGCAAATCTTCTTAAGAATTTCTTGTCATTGATAGATGCCCTGCGGGATATTCACGAGTCTCGAGATACCTCTTCGCCCGTAGAACCGGGGTTTCTCTTCTATATCAATTCACAACGATATGTTGGTTGGTAAAACTTTTAATGGTGATTTGGGAAGCCTCGTTGTCCCATATGACCTTGAACATCGAAGACATAGTAGCTAGTAAATGCTAAATGATTCTCTTCTCGTGGAATATGATCGAAAGTGATTTCTTGATAGGGGATCGGACTCAAAACATGCTCTCGATATGGAATAAGATTCGGATGCTTGTATCCCATTCGCCTTTAATCGATTGATCACTAAAGTGAGTCTCCGTACACTTGTAAAATTTGATTCTTAAGTCAATATCGACTTTAATACCATGATACTAACCGTATTAAGCCATGTTGTTAGTGCTTTGAAACATAATCTTGATGAAAGCGTGTAATCAGGAAGTGGGGAGCGTAATGATGGCGCCAATGCCATTGCCAAGTGTGTTTGAGGCTCCATCAAAGACCATGGTCCATTGGGATCACAGTTGGGTCCTTAAATGCAGTCACAGTTCTTCATGATGATGACTAAAACATCTTAAATACGGAAACTCGAGCTGCATAGGCGATAGTCATCTATAGCTTGATGGGCCAAATGATGGCTACTACACTTCCTTTGATCGCTTTACGAGTAGTATCTTTGGATGTTGTATTCGGTCAAGATCATTTGCCATCTTGCTATTCTTCGGAGAAGGCGAGGTTTCTCAAATATGTATTTTATTGGGTCCATCTTGAGATCAATAAGGTAGTGTGAGTCAACATGTCTTGTCTTAGTCGGACCGAGCCAAAGCGGCGCAAGTTTTCTTGTTGTGGTATCTTGTTTCACTGATCGGTAAATGTTTTGCTAAGGTAGTATGTTGCATACTCTTTTCGACCAGACTCGTCATGTTGCCTTAACACACACCCCATTGAATTCTTTAATACTGTCAAGTACATGATAAGAGGTCTTCCTTTGGCAGGCGGCATCAGGATAGGAGGATTCTGTAGATATTCCTTGATTTTGTCAAAAGCTATTTGGCAATCATCGTTCCATTCCACTACTTGATCCTTCTTCAGTAACTTGAAGATTCGCTCACAAGTAGCAGTTAGATGTGCAATGAATCTGACAATGTAGTTCAATCGTCCCAAGAAACCTCTGACTTCTTTCTCGGTCTTGACGGCATTTTGGATAGCTTTAACCTTGGCGGGGTCAACTTCAATACCTTTACCACTTCTGAACCTAAGGTTCTGGATCGACTCCAAGGTGCATTTGTTGGGATTGAGTCTTAGTCAGTACTTCTTCAACCTGTCGAACAGTTTTCGCAGATGATCGAGATGTTCTTCTTCAGTCTGTGATCGAGCTATCATGTCGTCGTAGACCTATCTCGTGATGAATCATGTCATGAAACAAAGCCACCATGGCACGTTGATATGTGGCGCGGCGTTCTTGAACGAGCAGCATGACCTTGTAGCGAGAATGTGCTTGCTGTGTAATAAAAGTAGTCTTTTCCATGTGTTTAGGAGCCATTTGATCGATTGTAGGAGAAACCATCCAGAGGAGAAAACCTTATGTTGGCGGTGTTGTCGACTAGAACATCAATATGAGGAGTGGAAAATCGTCTTTCGGACTCGCTGCTGTTCGAGATCTACGTAGTCCACACACATTCGCACTTTGCCATCTTTCTTGAGTCGGGTACCATGTTTGCAACCACGTGGATAAGAAGTGGCTGGGAAACCAGGTTGAACCATTTCATAACTTTGGCTTTGATCTTCTCGGACATCTCGGGCCAGCGTCAGCCAGACATACGCTTCCACGGGGAAGAAAACCTTCTTTAAATCGGTGGTGGTGTACCACAATGTCAATGTCTAGACCTGGCATGTCTTCGTAGGACCAAGCAAAAACCTCGATATAGTCTTGTAACATCTGGACCAATCTCTCTTTGATACTGTTCTCAAGACCTGCTCCTATCTTAATTTCTTTTCTGTCTTCGTCAGTACCTAGATTCACAACCTCGACTGGCTCTTTGTGTGGCTGTATAACTCGTTCTTCTTGTTGTAGTAGTCTGACAAGTTCTCCTGGCACTTCACAATCTTCCTCACCTTCATCTTCGGCTTGGTAGATCGGATTATCAAAGTCACATTTAGCAATAGCAAAGTTGTTATCAAGGAGATTCGGAGTGAATTTGCAGTGTACCATGTGGGTGTGTGTAAGAACACATAACTTTTGAAGGGGTAGTAAAGTAAAAGAAAAGAAAGGAAACAGTATTTAAATGCAAAAGTCCAATGATTTTATTGAATGAAAATATGCAAATGATAAATAATAACCCTCACAAGCAGTACGTGATGCCCCGGACAAGGCATTAGGCTTTTTAATTATTAATGCGAACATAATAAAGAATGAAAAGCATAACGAGAAAACAAAAAGCAATTACTCTGTCTAAAGTTGGTATGGCGTCCTCGGTCTTCTAATTGCTTGAGTCCGTTATCTGAGTTGGGAGATCCATTTCTTCTTGGTATTCATTAAGTATTCTATAGTGTGTCTGATTGACTGACTTTGAGGTTTTGTATCGCAAATATGCGGATAGCAAAGTCGCCACCGACTTTTCTTTATCAATTAAGGGAAGGTAAAAGTCTGAGAAAAAGACCGTTAGATTACGAGTAAGGGAAAGGTTATGAAAGGGAAGGTATTAGTACCCTTTCGATCCGTGGTTATCTACGGGCTTAGTTGCTCTTAGATCATTTTTAAAAAGTGCTTTCGATGTGTTTGACAAAATGTTTTGAAAAGGCATTTCTCTTTGACTTTGTAATGATTCATGTAGGAATGTATACAAAGTGTTAGGAATGTTTTATTTTGAAAAGTTTGAACTTTGACAAAAGGTCTGTGTGTGAAAAGTATTTTGTTTGAGCAAGCAACAAAAGTCTTATTACCTACTCGAATTGGTCGTTTTGGTGTTGTTTTACGTTCCTTTAGAATAATTCTATCCATACCATTGGTTGGTGGTAACCTTATTTGTTGGATGTAAGCGGGACATTCGAAGAGGACATCGGATGGTCATAGAAAGCAACTTAGGAAGTATGCTATAGCACATTCGAAGGGACTATCATCATTTTTCGTAGGCAACAATCAGTCGAGATCATGTATTCGTGGCGACTCATGGGTCTATGATCTTTGTATCGAAGGACTATGATGATTTGTTTTGAAACAGCGGTGCTAGAATACCTCTACGTTAGGACTTGACCATTTGAATTCGATAAAGGCAAGAAATTACCTAAGGGATACATGTGTGAGAAGAGTGTGTCAAATTCGAGATATTTTTATCTTGAAGTTATAGTGATCTATGTCCAATTTTATCTTGCCATACGCCTAATTACTAGCGGTTTATAGTGCGGAAATTAAATGCGGAAAGTAAAGTGCGGAAAGATAAAGTCCTACAATACATGGCTTTGGGGGAAGATACATAACGAAAGTCGGAAAATAAAATTCCTAATTAAACCATTACATCCCATAAGCAATTACATAATTTGAAAAGAAAGCGATAAAAATTGTCAAAGCAGTATAACACTGTGAAAAGATGCAAAATCGAACGGAAGAAAATTGCATAAGATGAAAATGTTAGTAAAAATAAGAATTTTTGAATGAGAAAAGGTTTTATGTTAGAAATAACATTAATATGAGAAAATAATTTTTGGGAATTTTTGGAGTTAATTTGATGATTAAACTCAAGACCATTGAGGATCTTCCTGACCAGCATTAACCATTGGGCCAGCTTGCATTTCGTGTCAAGGAAACAAAATCAATTGTTTTGAAGGATCACGTGTCACAGGAATGTTCCAAACCAAGTCACGCAGCGTGGGCCGGTTGGAATGAATGGACGAATCACAGCGTGCCATTGTGCGCCAGTGTGGAATGGGGCTGATCGGTCATATCCGACTGGCCACGATTCGAAACATGCAAAATACGTAAAATAAATGGACAAAGGTACCCTACCCCTAATTCGATGGGTACGCGAGCACGATGGTGCCATTAGTTTCGATTGAAAATGCCTACATCATTGGATTCGAGCTTCACGGTTTGAAAACCCTAAACATGGCATTATGTGATTCCGCGTTCAAACTTGCTAACGATTGCCGATCCGTCCCTTAGCATCTCATGAACACATTAGAGTGGTTAAAATCGATTAAAACAAGCAGATAATAAAAATGCAATTTCAAGAAAAGTTTGAATATGTATGAATGCATGTAGCTCGATTCAGGCGGTTTAGTCATGAACAATGAGGCATACTCACTCTAAATTACCTCGAGGAACACGTTTGGATGGTTGAGAGGTGAAAGTGGCTTAAAGTAAAACTTCAATTTTGACAATTTGAAAAAATTTGACAAAATAAGGGTTGTGTATGGAGCTAGGGTTTCGTGTCCTTTGATTATCGGCATGCTTGGTATTTATAGAGTGAATTGAGAGGGGCAAGAGAGATTGAAAAGTTGGATATTGAATGCAAAAATTTCTCTTTCAAATCAAATTTCTTTGAAAATTTGATTTTCCTTCCATGTGAGAGAGCTAGCACAAATTTGGCATGTTTCATGGGCTATCTTGGACCTCGAAGCTTGATAAAATCCACTCCTCTTGAAAATATATCTTATTTTCATATTTTATATAATTTAATTTTGAATTAAATGGTTTAAAATTCAAAATAAATCAATAAAATAAAATGTGGTCATGGCAAGGCATCAATAGGTCTGAAATAATATTATGATTAAGTTTGGATCATAAAATTATAGGCCCATTTGGAAAAAATTGGATTTTGACAAATATCTCCTTTTGTGCAATTGTTCAAAATGCCCAACTTGAATAGTGTATTTTGCTCAATTTTCCACATTTTTAGTGTTCTTGGACTTTTTGAAATCTCTAAAGTATCCTCTAACCAAACTCTTTGGTTTCATCTCAATTAGGTTTCCATGCTCAATAAATCTTCAAAACAAAAGTTGACTTTTGTTGACTTTGAATAGGACCTATAATGTTTTGATCCATACCTTCCAAATGAAGCATTTGTTGAACATTCTTGTGAGACATGAAGTTATAGAGAATGGGATTTCCTTCAAAACAAGGGTGGTGGAAAAATTTACGAGAAAGTATGAAGAAGTTATGCTCGATCAAAGTTAGATTGACTTTTCCTCAAGAAACCCTAATTTGGAAAGTTTGACTTTTGAGGCAAATCTTGAGTTTTCTTGATGAATCATTATCAACCCTTGATAAAATGATGGCTGTAACTTCAAAATGAATGTCGACCAAAAATCATGAAGTTTAAGCGTATGTTGACCACATTGACTTTTTGTCTAACAGTGATTTTCAACCATCGAGCAATTGTGAAACTTGACTTGTGGGAAACTTGACATGGAGAGTCTTTGAAGCATATGAGGAGCATGAAGACCTTTATAGATGTTGGAGTCCATACGGATCGAGAATTTCCAAACCCTAGTTTGGGTTGATTGTCTAGGAGGGTTTGCCGTCAACCTTAAGGAATCCTTGAGTATGGATGTGTGAAATGTCTTGAGGAGTAGGAGAAAATTTTGGGGTGGCAATGCCTGTTCAATCTTCTTGTCTTTGAAGGTTAGGCTGGTGTGCTTGCCTTTCGTGACACGGAGGTAGAAGATGATTGAACACTCAATCTGCTGAAATTTGCATTCGGTGGTGAATCACGGAATGGGCTTCTGGATGCCATTTGGAGATTCTGTTGGGAGATGAGGCCGTCGCTGGGCTCTGTGAGCGTTCTTGAAAGTGAGAGGAGCATGGAGATGGGCTTGATGCCATCCAGGAGAGTCGTATGTTAGACTTGATGCTCGTCCTTGAATGAGTTATTGGTTTGTATTGGTTTTAACCAAATATACGGCGATCGGGTGGAGAAATGTTGACAAATAGTCGGAGATGGGCTTAAGATGCCATCCAGAACCCATGATCGTGCTGAATAAGATGTTGATAATAAGAGAGTCGAATACATCTTAGTGCGATTACCGAGGAGATAATAGTTGGCGAAATGTGAATGACTTCTGTTGTGCTTGGTATTGGTCCAATGCCTATTATGAGGAGGATAACGTGATCGATGTAGATAGTTCTCCCGTCTGGATTGGGTATTAATCACGGATCTGACCCGTCGAGGACAACGAGTGATCGTTCGAGATAGTTTTCCGTCGGCTTATTAATCCTGGACTGTTGTGGGAGGACAACTAGAGTGATCGTTCAGATAGTTTCTCGTTTGGCTTGGGTATTACTCACGGACTGTCGTTTGAAGTGATTTTCACTGTCTTGGAAAACACAAGAAACTTTGATAGAATATAGTTAGTTTGATGCAAAAGTATGATGCATGACAATGTGTATGAGTGACATATACATATGACTTTTCATGAATAATGTATGAATGATATGTTGTGGTATTTCAAAACATATCCATCTTGAAGAAGATGTGGATGCTCTGCACGGCGATTCGACTTACATTTGGGGATGGCGGTTGAAAACCACGAGAAGAAAGATAACTTTGATTCCTCCGATGCCTATCGTGACCAGTCTTGAGCCCGGATATTGTTGAGGATGGTAGAATCAAGAGATGTGCGGCGAGGATCTTGTGCATAGACCTTGTTGGGAGAATGGGAGGTACTTTCTGCTGGGGATCTTGCGTGTAAGTCCTGCTGGGAGAGTATTGGTAGTTCTTTGGAGACCGAGTTAGAAGGATCTGGAGCACATCGAAATCTCGGTTGAGGAATAAAAACGTGGTTTCCTCCGATGCACTCGACCAAGTTTGGTCAGCTCTTGATCTTCTTGGGGAAAAAATTGTTGAAGATATTCTCGGGGATAAATACCTGTTTGGGGATGAAATGCTATTGCGAGGCTGATGTAATGATTTAGTTGAGTGGAATCACTTTGCTAAAGAACTAATGTATACTCCCTCACAGGGAGAGTTTGTAGTGAGTGACACCTACTGTGGGGATCATGCTCTGAGGGAATGCATTGGCGACCTTCGTCGTCATCTTAATTCCTAGAGCACTGTAGTAATTACTTTTGTATGTTTCACTTTTAGCATGTTTGTAAATAGATTTTATTATCGGATGCATAGAATCATTCAAAGCAAATGTTGGACTTTATGCAAATAACAACGATGAAAATCGTAAAGAGAAAGAATTTGTATTAATTTGAAATGTGGCGTATGGCCAAGTGGTTTATTACAAGAAGGTAAAAGTTATCGGAAACAATCTCGTTGAGTTCCAACTATGCTAGTACTCATATATTTCGACTATCTCATCTCCTTTGTCAATGAAAGTGGTGGATTGATTTTCGCCATTTGAATCTTTTATCGTAGTATTTTTTACTATATACTTCGTTCACGGGTGTAGAATTCTTCACCATCCATGGTGCTAAGTATCATAGCTCCGTGGAAAATCTTGTTTGACTACAAATGGTCCTTCGTGGGTGGGAGTCCACTTGCCCACAGGATCACCTTGTGGAAGAAAGATAACGGCTACTAGATCACCGGCGTGGTAGACTCGGTGCTTGACCTTCTTGTTGAATGCTACGATCATTAAGCGATAGATCATCCATGGCACATGGATGCGAGTCGTTCTCATCAATCAAGTTAATGCGGTCAAGGCGGTGCGGATCAATCGTCTTCGCCAAACTCCGTCTGGAGGACTCGGGTTGAGAATATCTGAACCTCGATGGGTGGGGCCCTTCCATCTTGTATACAAGAGAAGGGTTGCCTGTTGATGTCAAATACTTTAGTGCGATAACCGTGAAGAGCAAATGGTAACATCTCATGCCAATCTTTGTAAGTCCTGTCATCTTAGTAATCTTCTTAATGTTCTTGTTGGCGGATTCTTGCACCATTCATCTTAGGCCGATATGGAGAGGTTGTGATGCTTTATCTTGAGCTGCGTGCATAGTTCGGTGATTATCTTGTTGATGAGATTAGATCCGTTATCGTGATAATCCTTTCGAGTCTCGTATCGATAGATAAGATTACGTTTGATGAATCGAAGCGACATTCTTGGTAACGAGATCGAGCAATGCCTCTACCCACTTGGTGAAATAATCAATTGCCACAAGGATGAAAGCGATGTCGGATTGGGCGTGATTTCTTGATCATCAATGCCCCACATTGCAAAAGCCAGGACATTAGAACATTGGGTGGAGTGCGTGCACTTTCATGCGTAATCGGCATCTGTGACAAGATCGAGCGTGGCGGTGACAATCGACTTCCATGGTGGACCAATAGTAACTTTGTTCTCAAAATCTTCTTAGCCATCGTATGACCATTGGAATGGGTACCAAATCGCGGTAACTCTTCCATAATCGTTCATTGTTTTCCGGTCTACGGTAGGGCAAATCAAGTGATTATGCTTGTATAAGATGCCGTTCTTGAGGAAGAATTTGGATGCAAATCTTCGCAAGAACTTCTTATCGTTGACGGATGCCCTGCGGATATTCCACAGTCTCAAGATACCTCTTCGTCATAGTACCAAGGTTTCTCTTACGCATCAAGCTCATAACAATATCTTTGGTTCGTCAAACCTCTCAATGATGATCAGGGAGCCTCGTTGTCCCATCTAACCTGAACATAGATGACATAGTAGCCAATCGTCATAGTGATTCTCTTCTCGTGAAATGTGATTGAAATTGATCTCTTGAGTAGGGGATCAAACTCGAGAACATGCTCTCGTCTGAGAATGAGATCGGATGTTTCATATCCACTGCCATAATCGGTGATCACTAAAGTGAGTCTCCATACACTTGTAAGAATTTGATTCTTAAGTCAATAGCGACTTTGATACCCATGATCTGCAACGTATTTGGCCATGTTGTTAGTCGATTGAAACAAAGTGCGGTGAATGGCGTATGTCACTTTGGGGATGTAATGATGGCACAATGCCATTGCCAAGTGCGTTTGAGGCTCCATAAAGACCATGGTCCATCGGGATCCTTGTTCGGTCCTCCGATACAGGGCTGGTTCTTGAGCATTGTATAGCATTAAAGGCGGAAATGCAGATTAGTGAGGTCTAATCTTCTTTCTTCAAAATACAAGTCGAATGTACAAGCCAATCCGTTTCGATCCACGGTGGGCACTCGGTAAGTTTGATCTTGAGAAATAGAGCCATATCTCGTCTGACGTAAACTGATCAAAGGAAACTTGGTGCATCTTCATGAAGCATCACAGTACCATGAGCACCTTCACTAAGCATGATTATGCGACTTGCACTCCCAGTATTCAAGGATGTTCCACCATAAGCGGATATCCGGCATTTGTTAGACATCGGTGATCTACAAGTTCTGAAATAGAGATGATCATAGCGTAAATACGTGGGGCATTTTCCGCATGAGCTTTTAGTCTCAGATATCAACTCGGAAAACCCCGAAGTAAATGTTATCATCCCTTGTTTCAACGTACCAACTAATCAATTCAAAGACATGTCCCTGCAAAGGCATGAAAATCCACCTGTCCCTGCTGAAGTTTGGGATACCTTGGGAGAACCAAGTGGCAAATTCGACTACATGGTGAAATACACTGCGCCAGAAAGCTCGAAAATCAGAATCGAAGATATCCAACCCACAGGATGGGGTGATTCTTTTGATTATCCTAGTCAAACAGAATAGGTATACTCGTCTTCTCAGTCTAATCAGCCAATCGAGATCCCCAATAAAGATCTCTACTTCAACACATCTGTGGAATTCACTGAACCAGATCTTGGTTACCACTACATCAACATGATCACTGAAGATCAAGAGTGCGATTCGGGATACGATTTGGAAAGTGTCGCCCGACAGGTCTCTTCATTCGGGAAGGCGGAAGGTACATCCCATTATTCAACACAAAGATCAACAGGAAGTACATACTACATCTCATACTTCCGATCATTAATCAAGAGGATCGATTAGCGGACAAAAGGCAAGGCCATCGTCGAGTCTTCAAAGCTTGCTCGGCCAACGCAACAAAGTCTACTCAAGGGTTAAACCAAGCGGAAAATTACGAGTACCTCGACTTCGAGGAGTTCGTCATGTTGGAAACCGTTGAAGTCAGAATAATATTCATAGCTCTAAGTAGTTTATCTTTGCTTTTGTTTTGAACTCTCCTTACCCAAAGTGTAGAGATGTTTTATAGGGTTTTAGCTTTTAAATAATTTCTCTTACGTCTTGCCCAGGCGAATGAGTTTGTGTTTAGGGCTCTGTTTCATAGTGTAAATTATAAATAAAAGCAGCGTTGTTTTGTTTCTACCTTTGTGTGTTTATTTTCATTTACCCTTTCTTGGAAATGATAATCCTAAAAAACACAATAAAAAAAAATCAAAAAATCATAATGGAAAAATTAATCTGCATACACTTTCACCTAACTTTCTTCAAAAAAAATGATGACAAAGAGTTAATTAATCGAACATAAATCAAATATCACGGATTAACGGATGGACAAATCCATTGAAAGCAATAACTCGCTCTTTCCCAACTTTGAAATCCCATGAAGTCGCCAGGAAAGTTGAAGAGATCCCGGATAAATTTCTAGGCGTAAACCGTCAAAATATGTCACAAGTGCGGATCTCGGAGATAAGATCCATGTGCCACCGACTCTACTCAACATTCTCTCCTCTCGTGGCCTTTCTCCATGTGGGGCATTGACATGATTGGAATGATTGAACCAAAAGCGTCCAACGGACGTCGCTTCATTCTAGTGGCTATTGATTACTTCACCAAATGGGTCAAAGTAGCATCTTACGCCAGCGTCACAAGACAAGTGGTTGTGAGGTTCATCAAGAACAACCTCATTTGCCGATATGGAATTCCAAGCAAGATCATTACGGACAAGGATCTAACTTGAACAACAAAATGATGAAGGAGCGTGAGGAATTCAAGATCGAGCATCATAACTCATCTCCTTACCGGCCAAAGATGAGCAGCGCCGTTGAAGCGACCAACAAGAACATCAAAAGATCGTCGAAGATGGTCATCACTTACAAAGACTGTGCAATCTTGCCATTTGCTTTGCATGGGTATCGTGCTTGATCACGCACTTCAGCGGGGCAACTCCTTTTCTCTAGTATCGGCATGGGCGGTGCTCCCGTAGAAGTTGAGATCCCATCAATGAGAGTTCTCATGGAGCGAAGATACGAGGCGAATGGTGTCAAGCGGATCGACCAGCGAACTTGATTGATGAAAAGCTGACCGCTCTGTGTCACGGACAACTCTATCAAAGAATGAAAACTTTCGACAAAAGGTCCGACCTCGTGAATTCAGAAAGCGACCTCGTGCTTAAAAGATTCTATCTTTCAACGATTCTAGGGCAAATGGACTCCTAACTACGAAGGCCCATACGTCGTCAAAAGAAGCTTTTTGGCGGTGCTATGACTCTCACAACCATGGGCGGTGATGAACTCCGCATCACATGAATCTTGTGCGATCAAGAAATACTTTGTCTAATAAAACAAAAGAACATTTCGGTAAGTGAAAACCGAAAAGGCGGCTTAGGCAAAAAAGCGTCTCGGTGGATTGAAAACACGAAAAGGCAATCAAGCAAAAATTAGAGACAATAAGCGAGAAATATCACGATAGATTGAAAACCTAAAAGGCAATCTAGGCAAAAACTAGGATACAAAAATGACAAAGTAGCTGCGATCGATCATATTTTGTCCATATGAAGAATTTTCCATCAACGGATCTTCAATCAACTCTTACGAGGCGACAAACACAGTTGGAATTCAAAATTGTTAGAGATAATAGCGGTTATTTTCTTTCAATGTAGCCTTTCCCAATAAATTATCATTTCCAACTTTTGTAAATAGTCTATGGAATCACGCATTTGGCTGATTACCATTCTATCAATAAATTTGAGCCACATGCTTTTTGTTTCCTACTTTATTACATTTTGCAAAATAACGCTTTTATTGTGAAAATCACTTTTTGAAACTAAAAGCGTTTTAAATGAATTTTACTTCAAAATTTTGAAACAAAAAGCAAAAATTTTCCTTTGAACTATGAACACAGAAAGAACTTCAACGGTTTTCTCCTAAGTGTTTCAATCTCCGAAGGGTAAAAAACAACTGCTACAAAAGTCTTTTATCCTCAGAAATCATCAAAGGACGGTATTCTTATCCCAAAAAGAATCCCTAGCCAAAGTTGCCAATGAAATGCCTTTCTCTGAAAGTTTAAAGCATGCAACTCAAATTCTTCATCAGTGAACGTCTGCACCATTGTTGCAACTTCCACCGTATTTGTTCGACTGTAGTCCTTTCCCGAATATCTCTTTAGTGTCTTTGTCAAGTATTGTTAGCATGCATATAACATTCATGACATTCATGCATAATAGCATCATTCGTGCATTTTTACATTCCTTGAAATGTTTGCTTCCATATCACTGGTATAAGTCACGCTTACTCATGTAAGTACAAGTCATCCCCGATAGAATATCTCCAAGCGAGGAAAATACATCTTTTTCCCAGCGGGTATTCCCAAGCAATGCATTTTCTTCTCTACCATTCCCAGTGAGATCATTCCTCATTGGAATAATGTCTTGATTGACTTTTTCTTTCAGTTCATTCTGGATAGAACACATCTATAATCAACAAAGCAATAAGCAATAGCCTCATCATCGAGCCGCTTATGTTTCTCTTCATTCATAAAATTGTCATAAAAGTTTGTCTTCTCGACAAAGTCAAAATCATGACTATCGAGAAATTTCCCAGATTGTCTTTACATCTAAAGAAAACACATGTCTTCCATCAAAATGACCACATCTTGTCAAAAGAGATCCTCGGCAAAATTGTATCCAAGAAAGCAAAACTCATTTGAGTTACTGTTTCTTTCATCATCATTATTCACAAAATGAATATCTGACAATTTTCTAAAGATTTGCCTTGTTATAGTTATCACTTTCGATAATTGGTAATATCTTTAAAGCCCATTTGAAATCTTTTTCTTTCATTTATCACATTGTTCACAAAATGAATACACAACAAATTTTTCTCAAGATTTACCTTGTTATAGTTATCACTTGATAATTGGTAACATCTTGAAATTCATTACCATGAACTATCACAAAGGCGATAATTGGTAATATCATTTCCACTTACCTTAAACATTGTCACGAGGCTGACAGAAGGTAATCTCTTTGTTTCCCAAAGTGAAAACAGATATTCACATATTTTGTGAATATTTCTTTCCCCAGCAGGGACGTATTCACAGATTTCCCGCCACCATGTCATTTCTTTGATATTTCTCTGGGTGAAACTTTTTCAATCATTTTGCATCATCCGCATCTTTTGGTATCTTAGGTCCAAAATTTGCGTATTCTGATATTTAAGTCTCTTTACACCTATCAAAACGAAGATATTCATCTTCATCTCTCAGGTTAAAGAAACTTAAATAGGGGCATCTGTCATACCCCAAATTTTTACCTAATATACCACCTTACATTTGCATCATTTGCATAACTAACAGCTCAGACAACATTAATCGGGTGTGGATTTCACAGGTCAAAATTAGGGTTTCATCAGATTTTCATCTGATTCAAGAGGCAAACAATTAGGGTTTGATTTTTTCTCACCTCATTTGATCTATCTTGATCAAAATATCAGCCTTCAATCTTCAAATATCCATTTCTCTCACAGATCAATCGAGGATCGACCAATTAGGGTTTTGATCGGGCATGAGTTTTCTCGATTTTTGAACAAGAAATGACTTTTTGGATGAGATTGGTCATCATATCTTAGATACAACATCTTGACCTAATTTACGGATTCAAAACATCACGAGTTCCACAGTTTTATTAGTCGATTTGAAACATCGATGAAATTTCATACGCTTGAAAAGTCAAACTTTGACTTTTGGTCAAAATTTTCAAACAAAACTTTTCAATCATCAAAATACTTCAAATGATCCATCATGATCATAAAAATCAAAGAATTTGAAAAGTCAACAAAAGTCAAAAGTTTTCATACTTAGAAAATTTCTAAGTGTTGAAATTTCTTATTTTTCAAACTTCATGCCATTTTTCACCTAGTTCCATTTTGAATTGAAAAAACTCAAAACATGAAAGTTGTAGCTTGTGAAACAAGCTTTCCAAAATCCAAGAACTCTCAAATCCATGAGTCTAGCCATACTTTTGAATTTGAAACATAAGGCTTCATGAAACTTGATTTTCAAAATCAAAACTCAATTATAGGTCATTTTTGTGTTTTCTTCATCTAGAAGCAATCCAACCATGCCAAATGGATCATTGAGCTGATAAATATCAGCTAGAGGTAATAATTGAGAGGATTGGATCAAAATTGTAAAAATGAGCACATGGTGAAAAAAGGAAGTTTCCTTTTTTGGCAAATACCATTCTTGCCCTCTAAGTTATCTTTGATTTTCCAAAAGCATTGTACTCTTGCCTAACATTTCAGAATTCTTTTGCCTATAAATAGATCACAAATTCAAGTTCAAAATCACACCAAAGCAATGCAAATACATGCTTTCACTCTTCTTTCTTGAAAATCAAGCAATATAGTGCAAAATTGCCAAACATTGCATTTTTGAAAATCAGTTGAAAACATGTTAAATTTTGGTGTCACACATGCTTCATGATCAATATAAAACTTGTGTAGAACTTAAAACAACTTGATCAAAGTGAAAACAGAAATCACATGCCATGGACACATGCTTGTACAAAGCGCCTTAACTTTCAAATTCTACTCTAAGCTTGATAAACTTGTGATCTAACCACTCGAACATCATCTATGAACTTCATAGACATGGTCGGATCAATCACAATAACTGTAACAACTCTAATCCATAAACCGAAGTGTCATTTTCAGTCTGTGCAGGTTGATTGGTTGGAAAGATTGAAGCAAGCTCGAAGCAAGCAGACCACTTCTACACCTTCCATACATGCCGCTGATGCTCAAATGATCAAGAAACAAGCTGCGGAAGCTCTAATACCTTCTTCGATTCTCACTTGAACAGGTTAGAACACAAACTTGGATATCCATTTTCTTTGAACTAAACCGAAAAAGCTCATGGCCGTTTTGTTTCTGCACTCATAACGATCAATAACCCTCAATAAAATCAAGGAATCATCACTCATACATAATTTAATTTGAATTCGGTTTAGGGTTCATAGTGGTTCCCAAATCCAAACATGCTAGGCTTAATATAAATGCAATTAACAGTCATATTCATGTTAGTGTTGAAAAATCGAGCAATTTTGATGTTTACATCATTGAATTTCGTTGAGAAACGAAGATTGTAGCTGAAATTGATGAATCTGAAGATCAAAACGAAGAACATAGCTTGCGCGCGTGTTCTTCATTTTTAAATTTTCAAAATTTCCAATGCTTTGTTTACCGTGTTCTAGTCCACTAAACACCAAAGGCGCGTTTGTCGATGGTAGCTTTCTTGCCTTTAGTCCTTTCGACACGTGGTCACCCTTTGGTCATGGGTTCGACTCCATCGGGACCATTCTTTTCATACTTTTCAATTTTCATGTTTTTACAAAACTTTCACAATTTTTTGACCAATCAAAACTCCTTATTTTAAGGTGATTTTGGGACACTTGTCAATAAATACATCTATTTTATGATAGTGCAAAATTTTGGAAAAAACTTCATCGATTATATTTTAATCGGGAAAAGCGGCGTTACGAACACTTTTCAAACCTCCTTTTAGGTGAATTTTTAAGTTTTCGACTTCGATTTTTTCAAAACTTTTCATAAATGAACCTCACATTTCAAAACATTTTCAAAATCATTTTTCAAAACATTTCATCAAACTTACATCTTTTTACCATGATCGGTCCGATTTAAACGATAAAATCAAATTCGTTTTCTCTCGAATTTCTCAATCGATCTTGGGCCACCCTTATGGTGTAAGTCCCAATATTTTTTGTACATATTTAGTTTTACTTGTACATACTCAAATCATCATTGTCAATATTCAAACATAAACAAATTTCGTTCGTTTCTTTTCATTCGTTTGTTTATACACCGATACCATTGGTATTGAAAGGAGCATTATTCCCTGTGAAACTGCTTTCAAACCAATGGGCCTCCCTCACGGTGTAAGTCCCATAACATTCTTTTATGTACATAATATTTCTTTGTACATATCAAACTCTCTTCAAATACATACAAATTTTTATGTACATAACACGATACTTTTTATACTCAATGCAGAGACAAACTTGATCGTTTGTTTCATTTCACTTGTGTATACACAAACCAACATTCTTTATGTACATACATCTTTTCCTTGTACATATCAAATTCTTTTCATACAAAACTTTCATCTGTACATAATACAGATACCTTTTATAGATAAACTTTGATCGTTCGTTTGTTTGGTCATATATATGAATACCATTGGTATTGAAGGAGCATTATTCCACGTGGCGCTTTCAAACCAATGGGCCTCCCTATGGTGTAAGTCCCACCTATGTACATCCATCTTTCTCTGTACATAAAAACTCGTTCGTGTACATATTCATTTCCTTGTACACAGTTCAAACTTGTAAATAATCAAGTTGCGCTCGTTTTAAACGTTCATTTCACAGACACTTGTTTATATTTCATAAACTTCTGTAAATAAACATCATGCATTGTTTATATTTCCTTCATAAACTCACTGAATACATATCACACACACACACTTGTTTATACAACTGTCCAATTATAACATAACAATTAGTCTAACCAATAGGTTCCCCACAGTTATAGCCTCCGCTTGGGCTTTATACAAGATAATTCATCTCCAGCATGAATTTAGCCTCCGCTTGGGCTTCATACAAGATAACTCTCCCCACAGAGTTCAGCCTCCTCTTAGGCTTCATATAAGAAAACTCATTTATACGAGTTTAGCCTCGCTTAGGCTTCATATAAGACAACACTCCCTGTTGAGTCAGCTCCTCTTGGGCTTCGTTCAAAGAACTCCTCATTGAGTTTAGCCTTCTCTTGGGCATCATACAATGAAAGATAGGAAATCTCTTATGACCTCTAATGGGCTTCAATACAAAGAATCACCAGCTAAGATAGAACCACGAAAGGATGGTTTCCGGTGAAATCACTTTCAAATCCCAGTAAAATTTCCGGTGAAATTGCTCTTAATTCCAAAAGGATGGTTTCTCGGTGAAATCCCTTTTAACACAAAGCCAGCCATACCCTATAGCTTCCTCTTGAGCTTCATACAAGGACCCTCGATGACCCTCGATGACCTTCGATGACCCTCGGAATGCCTCCTCTTGGGCTAACAATACAAGGACCCATGGGCTTCTTAAATGCATCCCTTAAATCCAATCAATTTCTCCTAGAGATTTAGACATCTATCATCTCTATGGAAGAAGTATCTCATCTATCGTATCACATACAGTCAAAAACTTTTCAAACTCTTTTCAAACTCTTTTCAAACTCTTTTCAAACAAAAACATCTCTTAATTGTAAGTGGTAACGCTTGTACACTCAAGCAAAACACCCAATGCTTACAGTTAAAAGATTCAAATCATCTTTTTCAAACATCTTTCTTAAACATGTAAGTGGTAACGCTTGTACACTCAAGCAAAACACCTAATACTTACGATGAAAGATTTTAATCATCAAACTTTTCAAAAATGTATGTGATGAAATAGATTAGATACATTTTCATTAAGATGACATTTGTCATCTCTTACTAACATCCGTTGCTTTCCACTAGCATAAGTGGAACTACGATTGCTCGACTTTCTCAACATCCTTTTGAGAATACGTAGGCTGAGGTCTCATCCTTAGAGCAAATTTCTTTCTCCCTCGGACCAACAAACCATAGAACCACAGATCCGGGCTATAAATGCTCGATTCCCACTAGGGGATATGTATGCGAGAAGATCCAGGATCTTTGCGAGCACAATAATAACCAACCTAGAATCCTTCATAATCTATCTTTCTTAAAATCCCAAGGAGAAACTCCCAATCATAGAAATAGCAATTAAAACACACAAACATATCAAACATATTCATACATAAAAGCTATAGATAACTATATATATTTAGGGTGCTCCATCTATTCCTTTATATAACAATCCCCTTACTCGAGAATCTCCCCGATGCGTTGCGTCTAGTTTGCGCTGAGTAGATTCGCAGCATACCAATATCAATTGAGGGTATTTTAGCTTTCCCTTTTCATAATCATTAAATCATCTTTCTTGTGTTGAAAATAATAAAGCTTGATGCTCGAGGCATCTTTATAAACAAATCAAAAGATTAAATCGTTTCGAGCCAGAGAATCCGAATTCACGTTCGCATCCTCTAGCGCGTCACCTTTTAACGCGAACATATACCACCTTACATTTGCATCATTGCATCACTAACAGTTCAGAACAGAATTAATCGGGTGTGGATTTCACGAGGTCAAAATTAGGGTTTCATCAAATTTTCGCCAGTTCAAGAGGCAAGCAATTAGGGTTTGAGTCTTAATCACTTCATTTGATCTATCTTGATCAAATCATCAACCTCTGATCTTCAGATATCAAAATTTTTCTCATGATCTATCAAGGATCGACCAATTAGGGTTTTCATCGAGGATGAGCAATCTTTGATTTTCTGATCAATGAATGACTTTTTTGATTAGAGATTGATCTTCATATCCTAAATACAACATGTTGACCTAATTTCTGGATTCAAAATATCACAGAAGTTCACAGAATTCATCAGTCAATTTCTGGATCATCTGATGAAATTTCATCTGCACTGAAAAGTCAAACTTTGACTTTTGGTCAACTTTTCAAGACAAAACTTTTCAATCATCAAAATACTTCAAATGATCCATCATGATCATAAAAATCAAGAAATTTGAAAAGTCAAAAAAAGTCAAAATTTTCAACACTTAGAAAAATTTTCAAGTGTTAAAATTTCATACTTTTCAAACTTCATGGCATTTTTTCACATAGTTCCACTTTGAATTGGAAAAAACTCAAAACATGAAAGTTACAGCCCTTGAAAAAATCTTTCCAAAATGTCCAAGAACTATCAAATCCATGGAGTCTAGCAATACTTTTGATTTTGAAACTTAGAGCTCCAAAATCCTTGATTTTTAAGTACAAACTTTCAAAATTATAGGTCATTTTGAGTTTTTCTTTCTTTCTAGAAGCATGCCACCTTGCAAAGTGAGATAGGACTGATAAAAATTAGAGGGAGAGTAATTATAATGAGATAAGATCAAGGTAAGAATTAACCATGGTTAAAAGGAAGCTTCCTTTTGCATTTAATGCAAAAATGACTTCCTTGCCCTCTAAGGCAACTTGTAAATACCAAAGCCAAACTTTCTCACTTATCTTTCAGAACTTGTGACCTATAAATAGAGGTCTTGTTTGCAATTCAAACCACACCAAAGCTATGCAAGATCATGCTTTCTCTCTTCTTTCTTAAAATTCAAGTAACATAGTGAAAATTAAGAAATCTTGCATTTTTGAAAAAAATTGTGAAGAAACATAAGATGTTTGGTGTCTAACATGTTGTAAATATCACATGTAATTAGTTTGTAACTTAAAATCAATTCAAGAAACACTGAAAATCAGATTTTGCATTCCATGTTCACAAACTTGCCAAAACTGCCATAACTATCGAATTTGAACATTGGCTCGAGCTAGTTATGTTTTGATCATCTAAACATCATCAATATACTTCATATGAATGATCCAAACCATTAACATCAACACCGTAACATCTCTAACCACGATTTCAAGTTTCACTTTGAGCTAGCTGCAGTCGACTTGGTCAGTTAATCGAGCAAATTCATGATGTGCGACCATCCTCACACCTTTCACGAGCCGTTGGTGCTACGGGATCATAAAATCCTGGCTGGAAACACTCCTTCATCGATTTCGATCTCGGCTTGAGCAGTAAGAACCACGAACTTCAAACTCTGTGATTCTTTGATTCCAGTCCAAAAACTCTTGGCCATTTTGTTTTGCACCATCAACGATCAATAACCCTCAATCAATTGATAAAATCATTCACCATACGATTTCAATTAAGATTTTCGATTTTAGGGTTCTTCGTGTTCTTGAGAAATTCAATCATGTTAGCTTAAAATAAATGAAATTAAAAGACATCATCATGTTCCGGGCTTAAAGCGATCAAGTTTGATGTTTACATCATTTGATTTCATCAAGAAATAAGGAATCCATGGTGATTGAAGATTGGAGGAAGAAGATGAGCTTAGCGTTTTATCAAATTCAAAATCACATTTTAAAATATATTTAGTTGGTTTAACTTCAATACGGATGTATTTCCGCCCGTGATTTATGACTCACTCTTAAGACTTTCATGCCATGCCTTGCTATGAGGTCCGGGTTATTGACCTTGGGACCATTTTTACAAACTTTTGTATTTTTTTATAAACTTTGACTTTTCAAAACCCAATCAAAAATCCTCATTTTGGTGATTTTTGTACACTTGTCAATTAATGTATCTATTTTAAGATAGTGTCAAAAATTTTCAAAAACTTTCATCCGATTATGTTTTTATCGAGGCAGCAATTACTTTTGAGTACTTTTCAAAGCACCTTTAGAGGTGATTTTTCAAACTTCGAGCCCTATTCTTTTCAAAAACTTCTTATAAGTAAATTTCAAAAACACCTTTAAAAATATTCTTCAAAACTTTTCATCAAAACTTACATCTTTTTCCATGATCGATCCGATTTAAACGATAAAACCGAATTCATTTTCTCTCGAATATCTTAACCGATCATGGGCCTCCCTCACGGTGTAAGTCCCAAACATTCTTTTATGTGCATAATTATTTCCTTGTACATATCCAATTCTTTTTATGAATATACCAATTTTTACCTGTACATAATACAAATACTTTTTAAATACTCAAGTACAGACAAACTTCGATCGTTTGTTTTCACTTCACTTGTGTATACATTGAATACCATTGGTATTGAAAGGAGCATTATTCCCGGTGAAACTGCTTTTAAACCAATGGGCCACCGTTATGGTGTAAGTCCCAACCCTCCTATGTACATCCACACCTCCTTGTACATAAATACTCGTTCGTGTACATATTTACTTCCTTGTACACAATTCAAACTTGTAAATAATCAAGTTGCGCTCGTTTTAAACGTTCGTTTTACACACACTTGTTTATATTTCCTTCATAAACTCTTGTAAATAAACTTTACACTTGTTTATATTTCCTTCATAAACTCCTGTGAATAAACTTCATACACTTGTTTATACAATTGTCTAGTTATAACATAACAACTAGTCTAACCAATAGGTTCCCTACAAAGTTAGCCTCCTCTTGGGCTTTGTACAAGGTAACTCATTTCATCTGAGTTCAGCCTCCTCTTAGGCTTCATATAAGAAAACTCATTCATCTGAGTTCATCCTCCTCTTGGGCTTTGTACAAGGTAACTCATTCATCTGAGTTTAGCCTCCGCTTAGGCTTCATATAAGACAACACTCCCCTGTTAAGTCAGCCTCCCCTTGGGCTTCGTTCAAAAGAACTCCTCATTGAGTTTAGCCTTCTCTTGGGCATCATACAAAGAAAGGCAGAAATCTCTTATGACCTCCTATTGGGCTTCAATACAAAGAATCACCGTGTTAGGATAGAACCACGAGGTATAATTTCTCGGTGAAATTGCTCTTAATTCCAAAGGATGGTTTCGGTGAAATCCTTTTAAAGCCAAAACCAGCCATACCCTATAGCTTCCTCTTGAGCTTCGATACAGGACCCTCGATGACCACATTGAAAAGTATATTTCGGCAAATATTTTATATCGTATCCACAGAGATTGGGTGATATTACCGCCGTTCTATAGTTAAAATTGCTTTAAGTTTACAAATTGAAAATGGTTTGTTTATGTTTGGAAATTTATCATTCACTTGTGACATAAAATGAAAATACTAAAAATGTAGTTTTTATCAATTAAAAAGAATTTGTCAAGATTTGGTTTCACTATTCCATTTCCATATATTTTCTTATAACTAGTATGTGAACTCAATAGGTTTGAATCTAATCTAATATCCTCTCAATCTCATCTATGGATTGGTGTTGTTTCCCAACGTCCCAAGTTTCGTTGATATCAACGCCATAAGGATCTTTCTGATTGGAAATCCCGTTCCTACTTTGCTTGGTGACACGTATTTCTCCATACATCATAGGAATCGTCAAGGAGATGGAACTATCGTGTGTTGTGTACCTCTGTTTTTCAAATGGATTGTCTCACACTTGCCTAAATCTCCTATCTTCCGTGAAAACAAAGACGATTGGCATTGGTCTCGAAGACTCATGTCTCTTACAAACGACGATATCCATTGGTATACCTTGGCAGACAATGAGACGGAAATCATTGAAAGCATGGAGAATGCCAGCGTACCTCTCCCAGTGCGAAAGGAGGAATCAACTACAACCCATTCTTGGCGAGGCGTCAACTCGGATCATAAACTCTAGTAAACCTCTTGGTTTCACGGTGAGAGTTACTTCATCATGAAGGAGAGGATTCTCAAGGTTTGAAAGCAGAATGATCGAGCTTGGCATCACATCGAAGGAAGAAAAGGTAAAGCAAGGTGTGTAGCCATGGAAATCTACACTTCTTGGGTAAAGAAAATAGCGAAGGAATTTTGAATGCCTTATGCTTATGAAGAACCCATGTTCTCAACAACTTCCAAATCAACAATTTTTTCCGTCGAGACTATGGGAGAATACCAAGAAGCTTTGGCCAAGATGAGGCTCGAGAAGGAGGCTTTGGAAGATAAGTTCCTTAAGGCGATCTCGAAAATGAGAAGCTCAAAGCGGTCAAAGATCATGAAAAGACGCTTTACTTCCAGGGTGAATGGCTCATGGAGAAAGATGAGAAGATTCGCCAGAAAGATAACACGATTAAAAGATACATCAAAGAAAGGAAAAGAAAGCTTGAGGAAATGACAACCAGCGATCCTGCTCCCGAGAAATGGAAGAAAGTCATCGACAAGCTAAAAGCGAAAAGGCGACTGAAGCTCACTATGGAAAGGAAATCCGAAGTTGAAGCTACATCAAGCCTTTGGATCTTCATCCGACGAGGACGATTAATTAGTTTAGATTGTAATTTTTATTATTTATTTTATCATTTGTGTGAGCAATGCTCAAAAGCAAAATTGATGTAATCTTCTTTCAATAATTAATAAAATAAGCGTTTTCCATCCAAATATTTGCCAGAAATTTCTCTTTTAGCGTAAATTCTTTGGAAATCTTTCTTTACATTCATAATCATGCATCATATTTTGCATTTTGAGTCTATTGTATAGAGTTTGATCTTTTGGTATTTTTTCCAGAAAGGAAAAGATCGCCAAGCTGTCGCGTCTTAGAGTTTCTCGACCACGTCCAGACCAACTCGAACATACAATACACGTTCAAAAAGAAGGAAATTAATGGAAGGATTTGAGCAAGAAAATGTTGAGCTTCGTAGTACAGTGACCACACTGCAAGAAGAGATGGAGAGACTCACTTCTTTGGTAAATTCGTTGCAAGCTGCAAAAAGTCGACTAGCGACATCGGCGATCAAAATCAGCGGCGATTTCGAGGTCACTACTACTCTAGTTTCAACTATTGCGACCGATGGTTCACCCTTGGTATGCGGAAGGTTATCCATGGGCATGCCTTTCAATTTCGGCCGGTTCGACAACCGACTTCCGGTACAAACAACCACGCTTGAAGTACCTACTTTGAACTCAACACTTACTCCACGACATGGGTAACTTTTCCAAGTCACTATAGCGGTTTCTCAGCCGATCATAGCGAACTCGACTTTCGTAGTGCACACTCTGCGACGAAAAGTTCACCATATTCGAGGAGATAACACGAATCCTCGTGGTTCTATGGAGAATCTCAAACAGACTCCTCAAAATATAGCTTGAGATTAAAACGATCCGTGGAAAGGCTATTTGGGAAGAACGCCCATGATGTGCTTAGTTCCTCGCGTGAGGATACGCAAAATTCAAAGTCCTGACTTTGAAAAGTACAAAGAAACTCCACATCCACGAGTCATCTTACAATGTATGCCGGGAAAATGTCTACGTACTTGACAATCACGGTTGTTAATCCATTACTTCCAAGATAGTCTCACGGTGCCTTGAGAAGTGGTACATGGGGCTAGACAGCTGAATATCCGGACATTCAATGATTTAGGTGAAGCCTTGTACAACAATATAAGTTCAACTTGGATATGGCCCGGATCGGGATCAACTCCGCTCCATGTCTCAAAAGGAAGAGACATTCAAAGAATATGCTCAACGATGGAGAATTCTTGCAAGTCAACCCAGTTGGAAGAGAGGAGATGACCAAGGTTTTCTTAAACACTCTTGGTCCATTTTACTACGAACGAATGATCGCTAGCGCTCCCGGAGATTTCACTGAGATGGTAAGCATAGGAATGCGGCTAGAGGAAGGAGTTCGAACCGGACGCCTGAGAGATAGGATCTTCCAGTGGAACTAGGAAGGTTGGAACCAGTTTACCAAAGAAAAAGGAACATGACATAGGAATGGTATCCGAGAAACCACGAAAGAATGTCGATCAACAACGGTGGCTACCATAGCATCATGTTAACACAAGACCAAATCTGAGAATTGCTCCATGATTCAACCAAACTCAACAGCCTCAACAGCAGGCTCAACAGTTTAACAATCAAAACCGTGCGCCTCGAGTCTCACAATTTGACCCGATTCCAATGACGTACACAGAACTATATCCTGCACTAATAGAAAGGAATCTTGTGCAGACAAGGTCACCACCTCCGGTACCAGACAAACTGCCATGGTGGTATAAAACAGACGTATCTTGCCCTTTTCATCAAGGGGCACCGGACCATGATCTTGAGCATTGCATAGCGCTAAAGGCTGAAGTACAGAGATTAGTAAGGTCTAACCTTCTTTCCTTTAAAAATACAAATCCAAACGTGCAAGCAAATCCACTTCCCAGTCACAGTGGACATACAGTGAATTTGATACTAAGGAATACGATCGGTATCTTGTTACAAACATGAATCTGATCAGAGGAAACTTGGTACATCTCCATGATACATACAGTACAATGGGCGTTTTCACTAAACACGATTATGCAGCTTGCAACATCTGCTTTAAGGATCTTCGAGGGTGTCCCACCATAAGAGCAGACATTCAACGATTGCTAGACATTGGTGACATACAGATCTACAGAAACAGAGATGACTATGACGTAAATACAATAGGGCATTTTCCGCATGAGCTTTTAGTCTCAGATATCAACTCGGAAAATCCCGAAGTAAACGTTATTGTCTCTTGTTTCAATGTGCCCAAGCATGTGGAGATTGAATATAATGGTTCAAACATTCCAGGGTCTCCTTTGGTGATTTGCTTGGGTCATGTTCCATACAATTCTAACAAAGCAATTCCTATCAATACAATGCAAGCTGTGATAGAAAATGGGAAGGAGAAACCCATGCCAACTCTTTCGACCAATGTCAACATAAGCGAGATCGGACGAGTAGCAGAAGTGGGCAGTACATACTCGTTACCACCAAGATCATTATTGTTCCTATTGTCGAGACAAAATCCGGTTAGTGCACCACCGAGAATCCCAATGATTCCGTTGTTAATCCAACACAAATGTTGGTTCACTGATAGAACCAATGCCAACACGATTTTGAGGAGATACTCAAGTTAATCAAGAAAAGCGATGCAGTCGTGGATCGGTGATGGACTCCTCCAAGACGATATTATCTTTACCGAATTCGAGGCTCGCGAGAAGCTTTAATAGCGGTACTAGATCAAGCTTATAGATCACGATGTGACTACGGACCAATTGGAGGAATTGTGGGCAACATATGACTGCAATAATCTAAGTTTCGATGATGAGGAACTTCGAAGAAGGAAACATCACAATTTGGCTCTGCATATCTCGATGATTTGTCAATCGATTCCTGTCCAATGTATTGGTGAATCTTTGGTTCATCCTTAAGCGTAATGCAGCGACTCTCGCTCGTTTAGCTTACAAAGGAACACCGATGAAGTTCAATGACATCGTGGTAAGAGCCTTTGACGGATCAAGGAAGTACATTATTGGAAGTCGATCTCCCATGACAATTGGTCACATACTTTCCAATCACTTTCGGTCATGGATGTGCGGCTACTGTTGTTTGCTAGGAAGACCATGGATCGTGAAATTTGGAGCTGACATCCACTCTCCATCGAGCTGAAATTTCTGATAATGGGAAGCTAGTGATCATCATCGGTGAACAAGCGTTACTAATAAGCCATTTATCGATTTTTCTTTCATCACACTAACTTGACGTTAAAGAACATTTCCCGAACATCCGTTAGAAGATGAATCTACCAAAAGCGGATCATCTATCTCTTCTTATAAAGCGGTGCGAGATAGTGAAAGATGGCAATCTTTGAAGGTTGAGGACAAGTAATCAAACCTATCAACAACAAGACAAAAGCGGACTCGGTTTCGCACCGTATTCTCCAAAGACAAGCAAAGGGATGAAGCACTTCGTCCAGATCAAAGTATTCACAGTGGGGTTTCTTAAACCTGTTCTTCAAGAAGTGTTATTACCATTGAAAGTGATGAAGACAATCTCTTTGGATACGAAGGTGGAGCACTTATCTAAGCGACCACGAATATGTGTCTCGGGAAGAATCCCGCACCGTACTATCCTCCAAGGCAATTCAAGGCATGTCCCTACAAAGAATGAAGCTCTTTGTCCTTACGAAGTTTGGGATACCTTGGGAGAACCAAGTGGCAAGTTTGACTACATGGTGAAATATACTGCGCCAGAAAGTTCAAAAATCAGAATTGAAGACATCCAGCCCACTGGATGGGGTGATTCTTTTGAGTATCCTAGTCAAACGGAAGAAGTGTACATCTTAGGATCTCACAACCAATTGAAGTTCCAAATGAAGATCTCTGCTTTAATACGCCCGTGGGTTTGTTAAACCAGATCTTCACTATCACTACATCAACGTAATTACCGAAGATAAGGGGTATGACTCGGGATACGAATTGGAAAGTATCGCCGACAATGAGTCTCTTCACTCAGAAGATTGGAGGGTGCATCCCGAATTAACGCCAATGCCAATAGAAAGTACATATGTTGTATCCATGCTTCCCGATCTGTTCATCAAGCCAAAGAAGATCGTTTCAGTAGCACAAAAGGCAAGGTCCGTCGTCCAGAATCTTCAAAGCCTGTTCGACCAACGACCAAAGTCTACTCAAGGTTAAACCAAATGGAAAACTACGGTACCTCGACATCCAAGAGTTCGCCACTCACGGAAACACATTGAAGTTCGGACTAATGTTCATAGTCATAAGTAGTTTATCTTTGCTTTTGTTTTGAACTCTCGCCCAAGTGAAGAGATGGTTTATAGGGTTTAGCTTTTAAATAATTTCTCTTTGTCTTGCCCAAGACAAATGAGTTTGTATTTTCTGATCTGTTTCATATTGTGAATCATAAATAAAAGCGCGTTGTTTTGATTCCACATCTTGTGTTTATTTTTATTTTACCACTTTTCTTGGAAATGATAATCCTAAAAAACACAATAAAAATCTTCAATAATAATCTGCACACTTTCACATTAACTTTTTCACAAAAAAAATAATATAATAAAAAAGGAAGAGTTAATTAATCAAACACAAATCAAATATGCAGATGGACAAATCCATTGAACGTAATAACTCTATGCTCTCTCCAACTTTAAATCCCGGTGAAGTCAGCAGGAAAGTTGAAGAAGAGATCCCAGATGAGATTTCTCGATTACTTAAGCACGAGGAAAGAATCATTCAATCTCACAAAGAGCCTCTGGAAGCAATCAACTTGGGTTCTGAGGAAGACAAAAAAGAAGTACATATCGGAGCTTAAACCGGCAACGTCAAGAAGCCGATAAATCTTCTCAAAGAATATGTTGATGTGTTCGCTTGGTCCTACCAAGACATGCCGGGTTTGGATACCAGCATCGTGGAGCATCATTTGCCATTAAAACCGGATGTGCGCGATTAAACAAAAAGCGAGAAGAGTTCACCACGAAATGGCCGACAAAATCAAAGAAGTTCAAAAATAGCTCGGCGGGTTTCCTCGTCCTTACGAATATCCTCAATGGCTAGCCAACATAGTGCCTATCTCCAGAAAGGCAGTAACGTTAGAATGTGTTGATTAGGGACTTGAACAAAAGCGGTCAGAAGATGATTTCCCACTACCGCATGTCGACATGCTAGTGGATAGCATGCAAAATTCAACGTCTTTTCCTTCATGGACCGGTTTCTCTGTTCTGATCGGATCGAATGGCTCCGAAGACATGGAGAGACATCTTTCATCACGCCATGGGGTACTTTTGCTACAAAGAAATGCGTTTGGATTAAAGAATGCGGCGACTTGACAAAGGGCAATGACTACTTTCTTTCATGACATGATGCCTGAAGAGATCGAAGTCTCGTGGATGACATGATAGCAAAGTCGACACGAAGAAGAGCATATAGAATATCTCTTGAAATTGTTTCGGTTTGGAAATTTCGACCGCTGAATCCTAACAAATGTACCTTTGGGGTAAGATCGGAAAACTCCTAGGTTTCATCGTCGATCAAAGAGGTATTGAAGTTGACCGACAAAGTCAAGGCTATTCAAAAATGCCTACGCCACATACGGAAAAGCAAGTAGAGGATTTCTCGGACGGTTAAATTACATCTCAGTTATCTCTCAAATGATTTGCTACCTATGGGCGATATTGACTTCTCATAAAAATCAAGAGGTTGTGTGGACGAGAAGATTGCCAAAAAGCGATTGATAGTATCAAGGAATACTTGTCGAACCACGATATTGATTCCTCGTTGAAGGAAGACCGTTAATCATGTACCTTACCGTACTAGAAGAGTCCATGGGCTGCGTGCTTGGACAGCAGAGAAACCAGTAGAAGGAGCATGCCATCTACTACTTGAGTAAAAATTCCTGTTGTGAAACTTGTTACTCCATGCTCGAGAAAACATGTTGTGCTGGTGTGGGCTTCAAAGCGTCTCCGCTTGATTACATGATCAATCACTACGACTTGGTTAATCTCAAAATGGATCCAATCAATACGTCTTTGAAAAACACCTTAAGAGGAAGAATTGCACAATGGCGGATCTTGTTATCTGAGTATGACATCGATTACCGTGCTTAAAAGCGGTCAAAAAGCATTCTCATCGATCATGGCTTATCGGCCGCTCAATGAATACCAACCTCTCAAGTTCGACTTCCACGGCGAGGATGTTATGTACTTGAAGATGAAAGATTGTGACGAACCGCTGCCTGAAGAAGGTCCTGATCCAGAATCTAAATGGGGCCTAATTTTTGATGGAGCAGTTAATGTCTTTGGCAATGGAATTGGGGCGGTCATCATCACTCCTGAGGGTTCTCATATCCCATTTTCAGCCAGATTGCTATTTGATTGCACCAACAACATCGCAGAATATGAAGCTTGTATCATGGGTATCGAAGAAGCCATTGACTTGAGGATCAAGATCCTTGACATATATGGAGATTCAGCCCTTGTGATCAATCAAATCAAAGACAAGTATGAAACTCATCATCTTGGTTTGATTCCATACAGAGATTATGCAAGACGTTTGTTGACTTTCTTCAACAAAGTAGAACTGCATCATATCCCTTGAGATCAGAATCGAATGGCAGACGCCTTGGCTACTCTATCTTCCATGTTCAAAGCCAACGATTGGAATGATATGCCTAAGATCCGTATCAGGCGCCTTGAAAGACCTGCGTATGTATTTACAACTGAAGCAGTCTTCGATGATAAACCGTGGTTTCACGACATCAAGCGTTTCCTTCAAACACGAGAGTACCCGCTTGGGGCATCGTACAAAGATAGGAAAACTCTAAGGAGGCTTTCTAGAAAATTTTTCCTAAACGAAGATGTGCTATACAAAAGAAATTTCGACATGGTCCTACTCAGATGCGTCGACAGACAAGAAGCAGACACAATCATCCATGAAGTGCATGAAGGATCCTTTGGAACCCATTCAAATGGGCATGCAATGTCCAGAAAAATCTTGAGAGCAGGATACTATTGGATAACAATGGAATGTGATTGTTGTAAGCACGTCAAAAGATGTCACAAATGCCAGAGCTACGCAAATAAGATCCATGTGCCACCAACTTTATTCAACGTTCTCTCTTCTCCATGGCCTTTCTCCATGTGGGGCATCGACATGATTGGGATGATCGAACCAAAAGCGTCCAACGGACATCGCTTCATTCTAGTGGCTATTGATTACTTCACAAATGGGTCCGAGCGTCTTACGCCAGCGTCACAAGACAAGTGGTTGAGGGTTCATCAAGAACAACCTCATTTGCGATCACGGTACCAAGTAAGATCATTACGGATAATGGATCGAACTTGAATAACAAAATGATGAAAGAAGCGTGTGAGGAATTTAAGATTGAGCATCATAACTCATCTCCCACGGCCAAAGATGAGCGGTGCCGTTGAGCTGCCAACAAGAACATCAAAAGATCGTCCGAAAATGGTCATCACTTACAAGGCGGCACGATCTGCCATTTGCTGCGTGGGTATCGTGTGATGCAGTCACGAGGGCAACTCCTTTTCTCTAGTATCGGCATGGAGCGGTGCTCCAGTAGAAGTTGCGATTCCGTCAATGAAATTACTCATGGAAA
>CM038794.1:53738209-54010211 GCA_021764765.1 Vicia sativa | reverse complement strand
TCTGTCATGGCCTGGTGCCCTGGTGAAAAGGGCAAGAAACGTCAGCTTTATACCACCATGGTAGTTTTTCAGGGACCGGAGGTGGTAACCTTGTCTGTATTAGGTTTCTTTCTATTAGCGCCGGGTAAAGTTCTACGTACATCATGGGAATTGGGTCGAACTGAGTGACCCGAGGCGTACGGTTTTGGTTATTATAACTGGTGCCCCATTGACGAGGTTGTTGAGTTTGTTGATTTTGTTGAAATTGCGGAGCAATTTTGTGTTCGAGTTATGATAGAGGGTGCTGATAACACGAAATCATATCGTTTATTTTACATGAAATTAACCCGTTTTGTATTATTTTGACCCGATTAACTCCCGAATATTTCGAGATTGTCATTACTTTTTGCAGGTATTCACAACTTAGCTCAAAACAGAAGAAAATATGAAATAATGCAAGAAAACACCAAAAAGAACAGAAGAAAAGATTAATAACAAGATTACAAATTTTAGAATGTGACGGTCGAACGCCCAAGCCACGACCGTAAGCTATCTTGAAGAGTGCACACCGCACACATCCACAGACGATCAGAACACGGAGAAAACACCAACCCTCCTCGTAACACAAGGGCTACGAACGAAACGCTGTATAACAAATCACTTAAAGATGCGATCGTAAAGGGAACAGAATGAGTTTTCAAACTCTGATTTCTCTCCAACCAACCCACGCCCACCACTTCTTCCTCAACCGCGCCACGCTACATTCAGGAGATTTTCAAGGAAAGCTACGTGTGAATTCAAATCCAACTCCCAGTCTCTATTTCTCTATAAATACCCCAGCGTTCAATGTAAAAAACACAGAGTTTTTGAGAATTTACTTGTGCGGAAGCTCTACCGAAATCAAACCATTATTCCTTCAGTTGTTATTTTTCTGCAATCAGTATTTCCCGTTCTTTCATTTTCGTTGCCCAAATAATAATTTCCAACATCAGGAAATTGTTATTATAGTTTAGGATTTATTATTCAAACCTCAGAATTTTTTACATTTCACTTTCCGAATCCGAATTTCCGACCTGTGGAAGAAGGATATAGGATACTGCTTTATTTCAGGTTTTTTATTTTGCAATTGTATTACATACCTTTTAAATTAATTAATGCAAGTTTAATTTATTATTTATAATGTCCAATTTATATTTGTTTGCTTACTTCCTGTACGATTATTTTAATTTCCATGGCTAGCTAAACCTTTAGTGTGTCGTATGGGATAGTAAGAGACATTAGGCATCTGATCAAATTTAGTTAAAACTTTAATCAACTTAACTCTGGTTATAACTTTTATGCTTAAAAATAAAACCTTCGTTACGAAAGTAAGAAGAGTAAATAAAGGATCGAGACCACTTGAAGTGTGAGGTTTTTAATCGATAGTTAAAGTTAGGCATTTGATTTAAATACGTTGAAAGCGCTTTAAACCAAATTAGAATTAATTAAGTTTCCAAAATTACTTAAACACTTATAGGCTAGCGAAAGCGGTATAGGGTTTAGACGTATAATCCGGAGATAAGACCATGAAAGTGTGGAGTTGAGGGTTTTAAACCTAATACCAGGTGACAAAACTTGACCATCCTAATATGCCTAAGCAGATTAGATCCTTTAAGTCAACTCTATTGCATACCGACCATTTCATTTCATAATTACTTTAAAACCAATTAGTTTACCTTCCTCAACCTTCCTAAAACCAAACGTGATAATTCTCGCCTTAGCTAAACTAGCTTTACTTTCCGCACTAGAGTGATTACAAAGTCCTTGTGGGTTCGACAATCTTTTATTACTACTACTGCATATAGGTCAGGCGCTTGCAGTTAAAGATACCGTTAGACACATTAGGTTTATCGCACATCAAGTTTTTAAGCGCTGTCGGGACTTTGATCAGTCACTAGTGCACTCTTAAAGTAGCACCGCTCAGGCTAAGGCAACTATTTATTTTCCTTTGTGTATGCCAAATACGCGCCTCAAGGCTGTACTTTTGCATATACCCATTACGATATCGAGTTATCTTCGATTAAGAAGACGAATTCAAGAGTACCGTGCACTCAACAATCTTTCACCGGCTCTGTTCTTCCGCATCTCGACGAGTTACGAAGAATGGTCGATCCACCTCCTCCTCCTCGTCCTCTTAAGGATTATGTGCCTCTTCTCAAGCGGAGCCCTCATAACAGATTGCAGCTCGCTATTGCTCAAACGATTTCGAAATGAAACCTTCGCTTCCACTGCTCAGCAGATCCGCCTCTAGAGCTCCTAACGACGACCCTAATCTACATCTATCCGTGTTTGTGAAGACGTATTAACGTGAAAGCGAATGGAGTAAACCCCGAGGTTACGATTTATCACCTATTTCCTTTTCTTTAAGAGAGAGCTCGTGGCTTGGCTTCAATCTTCTTCCTCGCCAACTCAATCACCACTTGGGCTGAGTTGAAGAAAGTCTTTTAGCAGATATTTCCTCCAAGCAAAATCGCTATGCTCGTAGCCACCATCAATGGTTTCCAACAGAAAGACAATGAATCTTTATTCAAGCATGGGAACGATACAAGGATATGCTAAGACTCTTCTCATCATGGTTTAGAAGAATGGTTGATTATTCACACATTCTATAATGGTCTCTCAGTACAACACAAGATTAACCATAGACGCTGCTGCTGGTGGCGCACTGATGGATAAACCATATGCCGAAGCGAACCAACTTATTGAAAGTATGGCTCAGAACCACTACCAATGGGGAAGCGAGAGAGTTAATGTAGAGAAATCTCAACCGAAAGGTATCAAGGCAAGTGAACAAATTGGACTGGGTTAATGCTAAAGTGGAAGCTCTTACCCAAAAATTAGAGAACCTTTCCACACCCTGCTACCGTAGCTGCAGTGATTCCAACTTGCGATCTATGTGGTATTCAATCACATCTTGCTCCAGAATGTCCCCTTTTGACCGGAGTACCAGCCGAACAAGCTAACTACGTGCAAGGAAATCCCTACAGTAATACGTATAACCCAGTTGAAGAATCATCCAAATTTCTCGTATAAAAGCAATAATGCGTTGTATGCTCCCGGACAAGCTCCTCGCTACACCACCCGGTTATCCAAAAGCTATCCCGAATCATCCTAATAACGGACCTATTACTCCAACGCCTTTAGGAAATCAAACCTCGAAATTATGATAGAACACTCATTGCTTCTCAATCCGCACTAATAAGGATGTTTTAAATCGTAACTTACATACCAACGAGCAAATTAAGCAATTAGCTAGCAAGGTCGATGCTTTAGCTACCCATAACAAGATGCTTGAAACTCAGATTTACAAGTAGCTCAACAGATAGGCACCGCTGCTCCCCGCCGGAATATTTCCCGTCAACCTAACCCGAAAGGACACGCTAATGCCGATACTTAGGAGTGGAAAGAACTTGACGGACCTGTTGATCCAAGACTAGAAAACCAAATATGTATCAAGCAAGACAAGCCGAGTGAAAACGAGCGACTCGAAAGAAAAGGAAAACGTAAACTCAAGAGGTCAGAAAAGAGAAACCTATGTGCCTCCACCGCCCTATAAACCACAAGTTCAGATCCCGAGATTAACAAATTCTAAATCGATGAGCCAATTTAAGAGATTCGTGGAACTTCAAACAACTAAATATCACAATACTATTCACGTAAGCCATTACTCAGATGCCATCAGATGCTAAATTTCTTAAGGAAATCCTATCTAATAAGAAAAAAGAAGATAACTGGAATAGCTACTTCCTTATCCGAATGTAGTGCTATCATTCGTAACATGCCTCCTAAGCTAAAAGACCCGTGTAGTTTTCTATACCCCGTATTGGAAATTCGTCATAGACAAAGCTCTATGCGACTTAGAGCAAGTATCGTGTCATGCCCTTATCTATTTGCAAAAATGGAAATGGGAGAACTACACCTACAAAATGTCTGCTCAATTAGTCAATCGATCGCTAAGTATCCCGAGGTATATTGAAAATGTTCCATAGCATAGGTCAATTCTATATCCCGACCGATTTCATAATTATGGACATTACCGAAGATTCAGTTACCCCTATCATATTAGGAAGACCATTCCTAGCTACAAATTGGAGCTATAACGATGTAAAGAAGGATTAACATTCAAGTCGGAGGAAAAGTGGAATTCATCCTCACTCAATTTCTACAAGCACCCGCCATGAATGACACATGTTATTTACTCGATATTATAGATGAGTGTGAAAGAGATGGAAGCTAAACAAACCACATATTCCGAAATAATGAAAATTGAAACCCCTCTGATATTCGAAGACGATAATTGGCGAGAACCATATAAAGATGACAGTCTAAGCGAAAGTCTAGCACTTACACCTAATCATATGCCATGTCCCAAGAAACCAAAACTAGAATTGAAAGTTTTACCTAAAATTTACTTATACGAATTTTGATATCAACAAACTCGACTGTAATAGTGAATTCCATTAGGAACGCTTGAAATCAAAACTTTAGACGCTCTAAGGAAATATCCTACGCGTTAGGTTACAACATATCGACTTAAAAGGAATTTGTCCTTCAATTATGCATCGTATTCTATTAGAAGAGGATTGCAAAACCTCTCGAGAACCTCAAAGAAGAATCAACTCGATCCTCAAGATCGTAGTCGAGATGAAATCAAAAGCTAATGGAAGCTGGAATTATATACCCGATCTCCGACAGAAATGGGTTAGCCCAGGCATGTCGTACCTAAGAAAAGAGGTACATTGTCGTGAAAACGACAAGGCGTAATCGATAACACAAAGAGTAGTTAGTGGACACAGAGTGTGTATCATTATAGAAATCGAACAAAGCTACTTGAGAAGACCATTTTCCTTTACCCTTTATTGATCAAATGTTAGAACGATTAGCCAAACACTCCTACTTCTGTTATTTAGACGGGTTATTCCGGATTTTTCCAAATTCCTACTCACCACGATGACAAGAAGACTACATTCACGTGTCCTTATGGAACGCTCGCTATAGACTTAATGCCTTTGATTATGTAATGCCCCGCAACTTCTTCCAACGATGTATGATGGCCATTTTCGCAGATTTCATTGACAACATCATGGAAGTGTTTATGACGACTTCTGTGTGTGGACAAACAAAGGATGTCTATCTAATTTAGAGAGTGTTTTAGAACGATGTGTGAAAGAACCTTGTGCTAATGGGAAAAATGCATTTCATGGTCGAGAAGGAATCGCATGGACATGTCATTTCCAATAAAGGAATTGAAGTTGATAAAGCTAAGAAGTGATTAAAGAACTCCAACCACCCAAGACCGCTCGAGATACTAAGTTTCTAGGACACGCTGGTTTTACCGACGCTTTATTAAAGATTTCTAAAATTACAAAACCACTTACTGGTCTATTAATGAAGGATGTTGAGTTCATATTCGATGACGATTGTCTCAAAGCTTTTGAAACCCTTAAAGCCGCACTTATTTCGCACTAATCATGCAACCGCTCGACGAGGTTACCTTTCAAATCATGTGCGATGCAAGTGATTACGTCAGAGCGCAGTTCTTGGACAAAGGAAAGATAAGAAACTCACGCATTTACTACGCCACAGAACGCTAGACTCAGCTTAGATGAACTACGCCACAATCGAAAAGAACTCTTAGTCGTGGTCTTCGGCTTGACAAATTTCGCTTACCTTGTAGAGCAAAAATCATCATCTACACGACCACGCTATCGATATTTACTTGCCAAGAAAGATGCAAAACCGAGACTCCTCCGATGGATCTTGTATTTACAAGAATTTGACTTGGAAATTAAGGACAAGAAAGGAACCAAACGTCATGAAGGATCATTTATCCGCTTTGAAGGTTTAAAACCCGAACAAGTGCCAATTAACGACGATTTTCCGTGATGAACATCTGATAGCACATATGATGTTTTACCTAGCTCAATTGGATTTACATAAACCGAAGCTCAGGAAGTCATGGAAGCCATTGACATGACCATAGGATTGCCTTGGTATGCTGACACGTTAATTATTTTAGCCGCAGCGCTTCCACCGACTTAACTTACCAACAAAAATAAATTCTTCCATGATCTCAAGAGTTATTATTGGGACGAACCACTTTTATTTAAACGAGGACCTGATGGAATTTTCAAGTATACCCGATTTAAGAAATAGAAGACGCTATTTCCCATTGTCATTCATCTCCTTATGGCGACATGCTAGCACCTCTAAAAGGTGTGCCAAATTTCCAAGCCGACCTTTTCTGCCTAACTTATGAAGGATGTCCACATCGCCTTTAAAATCGTGATCGATGCCAACGCACCGTAATATCTCAAGACGCAATGAAATGCCTCGTAAAGGAATACTTGAAGTTGAAGTCTTTGATGTTTGGGAATAGATTTCATGGGACCTTTCCATCTTCTTTTGAAACAAGTTTATACTGTAGCTGCTTATTATGTTTCAAATGGATCGAGGCAATAGCTTCTCCTACAAATGACACACGAGTGGTAATAAAGCTTTTCAAGAATATAATTTTCCCGCTGTGTTCCTCGACTTGTTATTAGTGACGGTGGATCTCATTTTATTTCAAGATATTTGATAAATTATTATCTAAATATGGATGAAAACAAGTGGCAACACTCTTATCATCCGCAAACTAGCGGACAAGTCAAGTTTCGAACAGAGAGATTAAACAAATATTAGAAAACTCGCTATATCTCGAAAAGATTGGTCATCCAAGCTTAACGTAAGATTTATGGGCTTATAGGACATTACAAGACTCATCTGAACTACACCTTTCAAACTTGTTTACGGAAAACTCGCTACCTCCCAGAGAGTTAGAGCATAAAGCTTATTCACGATAAAGACACTCAATATTAACTATCATCAAGTAGAAACGAATCCTCGATTTACATGAATTGAAGAATTAAGACTAGACGCTACGAAAACGCTAAAATCTACAAAGAACGCACTAAAAAGTGGCACGATCAACGCTTATCTCGAAAGAATTTAGTGTGAGATGTCGCACTTTTATTCAATTCTAGACTTAGACTCTTCCCTGGAAAACTTAAATCTAGATGGTCCGGTCCTTCGAAATTACAAAGTATTTCCTTTGGAGCGGAGAAATTAAGGATAGAAATAGTGCCCGCTTATTGTAAACGGGCAGCGGTTAAAACAAAGATAATCATATAGATAGACTATAAGAATAAGCTTAAACTCGTAGAATTACCACCTATTTCTCCCGACTAATCTTTCACTAGGCATTTCGTCAGTTTATGACGTTAAAAACAGCGCTCATGGAGGCAACCCATTTTATTTGTTTTTGTTTGCTATTTTGTTTATTTGTTTTGGTTGCTATATAAGTACTTTTCATCTTGTTAAACTTTTATAAACTCACGATTTCAAAACAATTTTACTTGCCACAGGATTTCTGAAAGTCTTTTTTCTTTACTTTCCTCTACTCTGCTTTCCGCTTTACTTTTGCTATGGACCCCATGTAACTTTATGGAAACCACCTTTAGAGGTAGAAACCAAAGGAGAAGATTTGGCTTTGTCTCAAAGAGCCATCGCTTAACTCGTATTATGATGAACCCACTATGGACACTTTAGGCATAATCGACATGTTTACTACATGTTTAACCATTAGGATGGGAGAGAGCACCGAAAAATAGGTTTATCACTTACCGAGCTCACCCGAGTTCTTGAGTTCCTTAGTTTACATCTCGAACACGTGTCGGAGCCCGAAAAGGAATCATCGTTTGACTTTTTGGTATTGAGTTCACCTATAACCAGGGACTTAGTCGCTTTATTAGGTTTCCAAAGGGACTTAGCTTTTACTACCCCGAGGCCGATTTATTGATTTTGAGCGGATTATTTCGGGGTACTTTAACCGGAAACTATCACCTGACCCTGAAAGCATGGATAACAATGAAATACATAACCCACCCATCCGTTATTTTATAGGATTTTGCCCACACTCTGCTTGGAAGAACAAATCAAAATGTTGTATCAAGGATGAACTATCTCGCGATTGTTTAAACACAGACGCCTACACGTTGTCCCACCTGATGAAGACCTTTACCCGCATTAGAGGACCCTAATGTTCCCGCCTGTGGAGGATTGTTACTGATTGCAATGCTCTGACTTCGCACAACTTAATAACTGCACCATTTGATCAATTATTTAATATTGACTCTGCTTCAACAACATGATAATAGGAAATTTAGGCCTGCACCTTATGATTACCGATAAGAAACGAAGTTGTTACTTTACCCGAACCATGCCCGAGTTAGTGTCCATAACCGTGATAATTGGCTGTATGAATTGAACCCACCACCCGTAGACACCCGTAAACACCACAATCATATTTTTGTCGATAATTTCATGTCCGAAACAAACATCCTGGAAACCTCCTGGTTACCATGACTTTACAATATGACTGAAGCAGAGGCCCACATAAACCAAGGAAAACACACAATTAAACACCATTCGACCACTTTGATGCTTATAAACCCGACATTGATGGAAGAAGAATGAATTGAAGACTATGCGTTTGGATCTTATTGGTTTGATCGACATCACAAAGGAGTACTCTATAACATCACCAAGCTTTAGTAGATATTAAAAGATTGATGAAGCAGTTTTTAGTTTATCAGTTTTACAGTTTTAGTTTTTAGAATTTTTCCATTCTTGCTTTTGTTTCTAGGTAGTTTCAAATTTTTGTTAAATTACCGCATTTCAATTTACAAGTCAATTTACCTTCTGTCAAAAAGAACAAGCTACTTAATTTGGAGTAATGCAATTGTTTTCAATTTTGAACTTCCAATCATTTTGCTGCTTACAATGTTTTATGGTTTTCTACTCTCCTGCGAATTATATATTTATTGGATTATATGTTGAATGTTGAATGAATTAATGTTGCGTTTATGCTGGAATGGTTGAGATGTCCTGTAGAATATATATTTGTTACTCTGTGTTCTGGTGTTCTGTTCTGTAAAAATTTACAGAATTTGTAGCTGCCACGATCGTAATCCACCCCCCACGACCGTCACACGGGCTACATCAGTAACCCTGTTAGCAGAACGTTCCTTTTCTTCTTCCCTCTACCTTTCTCTCTTCTTCTTTCATAACTCCCCAACCATCCCACTCCCTCCATTAACCACCCATTAACTCCATTCAACCCACCATCAATCCCTCTCCACTTTCAAACTTCCTACTATCTCCTTCCATTATATACCCATTACCCGTATCACTTTCTTATTCTCTCATTCACCAACAACACCCATTCTCACTTAAACACCGTTGCATGCAAATGGCAAACAATCCCCAACCTATTCCTGGCGTTATCCTACGTAATGGTGAGCAAGGTGAAACTCAACGCATTAAGTTTTTGAAATTCCAACGTCGTGGTCTACACCCCACTAGGTATGTTGACACTGACTGCCTCAGAGACCTTGGTCTGCTTGAGGGTGTTCAGCGCCTTCTTCAGAGTGTCAACCTGTGGAACCTTTGTAGCCAACCCCAACCCACGTACGAGACACTCACTCTCGAGTTCCTCAGTTCCTTCTGCTACATCAATCCACCTGGTTCAACAAACCAACTTTCTGGTGTTGCGAAGTTTCGCATATTCGGTGCAATACGAGTTCTCTCGAACGCTGTTCGGACGGCTTGATTACGCACCGAGAAGGTTCCCATCTCCGTGTGCACAACTTTGAGAAGAGTCCTCAACCTGCACAGCCTCACCAACAACCGAGCACACCCTATGATCATCTCAACGCCACTCAAATCCATAACCCATACGCTATTTCCACCGCATCCTAGGTAACACAATCTTCGCAAGAGATAGTAACCACAAGTTAAACTCCAAAGAGCTGTTCTTCATGCATTGTGCATTCTCGGGTCAGAAAATTAATGCCGCACCTTTCCTCCTGGCCCATATCCATCCATCCATACGCAGAGGTGGCAAACCTTTCTATTTTGGAGGGCTTGTCACTTCTCTGGCTTTAGCACTAAACCTTGGTGACACCCTTG
This sequence comes from Vicia sativa, assembly GCA_021764765.1. Taxonomy (NCBI): domain Eukaryota; kingdom Viridiplantae; phylum Streptophyta; class Magnoliopsida; order Fabales; family Fabaceae; genus Vicia; species Vicia sativa. The sequence continues at coordinate 54,000,182 of CM038794.1, read as the reverse complement.
GTCATCTGCCATCCCGACCACCGTTCCTGCTCACTTTAGACCATTGCAAATCAGCCCACCTCATCCACGAGCGGGACGATGGAAAGTTCCATCCAGTGATTCAAAACCGAGTTTACACTAATATTGTTTTGCCTTGCAAGGATCGATCGACTCTCGAGCCAACGGCTGTTCAACCTTGAAGACCCTGAAGGCCCTGCTGCTGCTCAAGAAGAACCTCATGTCGGCCCCGCTGATGAGATGCAGGAAGAACTGGATCGAGCTGTTCCCGTGCCTGACATTCCTGAGTCATCCTCTGCTCCTCCACCTCCTTCTCTTGACGAGATCCTCCGAGCCATTCATCATCAAAATCTTTATCCGCCGAGCCGGAGGGTGCATCACGAGCGCTTCGACGCTTACTTGCGCAAAATGCTCAAATCTTAAGTGGTCAGCGCTCGACGAATGAAAGGCTTGATGAAGTGCTAAGCGAGCTGAACGCTTTGAGGATGGATGTTACATCTCTTGGACCACAGAGCACTGACTCTGAAGCTACTCCTTCCAGAAGGTCAAGAACCCAAAGCCGCCGTGGTCGCCAGTAGTTTTTCCTTTTCTTGTTGTTTTCCTTGTTTTCCGTTGTATCTTTCATTTAACCTCGCCATTATATCATAACATTGAGACAATGTTTGATATAGTGTGGGAGGAGTACTGCATTTTTAATTTCGGAACGAGTAAATTCATTTCTATTTCAGTTATATTTCGTTATTTCATTTTCTCCCCGTTTTATTTAGCCATACCAAAATTTTTCGCCTTTTATATTCGCATAATCGTTAGTTACCTACTTTAACCAAAATCCTAGTTAGAAGGCCGAGAGCGATCCAACGAGAACTATACGATTATGACACCTTCGACTCCCTACTTACGCGAATCGTCTCTATTTCCGTTATACCGATACTTTCAATTTTAAGTCTTAAATTAGCCCCTAGTAGTTTATTCTAGCAGTCGGCACCAGTCTTAGCACAAGCCACATGGAAAGCCGATGAACATAAGTGGATGATCTTGCAAATTGTTTTAAAAGAATGTTACATGCTTTAAGGAAATAGCCAATGCACCAATTAAATTGGGCGATCCTCACCCGATCGTTTAATCAAACGGATGCGAAAGCTTTTACTAAGTAACATGAGAATCCATTGTTTAGGTGGTTTAGAAGCATCTGGTACTAAACTCGGTAGGGCAGACTACGGTTTGATCCCCCGCATCTTACAATCGGATAAAAGAGGTTGCCACATAATTGTGCCAGAAACTGTTGTGTTTTGATCAGAACCACTAACCGGCTATTCCACTACGTGCGTGTAAAGATAATGGGCTTAATGTGATTGCAAGAACGAAACGGGTGAAATAGGGCGAGAAACCTTGAGTTGAATTATAACGTATAATTAGACGTTTTGTTTAAAGCGGATAGTAAATCGACTAGCTTGTTGCTTGTGTCATTAACGTATCGTTGTTGTTTCATTCGATTTTCTTGGCGAACTAACTTAGGATCTCTTGTAACAATTTGAAAACGAAAGGTATACTAGTTATGTGCATTTATAAAACTTGTCCGATATTTTTAAATTGATTATTTTGCTTGAGGACAAGCAAAGGTTTAAGTATGGGGGAATTTGATAACACGAAATCATATCGTTTATTTTACATGAAATTAACCCGTTTTGTATTATTTTGACCCGATTAACTCCCGAATATTTCGAGATTGTCATTACTTTTTGCAGGTATTCACAACTTAGCTCAAAACAGAAGAAAATATGAAACAATGCAAGAAAACACCAAAAAGAACAGAAGAAAAAGATTAAACTGTCAAAGATTACAAATTTTGTAGCTGTGACGGTCGTAACGCCCAGGCCACGACCGTAAGCCATCTTGAAGTGTGTTACGACCGTAACACGGAGAAAACACCAACCCTCCTCGTAACACAAGGGCCACGAACGTAACGCGTATAACAGTCACTTAAAGATGCAGATCGTGGCAAAGTGGAACAGAATGAGTTTTCAAAACTCCTGATTTCTCTCCAACCAACCCACCTCCACCACTTCTTCCTCAACTGCCCACGTTGCTACATTCAGGGAGATTTTCAAGGAAAGCTACGTGTGAATTCAAATCCAACTCCCAGTCTCTATTTCTCTATAAATACCCCAGCGTTCAATGTAAAACGGACAGAGTTTTTGAGAATTTACTTGTGCGGAAGCTCTGCCGAAATCAAACCATTATTCCTTCAGTTGTTATTTTTCTGCAATCAGTATTTCCCGTTCTTTCATTTTCGTTGCCCAAATAATAATTTCCAACATCAGGAAATTGTTATTATAGTTTAGGATTTATTATTCAAACCTCAGAATTTTTTACATTTCACTTTCCGAATCCGAATTTCCGACCTGTGGAAGAAGGATATAGGATACTGCTTTATTTCAGGTTTTTTATTTTGCAATTGTATTACATACCTTTTAAATTAATTAATGCAAGTTTAATTTATTATTTATAATGTCCAATTTATATTTGTTTGCTCTTACTTCCTGTACGATTATTTTAATTTCCATGGCTAGCTAAACCTTTAGTGTCGGTATGGGATAGTAAGAGACATTAGGCATCTGATCAAACTTAGGTTAAAACTTTAATCAACTTAACTCTGGTTATAACTTTTTATGCTTAAAATAAAACCTTCAAGTTAAGTAAGAAGAGTAAATAGGTTAGATCGAGACCACGAAAGTGTGAGGTTTTTAACGGATAGCTAAAGTTAGGCATTTGATTTAAATCTGTTGAAAGCGCTTTAAACCAAATTAGAATTAATTAAGTTTCCAAAATTACTTCTAAACACTTATAGGCTAGCGGCGGTATAGGGCTTTAGGCGTATAATCCGAGATAAGACCATGAGTGTGAGTTGAGGGTTTTAAAGCCATTAATTCTACAGACAAACCAAGTTGACCATCCTAATATGCCTAAGCCAGATTAGATCCTTTAAGTCGACTCATTGCATACCGACCATTTCATTTCATAATTACTTTAAAACCAATTAGTTTACCTTCCTCAACCTTCCTAAAACCAAACGTGACAATTTCCGCCTTAGCTAAACTAGCTTTACTTTCCCGCACTAGAGTGATTACAAAGTCCTTGTGGGTTCGACAATCTTTTATTACTACCACGATAGGCTGTGCGCTTGCAATTAAAGATACCGTTAGACACATTAGGTTTATCGCACATCAGGTGCTATGGAAGCTACCTGTCGTTGTTGGATGACATTCTTACGTGGTTTCCCTCGGGATACCATTCCTACGTCATGCTCTTTTTTCCTTGGAAAACTGGTTCCAATTTTCTTGATATTACTAGAAGATCCTGCTTCCTTGGTTAGACGTCCTGTCCGAACCCCTTCTTCTAGTCGCATTCCCATGCTTACCATTTCGTTGAAGTCTCCGGGAGCGCTAGCGATCATTCGCTCATAGTAGAATGAGCCTAGAGTATTCAAGAATACCTTAGTCATCTCTTTCTCTTCCAAGGGCGGGTTGACTTGGGCAGCAATTTCCCTCCATCGTTGCGCATATTCCTTGAAAGTCTCTCTTTCCTTTTGAGACATGGAGCGGAGTTGATCCCTATCAGGAGCCATATCCAAGTTGAACTTATATTGCTGTACGAAGGCTTTACCTAAGTCGTTGAATGTTTGGATATTCGTGCTGTCTAAACCCATGTACCACTTCAGTGCGGCACCGGTGAGACTGTCCTGGAAGTTATGAATTAGCAGCTGATGATCCTCATTGTACGTAGACATTTTCCTGGCATACATCGTGAGATGACTTTGCGGACAGGAGTTTCCTTTGTACTTTTCAAAGTCAGGGACTTTGAATTTCGCAGGTATTTTTACGCGAGGAACTAAGCACAGATCCTGGGCATTTTTTCCAAACAATTCTTTCCCTTGAATCGTTTTTATCTCAAGCTGCACTTTGAGGAGTTGTTCCTGGAGATTCTCCATTGAACCACGAGCATTCGTGTTATTTTCTGGAGTGTGATGAACTTCTTCGTCTGTGGTAGCGTGCACTACGGAAGCTGAGTTCAACATAATCGGTTGAGAAACCGACATTGTTACTTGTGGAAAAGTTATTCCACGTTGTGGAGTGAACGTAGCGTTTTGCTGCAAAGTAGGTATTTCAAGCGGGGTTGTTTGAGAAGTCGGTTGGCGAACTCCGATGCCGAAGTTGAAAGGCATTCCCCATGGATAGCCTTCCGGCATGCTGAAAGGTGAACTACTGGCTGCGACAGCTGAAACTGGAGTAGTAGTATCCTCTGAAGTTGCTGTTTGGTTTTGACTGCTCGATGCTGCTTGTTGACTTTGCGCTGTGGCAAGTGAGTTGACCAAAGATGTGAGTCTCTCCACTTCTTCCTGTAGCGTAGTTACCGTGCTACGGAGTTCAACGTTTTCTTGCTCAAAATTCTCCATTATTTTTCTTCTTTTTGATCTAGTATCGTACGTTCGAGTTGGCTGTGGACGCGGTCGAGAAACCCTAAGACGCGACAGCTTGACGATCTTTCTATCTGTTCGAACTGTTCAAGCTGGAAAAATGCTGAAAGTATCAGACCCTAAACAATAGACTTAAATGCAAAGTATGATGCATGAATATGATTGTAAAGAAAAGAAATTTCCAAAGAATTTACGCTAAACGAGATATTTCTGGCAAATATTTGGATGGAAAACACGAATTTTATTGATTAACGAAGGAAGATTACAACAATTGTTTTTTGTTGGAGCATTGCTCACACAAATGATAGAATAAATGATAAAATTACAAACTAAATTGAACTAATTAAACGTCTTCGTCGGATGACGATCCAAAGGCTTGATGCAGCTTCAGCTTCAGGATTTCGCTCCCATAGTGACCTCTTAGTTTGGCTTTCTCGGCTTTTAGCTTGCTAATGACTCTCTTCCACTCGTTGGGAGCGAGATCGCTGGTTGTCATTTCCTCGAGCTTTCTTTTCCTTTCCTTGACGTATTTCTGGATTGCGTTATCCTTCTGGCGAATCTTCTCATCTTTCTCCATGAGCCATTCATCCTGGAAGTAAAGCGTCTTTTCATGATCTTTGACTTGCTTCTTGAGCTTCTCATTCTCAAGGTTGGTCTTATGGAATTTTCTTTCCAAAGCTTCCTTCTCAAAACTTATCTTGGTCAAGGCTTCTTGGTATTCTCCCACAGCTTCAACGGGAAAATTTGTCGAGTCGGAAGCGACTGAGAACATGGGATCCTCATAAGCGTAAGGCATTCGAAATTCCTTCGCTCTTTTCTTTACCCAAGAAGTGTAGGATTCCATGGCTACACAATTCTTTGCTTTACCTTTTCCTTTCTTTCGGATGTGATGCCAAGCTTTAATCATCCTAGCCTTCAATCCTTGGGAATCCTCCCCTTCATGGTAGAAGTAGTTTTCTACTGTAAATCCAAGAGGTTTACCAGAGTTTGCGTATCCGAGTTGACGTCTCGCCAGGAATGGGTTATAGTTGATTCCTCCTTTCGTACCAATGAGAGGTACGTTGGCAAATTCTCCACAGCTCTCAATGATTTCCATCTCATTGTTTGCCAAAGTATACCAATGGATATCGTCGTTTGTAGGAGACATGAGTCTTCTGGACCAATGCCACTCATCTTTGTTTTCGCGGAAGATAGGAGATTTAGGCAAATGTGAGGTAATCCATTTGAAAAACAGAGGTACGCAACACACGATAGTTCCGTCTCCTTGACGATTCCTATGATGAATAGAGACGTACGTATCACCAAGCGTGGTGGGAGCAGGATTTCCAATCGAAGATCCTTATGGCGTTGATATCAACGAAATTTGGGACGTTGGGAAACAACACCAACCCATAGAGGAGTAAAGCTAAAATAGCTTCAAAGGCTACCATACTACCAGCTTCAGAAAATTTGAGAGCCTTCTCCATTAGGAACTTTGAAGTCAGTCCTAAGAGTTTTCCTCTGGTAGTTAGGTTTTGTCTATCTCGATTTCTTTAAATGAGTCATTGTTGCAATGACTTGTGACTTGGAATGGCTTCCAAACCATTGAAAGGCACTTTGTCCGATCTTGAGATTCCTAGGATATCGCATACTCTTCCAAAGTAGGCATCAAGCGATAATCGGGGAAAGTGAAACAATGATAGATGGATCGTAGAACCGAACGAAAGTTTTGAGAAGTCCTTCATCAACGTTAGCGTTAAGAGTTAAAAGAGTTCCATAGCGTTTCGAAATCGAGGGATCTTCTACCAAGGATGCTAACTCTTTCAACTTTCCTACATCAGAATCCTAAACTGTATCTCTTGGTGAATCTTCCTCCGACGTCCATCACTCTAACCTAAAATATTTTACAAAGAAAAAATCTCTAAATTCTCTGGAAATGGGAAGAGAAATGAGAATTTTTTTTTTTTTGAATGAATGAATGAATGCATGAATGCGGCAAACATGGTGAGTAGTTATACACACGGTCAAGCGTTCGAAGTGACGAGCATGAAGCCAACGATAAGAATCAACGTGGTTAAGTTCTATGGGCTTATTCATCGTGAATCGTTCTCACGATAATACAGGCTCAACACTCCCCTTCAAAACATTATTGGATTTGTTGAATACTCGATGGTCCAATAATATTTTCAAGAGAAACTCGCCTGATCGTAGTATCGCATGACAATTACTCTAGGCTTACACCCGAATAATCTCTGCACTACATCCTAATGGCCAGGATGGTTTATGTGTTCTGATCCACTCATCTTCTTAAGTTCTCCCGAAAATACAGCGTTTTCGCAATTACTTGCTAAACACAATACCCTCAAGACAACCTCCACTGCGCGGGAAATATTAACTTCGAAAGCATTGAACTGCTCACGTATTAATATCTCCACCTAGATCTTAAAATGTTTCTTAAATCCGGGTTAGGATTTCTTTCCATCAAGTGAAATCGCGAAAACACACAATAAAGAAAAATAGATATGTGCAAAACATGAAAAGCTTATCCCCTTTCTTTTCTTTTTGAAAACAAAAAAAAGCTTGGTGCTCTCGGGCAGAGTAACGCGTTTTCTTTTTTTGAAAAATCAAAGTTTCAGCGTATTCCCCAGCAGAGTCGCCATTTTTCCTGTTCGCGTTAAAAGGTGACGCGCTAGAGGATGCGAACGTGAATTCGGATCTTCTGGCTCGTAACGATTTAAATCTTTTGATTTGTTTATAAAGATGCCGCGAGCATCAAGCTTTATTATTTTCAACACAAGAAAGATGATTTAATGATTATGAAAAAGGGGAAAGCTGAAATACCCTCAATTGATATTGGTATGCGTAACGACTAGCGCAAACTAGACGTAACGCATTGGGGAGATTCTGAGTAAGGGGGATTGTTATATAAAGAGAATAGATGGAGCACCCTAAATATATGTATTTATCTACAGCTTTATATATGAATACGTTTGATATGTTTGTGTGTTTTAATTGCTATTTCTATGATTGGGAAAGTTTCTCCTTTGGGATTTTAAGAAACAGATTGATTATGTGGGATTCTAATGTTTGTTATTATTGTGCTCGCAAAGATCTGTGGATCTTCTGCATACATATCCCCTAGTGGGAATCAGAGCATTTGTAGCTCGGATCTACAGGGTTCTATGGTTTGTTTGGTCTGAGAGAGATAGAAATTTGCTCGGCAAGGATGAGACCTTGTGCCTACGTATTCTCAAAAGGATGTTGAGAAAGTCAGAGCAATCGTAGTTCCCACTTATGCTAGTGGAAAGCAACGGGATGTTAGTAAGAGACAGACAAATCTCATCTTAATAAAAAAATGTATCTAATCTATTTCATCACATACATTTTTTGAAAAGTTTGATTGATTAAAATCATTCGTCGTAAGTATTAGGTGTTTTGCTTGAGTGTACAAGCGTTACCACTTACATGTTTAAGAAAGATGTTTGAAAAAGATGATTGAATCTTTTAACTGTAAGTATTGGGTGTTTTGCTTGAGTGTACAAGCGTTACCACTTACTGTTAAGAGATGTTTTTGTTTGAAAAGAGTTTGAAAAGTTTTAAAAGTTTTTGACTGTATGTGATATGATAGATGAGATACTTCTTCCATAAAGATGATAGATGTCTAAATCTCGAGGAGAAATTGATTGGATTTAAAGGGATGCTTTTAAGAATCCCGTGGGTCCTTGTATTGTTAGCCCAAGAGGAGGCATTCCGAGGGTCATCGAGGGTCATCGAGGGTCATCGAGGGTCCTGTCATACCCCAAATTTTGACCTAATATACCACCTTTCATTTGCATCATCTGCATAACTAACAGCTCAAACAGCATTGATCGAGTGTAGCATTCACAGGTCAAAATTATGGTTTCATCAGATTTTCATCTGATTCAAGTGCTAACCAATTATGGTTTGAGATTTTCTCACTCCATTTGATCTATCTTGATCAAATCATCAGCCTTCAATCCTCAGATATCAAATTTTCTCACAGATCAATCGAGGATCGACCAATTAGGGTTTTGGTCGAGCATTGGCATTCTCTGATTTTTTGAGCAGTGAATGACTTTTTTGGATAGAGATTGGTCATTATATCTTAGATACAACCTCTTGACCTAATTTCTGGATCCAAAACATCACAGAGGTTCACATAATTCATCAGTCAATTTCAGAAACGTCTGATGAAATTTCATCTGCACAGAAAAGTCAAACTTTGACTTTTGGTCAAAATTTTCAAAACAAAACTTTTTCCATCATCAAAATACTTCAAATGATCCATCATGATCATAAAAAATCAAAGAATTTGGAAAAGTCAACAAAAAGTCAAAATTTCTATAACTTAGAAAAATTTCTAAGTGTTGAAATTTCACATTTTTTCCAAACTTCAAGCCATTTTTTCACCTAGTTCCAATTGGAATTTGAAAAAACTCAAAACATGAAAGTTGTAGATCATGGAAAAATATTTCCAAAATGTCCAAGAACTCCAAAATCCATGAAGGCTAGCTATGTCTTTGAAATTGGAACATAAGGCTCCATGAAACTTGATTTTCAAAGTTCAAACATCAATTATAGGTCATTTTTTGAGTTTTCTTCATCATGAAGTAATTCAACCTTGCCACCTTGCCAAAATGAGTCATCATGGACTGATAAATATCAGCTTGAAGGTATGATTGAAGATAGGATCAAATTGAGGATTTTTACACATGGTGAAAAAAGGAAGGTTCCTTTTACTTTCCAAAAGACTATCTTGCCCTTTAAGTCATCCTTGAATCACAAAATGCCATGGACATTTGCCTAACATTTCAGAACTCTATTGCCTATAAATTGATCACAAATTCAAGAGAAATGCACACCAAAAACATTGCAAAGTTATGCTTCTCACTTCTTTCTTCAAAATCAAGTAACATAACTATTTTGAGAAAATTTGCAACTTTCAAAATTCAATGGAAACATGGTGAAATTTGGTGTCCAACATGTTCCATGATCATAATTAAACTTGTTCCAAGCTTAAAAGTAACTTGATCAAAGCTAAAAATCAGTTTTCATTTTCATATTTTCAAAACTTGCAAAACTGCCATAAGATTCGAATCTGAAGTTTGGTTGGATCAATTGATGTTGTAATCATTCATACACCTTCCCTATACCTCATAGACATGATCCAAAACAAGAACATCTAACTGTAACAGCTCTAACCCAAAAATCGAAGCTTCATTTTCATCCTATGCAGGTGGACTTGGTTGGAAATTTCTGGGGCATTTCAGAGCAAGCAGGGTGATCATACATCATCCCTAGAGGCCGCTGGTGCTTAATCAATCGCCAAACAGCAACTGGAAACACGATTTAAGCTTCCTCGATTCTCATTTTTCCAGGTAAGCATATGAACTGAGATATCATGATTTCTTACACCATTTGAAAAAAACTCACGGCCAATCTCTTTCTGCACCCCTAACAAACATTAACCCTCAACAAAATCAAAGAATCATTGAACAAACATCATTTAATTTGGATTCTTAGATTCTAGGGTTCTTCATTTTTCCAGAAATCAAAACATGATAGAATGAATATAAATGAAATTAACATGCATCTTCATGTTCGTGATGAAAAACCGGTCAAGTTTGAATTTTATTTCACTCAATTTGGTAAAGAAACAAGGATTTGAGCTTGAATTCGAAATTCTGGAAATCAAACACGAAGAACATGATGCGCGCGTTCTTCATCTGTTCTTCATTTTCAAATATTTAAAATTTCCAATCCTTTTCTAACGCGTGTCATGGTCCACTAACACCTCAACGCGTTTGGCTCAGTTGGTTGCTTGCTTGCTCTTAAGGCTTTATGCCACGCGTCCCACTCAAAGGTCATGGGTTCAAAACCCAGCAAGACCATTTTTTCATTCATTTTTCACAAACTTCAATATTTTCATGTTTTTTTTATCAAACTTCAACAATTTTTTTAACCAATCAAAACTTCTCATTTTGAGATGATTTTTTGCACACTTGTCATTTAATATATATATTTTATGATTATGTCAAAAAAATCCAAAAAAACTTTCATCTGATTAAATTTTAATCGAGGCGAAAACGACGTTCCGAACACTTTTCAAACCTCCTTAAAAGGTGAATTTTTCAAGTTTTCGACTTCCGATTTTTTTCAAAACTTCTCATAAATGAACTTAACATTTCAACACATTTTCAAAACATTTTCAAATCATTCTTCAAAAACATTTCATCAAACTTGCATCTTTTACCATGATCAATCCGATTCAAAACGATAAAAACTGAACTCGTTTCTTCTCGAATTTCTCGATCGATAATGGGCCTCTCTTACAGTGTAAGTCCCAACCCTTTATGTACATACTTAGCTTTATTTGTACATATTCAAAACATCTTCGTCAATATTCAAACATAAACAAATTTCTTTCATTTGTTTTCATTCGCTTGTTCATGTTGAAACCATTGGTTCTAAAGGAAGGTTTCTCCTGAGCAAGATTTCTTTTAAACCAATGGGCCTCCATCACGGTGTAAGTCCCATAACATTCTTTTATGTACATAATATTTCCTTGTACATATCAAACTTTTGTCAAACATTTTTTAAACAAACTTTTTATCTGTACATAACACAGATACTTCTTTTTCAAAACTTTTATCTGTACATAATACAGATACTCTTTCTTGAAAAAATACTTTTTACAGATAAACATTGATCAATCATTTCTGTTTCATCTGTACATTTTACACTAAATACCATTGGTATTGAAAGGAGCATTATTCCCTGTGAAACTGCTTTCAAATCAATGGGCCTCTTTGTAAGTCCCAACCCTCCTATGTACATCCATCTTTGTCTGTACATAAAAACTCGTTCGTGTACATATTCATTTCCTTGTACACAGTACAAACTTGTGAATAATCAAGTTGCGCTCGTTCTGAACGTTCGTTCACAAAACACTTGTTTATATTTCATAACTGCTGTAAATAAACATCATGCATTGTTTATATTTCCTTCATAAACTCCTGTGAATACATATCACACACACACACACTGTTTATACAACCGCCTAATAAATAACATAACAATTAGACTAATCAATAGGTTCCCACAAGATAGCCTCCGCTTGGGCTTCATACAAGACAATTCATCATCAGATGAGTTAGCCTCCGCTTGGGCTTCATACAAGACAACTCATCACCAATTGAGTTTAGCCTCCGTGGGCTTCATACAAGATAACTTATCCTCAAGCATGGGTCACCTTCTCTGGGCTTTGTACAAAGAAACTCTCCCAGAGTTAGCCTCCGCTTAGGCTTCGTATAAGACAACACTCCTGTTGAGTCAGCCTCTTGGGATTCGTTCAAAAGAACTCCTCATTGAGTTTAGCCTTCTCTTGGGCATCATACAATGAAAGAGACAGGAAATCTCTTAACAGCCTCCTATTGGGCTTCCAATACAAAGAATCACCCGCGCTAAGATAGAACCCTGAAAGGATGGTTTCCCGGTGAAATCACGTTCAAATTCCCCAATGAGTAAAATTTCCCGGTGAAATTGCTCTTATTCAGTAAAGGATGTTTTCTCGGTGAAATCCCTTTCAAGCCAAAGACAGCCATACCCTATAGCTTCCTCTTGAGCTTCATACAAGGACCCTCGATGACCCTCGATGACCCTCGGAATGCCTCCTCTTGGGCTAACAATACAAGGACCCATGGGCTTCTTAAAAGCATCCCTTTAATCCAATCAATTTCTCCTTGAGATTTAGACATCTATCATCTCTATGAAAGAAGTATCTCATCTATCACATCACATACAATCAAAAACTTTTCAAACTTTTTCAAACTGTTTTCAAACAAAAACATCTCTTAACAGTAAGTGGTAACGCTTGTACACTCAAGCAAAACACCCAATACTTACAGTTAAAAGATTCAATCATCTTTTTCAAACATCTTTCTTAAACATGTAAGTGGTAACGCTTGTACACTCAAGCAAAACACCTAATACTTACGACGAAAGACTTTTATCAATCAAACTTTTCAAAAATGTATGTGATGAAATAGATTAGATACATTTTTCATTAAGATGACATTTGTCTGTCTCTTACTAACATCCCGTTGCTTTCCACTAGCATAAGTGGGAACTACGATTGCTCTGACTTTCTCAACATCCTTTTGAGAATACGTAGGCACAAGGTCTCATCCTTGCCGAGCAAATTTCTATCTTCCTCAGACCAAACAAACCATAGAACCTTGTAGATCCGAGCTACAAATGCTCTGATTCCCACTAGGGGATATGTATGCAGAAGATCCAAAGATCTTTGCGAGCACAATAATAACAAAACCTAGAATCCCACATAATCTATGCTTCTTAAAATCCAAAGGAGAAACTTTCCCAATCATAGAAATAGCAATTAAAAACACACAACATATCAAATATATTCATATATAAAGCTAGATAACTACATATATTTAGGGTGCTCCATCTATTCCTTTATATACCAATCCCCTTACTCGAATCTCCCCAATGCGTTATGTCTAGTTTGCGCTAGTCGTTACGCATACCAATATCAATTGAGGGTATTTCACTTTCCCTTTTCATAATCATTAAATCATCTTTCTTGTGTTGAAAATAATAAAGCTTGATGCTCATGACATCTTTATAAACAAATCAAAAGATTTAAATCGTTGCGCGGAAGATCTGAACTCACGTCGCATCCTCATGGCGTCACCTTTAACGCGAATGTGTCCTTGTATGAAGCTCAAGAGGAAGCTATAGGGTATGGTGGCTTTGGCTTGAAAGGGATTTCACCGAGAAACCATCCTTTTCTCGAATAAGAGCAATTTCAGGAAATTTTACTGGGAATTTGAAAGTGATTTCACCGGGAAACCATCCTTTCAGGGTTCTATCTTAGCGCGGGTGATTCTTTGTATTGGAAGCCCAATAGGAGGCTGTTAAGAGATTTCCTATCTCTTTCATTGTATGATGCCCAAGAGAAGGCTAAACTCAATGAGGAGTTCTTTTGAACGAAGCCCAAGAGGAGGCTGACTCAACAGGGGAGTTTTGTCTTATATGAAGCCTAAGCGGAGGCTAAACTTCGTGGGGAGAGTTTCTTTGTACGAAGCCCAAGAGAAGGCTAAACTCTGTTGGAGATAAATTATCTTTGTATGAAGCCCAAGCGGAGGCTGACCCATGCTGGGGATGGATTGTCTTGTATAAAGCCCAAGCGGAGGCTAAACTCAACTGGGGATGAGTTATCTTGTATGAAGCCCAAGCGGAGGCTATTACTCTGGGAACCTATTGATTAGTCTAATTGTTATGTTATTATTAGACGGTTTGTATAAACAGGTGTGTGTGTGTGTGTGATATGTATTCACAGGAGTTTATGAAGGAAATATAAACAATGCATGATGTTTATTTACAGCAGTTTATGAAATATAAACAAGTGTCTGTGAAACGAACGTTTAAAACGAGCGTAACTTGGTTATTTACAAGTTTGAACTGTGTACAAGGAAATGAATATGTACGAACGAGTTTTTATGTACAGAAAAATGTGGATGTACATAGGAGGGTTGGGACTTACACCATGATGGTGGCCCATTGATTTGAAAGCAGTTTCACAGGGAATAATGCTCCTTTCAATATCAATGGTATTCAGTGTAAAATGTACAGATGAAACGGAAATGATTGATTGAAGTTTATTCAAAAGGTATCTGATATGGATAAAAAGTATTTGAAAAGAAGTATCTGTGTTATGTACAGATAAAAAGTTTTTTTTTGAAAAGAAACTGTTTATGTACGAGAAAAATGTGTATGTACATAAAGAATGTTGGTTTGAGTATACACAAGTGAAGTGAGAACAAACGATCGAAGTTTGTCTGTACTTGAGTATAAAAGGAATATCTGTATTATGTACAGATGAAATTTGTATGTACAAAGAAATATTATGTACATAAAAGAATGTTATGGGACTTACACCGTAAGGGAGGCCCATTGGTTTGAAAGAAGTTTTACTCAGAAGAATTCTTCCTTTAGAACCAATGGATTCGGCATATAGACAAACGAATGAAAAACAAACGAAAGAAATTTGTTTACGTTTGAATATTAACAATGATAATTTGAGTATGTACAAGTAAAACTAAATATGTACATAAAGGATTGGGACTTACACCATAAGGGAGGCCCATGATCGATCGAGAAATTCGAGAGAAGACGAAATCAGTTTTATCGTTTTAAATCGGATCGATCATGGTAAAAGATGCAAGTTTGATGAAATGTTTTGAAAAATGATTTTGAAATGTTTTGAAATGTGAGGTTTATTTATGAAAAGTTTTGAAAAAAATCGGAAGTCGAAAACTTGAAAAATTCACCTTAAAAGGAGGTTTGAAAAGTGTTCAGAACGTCGTTTTCGGTTCGATTAAAATTTAATCAGATGAAAGTTTTTTTTCTGAAAATTTTTGCACTATCACAAAATAGATGTATTTATTGACAAGTGTCCAAAAAATCATCTCAAAATGAGAAGTTTTGATTGGTCAAAAAAAATGTGAAAGTTTGATATAAAAACATGAAAAAATTTGGAAAGTTTGTAAAAAGAATGGTCCTGATGGGTGTTGAACCCATGACCATGAGGTGGGACGCGTGTCAAAGTGACTTAAAGGCAAGCAAGCAACCACTAGACCAAACGCGCTGGAGTGTTAGTGGACCAGGAACACGCGTTGATATAAGATTGGATTATTTGAAAATTTGAAAATGAAGAACAGATGAAGAACACGCGCGTAATGTTGGGTTCGTGGTTTGATTCTCAGATTGCAAAACTCAAGCCAGAATCTTTGTTTCTCAACCAAATTAAGTGAAGTAAAAATCAAACTTGATCGGTTTTTCATCACGAACATGAATATGTATGTTAATTTCATTTATTTTCATCCTAGCATGTTTGGATTTCTGGAGAATGCTAAGAACCCTAAAACTGAGAAATCAAATTAAATTATGTGTAGTTGATGATTGTTTGATTTTATTGAGGGTTATCAATCGTTATGAGTGCAGAAAAGGATCGGCCAAGAGCTTTTTCAAAAAGATGCAAGGAATCATGATATCACAGTTCATGTTCATACCTGGAAAAATGAGAATCGAAGAAGCTCAAAACGTGTTTCAAGAACTTGTTTGAGGATTGCTATACCTTCATCGGCATGTATGGAAGTTGTGTGGATGGTATGCTTGCTTCGAACTTGCTCCAATCTCTCCAACCAAGTCAACCTACAGTCAGCTCAAAATGAAACTCGAAAATGGGGTTAAGAGTGTTACAGTTCAGGATTAATGGTCTGCCTCATGTCCATGGAGTATAGTGATGATGTTAGGATCATTAGAACGTAGTTTAATCAAGCTTTACTCCAAATTCGATTGCTTGGGCAGTTTGGAAAAGTTTGAAAAATGAAAAATGAAAACTGATTTTAACTTGATTTCAGTTTGATTTTAAGCTTGTAACAAGTTTGATAGTGATTATGAAACATGTTGGACACCAAAGATTATCATGGTTTTAGCTCAATTTCAAAAATGCTATGTTTCTCAATTTGCACTATATTGCTTGATTTTCAAGAAAGTAAAGAGAAAGCATCATTTTGCATTGTTTTGGTGTCTCTTGAGCTTGAATTGGTACCTCTATTTATAGGCCATTGTATCTGAAATGTTAGGCAAGCAATTGGGCATTGGTAATTCAAACTTGCCTTAGAGGGCAAGGAAGTCTTTTTTGCATTAAATGCAAAAGGAAGCTTCCATCTTTTAACCATGGTTAATTTCCAACTTTGATCCAATCCTATCATAATTATCCCATCTGATTTTTATCAGTTCTTATCTCATTGTGGCAAGGTGGCAAAGGTTCTAGAAGAGGAAAATGCAAAATGACCTGTAATTTTACAAGTTTGTACTTGAAAATTATGGATTTTGGAGCTCTAAATTTCAAATTCAAAAGTGTAGCTAGACTCCATGGATTTGAGAGTTCTTGGACATTTTGGAAATATTTTTCCACAAGCTACAACTTTCATGTTTTGAGTTTTTTCAAATTCAAATTGGAACTAGGTGAAAAAATGGCTTGAAGTTTGAAAAAAATAAGAAATTTCAACACTTAGAAAAATTTCTAAGTATGAAAACTTTTGACTTTTTGTTGACTTTTCCAAATTCTTTGATTTTTTATGATCATGATGGATCATGTGAAGTATTTTGATGATGAAAAAAGTTTTGTTTTGAAAAATTTGACCAAAAGTCAAAGTTTGACTTTTCTGTGTAAATGAATTTTCATCAGATGTTTCTTAAAACGACTGATGAATTCTGTGAACCTTTGTGATGTTTTGAATCCAGAAATTAGGTCAAGATGTTGTATCTAAGATATGATGACCAATATCTATCCAAAAAAGTCATTTCTTGCTAAAAAAAATCAGAGAATGCCTATGCTCGACCAAAACCCTAATTGGTCGATCCTCGATTGATCAGTGAGGAAAATGGATATCTGAGGATTGAAGGCTGATGATTTGATCAAGATAGACCAAATAAGATGAGAAAATCTCAAACCCTAATTAGTTAGCTCTTGAATCAGATGAAAATCTGATGAAACCCTAATTTTGACCTGTGAATGCTACACCCGATTAATGCTGTTTGAACTATTAGTTGTGCAATGATGCAAATGTAAGGTGGTATATTAGGTCAAAATTTGGGGTATGACACGTAGGAGACATCGTGGGTCTTATGATCTTTGTATTGAAGGGACTATGATGATATGTTTGTAGGCAACTGTGCTAGGATACCTCTACGTTCGAGGGACTTGACCATTTGTAATCGTAAGGCAATGAGAGAGAATTACCCTAAGGGGTGCGTGTGTGAAAGAGTGTGTTGATTCAGATACATGTTATCTTGAAAATTAGAGTGAGTTATGTTGATTTTAATCTTACCATACACGCCTAATTACTAACAGTTTATAGGGTGCGGAAATTAAATTGCAGAAAGTAAAATGCGGAAAGATAAATCCTACGCTATTACATGGCTTTGGGGCAGATACATAATTGAAAAGTGCGGAAAATAAAAGTCCTAATTAAACTATTACATCCCATAGGCAATTACATAATATGAAAAGAAAACGATAAAAACCGTCCAAACGAGATAACTGTGAACAGATGAAAAATCGGGAAATACGAGAAAATCGAATAAGAGGAAAATGTTAGTAAAAATAATAATTTTTGAATGAGAAAAATGTTTCATGCTGGGAATAACATTAATATGCTAAAATAATTTTTTAGGATTTTTTGGAGTTAATTTAATAATTAAAAATCAATTAAAAGTGATTTAAATGATAAAATTGAAATTAAATTAAATATGCATGCAAAAATAATATTTTTAATTTTATAAATTAAATAAACATTTTCTGAAAATAATGCAAAAAAGAAAAATATTTTTGGTGTTTTTTAATGCATGATAAAAATTATGGAAGATAAATTATATTAGATGAAAATATTAAAAGAAATAAGAAAATATGAAAATAGTTGAAAAATATGAATGAAAATCAAACTTGCAAAAGGAATAGTCCTGGTGTGGTTCGAACTCATGACCCTTGAGAGAATCTCCTCCATCCAATGCCTTAACCACTGCGCCATGTGACATCTGGTGTTTGAAAAGCTGGAATTCATTGAATATAAACGTCAACGTGTCACTGATTTGAATCAAACACAGTCAGCCATGCGTGGACCCCAGTTGGCACGAGAGAGCGAATCAGAAAGCACGAAGATGCCACGCACACCTCCAACCGGTCTTCGCCTGAGTCAGCGTCGGAGCTAGGGCTCCGGTCATCTTCTCCGGCTAGCCTGATTTCGAAACCTGCAAAATAAGCAAAAACAAAAGCCAAGGGATACCCTACCCCCCTAAATCGACCATGGCGAGTTCAATGGTGGCCTCCGTTTGACCTGAAAACAACTGTACAAGCGGGTTCAAAGCTTTCTATTTCTCTAAACCTAACAATGGCAATTGATGATTTCTACGTGTATGCTTGCATGTAAGGTATCAAATACATTCTAATGAACCTCTTGAACACAAACAAACACACAAAAAGCATTAGCAACGCATAAATAATGAAATTCGAATTTCAAAAGTTTACCAAATCGGAGCAAGCTATAGATCGAGTTCTGGGTAGCCTGGGCTTGATGTATGGAGTGGTTTCGATTGTTGGAGACCTCAGGAACAAGATTGGATGCTCAAAACACCTTGAATTTGGCTGGAGAATGGAATTCGAATTTTGACAACTTTGAGAAATTTTTTGACAAAATAAGGGTTATGCTTTGAGCTAGGGTTTTCGTCCTGTTTGATGTGCATCTTGCTGGCTATTTATAGAGTGAATTGAGAGGGCAAAAAGAAGGAAAAAAGATTGGATCATGAATGTGCCACAAATAGTTTTTAAAATAAAATCAAATTTTGGAAAAAATTTGATTTTCTATTTAATGTTAGAGCTAGCACGAATTTGGCATGTTTCATGGGCTATCTTGGACCTCAAGTTTGATAGAAATTCACTCCTTTTGAAAAAATATCTTATTTTCATATTTTATATAATTTAATTTTTAATTAAATGGTTTTAAATTCAAAAATAAATCAATAAAATAGAAAATTGTCATGGCCAAGCATCAATGAGTCACAAATAATATCATGATCAAGTTTGGATCATAAAATTATAGGCCTATTTGGAAAAAATTGCATTTTGACCAATATCTCCTTTTGTGCAATTGTTCAAAAATGCCCAACTTGTGAATGGTGTATCTTGCTCAAATTTCCACATTTCTGAGTGTTCTTGGACTTTTTGGAAAGCTCTAAGAGTCCTATAACTAACCTCTTTGGTTTTATCTCAATTGGAGTGTCCATGCTCAATATATCTTCAAAACAAAAAGTTGACTTTTTGTTGACTTTGAAAAGGACCTGTAAAGTTTTGATCCATACCTTCCAAATGAAGCATTTTTTGAACATTCTTGTGAGACATGAAGTTGTAGCGAATTGAATTTCCTTCTAAACAAGAGGTGGTGGAAAAATTTCTGAGAAAGTATGAAGAAGTTATGCTCAGTCAAAGTTTGGTTGATTTTCACTGAGAAACCCTAATTTAGAAAGTTTGACTTTTGAGCAAATCATGATCAAACCTTGATCAAATGATGAATGTAACTTCAAAATGAGGTTGTTGACCAAAAATCATGAAGTTTGACTGTATGTTGACCACAGTTGACTTTTTGTCCAATACAACTGATTTTCAACCATCTGAGCAATTGTTTGAGGAAACTTGACTTCTGAGGCTTGAAACTTGACATGGAGAATCTTTGAAGCATATGAGGAGGCATGAAGACCATTGGAGATGTTGGAAATCCATTTTGATCTGAGAAATACCAAACCCTAGTTTGGGTTGATTGTCTAGGAGAGGGTTTGTCTGATCAACCCTTGAGGAATCCTTGAGTATGGATTTATGAAATATCTTGAGAAGATGGAGGGCAAATTTTGGGGTATGACAGCTGCGAAGAGATCTTTTGGTGGTAAGAAAGAAACTAATGCTGTGTATGGTCAGAAAAGTCGAGCCAAGACCGACCGCGCTCAATCTGTGGGGGCAGTTGTGATCTCCAATCCTACATCAGCACAACCTCAACGAGACAACACACATAACTAGAACGTGCCACGAAGACAGTTTACAAAGATCAACATGCCATTGTCGCAAGCCTTGCAACACATGTTGAAAGCAGAGCTGATTACTTTGAAGGATCCTCCTCAGAGTGTCAACACTTCCTCTCCGAGATACAATCCTAATGCTAAGTGTGCTTACCACTCCAACAGCCTGTGGCACGACACAACCGCTGGGCTCAAGAACAAGATTTAAGACATGATTGAAGCTAAGCAGATTGAGTTTGATCCTCCTGTTGAGACTCCGAATGTGATCAACGCGCCTATGCCTAACCATGACAAAAGCTCCAATGTTGTTGGGGAAGATACTTATGTTTTAAATATAGATGACTTGACCATTCCTCTGATGACTGTTAAGAAGAATTTGCTCCAAGCCGGTGTCAACCCAGGATGCCCAGAGAATTATCGTTGGTGCCCATCTGCACCAGATGGTTGTGCTTGGTTGAGAAGACATGTCCAGTGCATGATGGATAACCGTGAAATACTATTCCTGAAACCACTTGTGGAGAGTCTGTGTGAAGACATGTCTAAGAAACTGAAGATCAAAGATGTGAATGAAGTCGTACCGTCTGCATGGGATACCTTGGGGCAGCCAAGTGGAAAGTTTGATTACATGGTGAAGTACACTATTCCTGAGAGCTGCAAGATTCCTATTGAAGATGTTAAGGCGACCGGATGGGGTGACGATTTCCCAGAAGACTATGGTGATGTTAACACAATAAGGATTTCCTCTGCTGATTTTGTGCCCAGAGTGGCACCTCTCATCATTACTTCTCCAAGACCAGTTCCATATTCCTCTGACAAAGCCATCCCTTGGAATTATGGAGCTGATGTTTACTATCATGGCGTCAAACAAGACCCTCTGACCATTGAAGATCTTACAGTTGAAGATACCGTTCCTGACATTGACAACATCACCGGATCAAGTAAGGTGACCAGAACCGGAAGAGTATTCTCTCCAGATATCTCTCCTCCAAAAGACATCATGACTCCAGCATTCCAGCTATTCAATCCATTCCCCAAGCTAGAGGGAAAGAACCAGTGACTCGTCCTGCTCAGCCAGAAGTACCAAAGGAAGTTACTAAAGACACCTCCAAACAAGAAATGGAGGAAATTCTGAAGATTATCAAGAAGAGTGACTACAATGTTGTGGAACAATTGGGACAGACTCCGTCCAAGATCTCCATGCTTGCTCTGCTCTTGTGCTCTGAGGCTCATGCTAAGGCCTTAGTGAAGTTTCTGAAGAATGCTCACATACCGCAAGACACTACTACTGACCAATTTGAAGTTTGTATTGCTAGCCTGGCTGCCAACAACGGCCTAGGTTTCTCTGATGCTAATTTGACTCCTTCCGGAAGGAAACACAACAAAGCCTTGCATATCTTTGTCGAATGCAAGGGCATTACATTATCTCATGTTTTGGTGGATATCGGTTCTACTTTGAACATCCTACCGAAGACTGCTTTTGATCGACTCGATGTTGAGGGATTGGTTCTGAAACCCAGTGACATAATTGTGAGAGCTTTTGATAGTTCTAAGCGAACAGTACTTAGAGAGCTCATTCTGCCTGTTAAAGTCGGTTCCCAGACTTTTGATTCCACTTTCTTTGTCATGGACATCCGTCCAGCTTACTCTTACCTACTTGGACGTCCTTGGATACATGGGGCAGGCGCTGTCACCTCTACCTTACATCAGAAGCTGAAGTACCCGGTAAAAGGGAAGGTTGTTACAGTATGTGGTGAAGAAGAATATATGGTCAGTCATCTACAGTCATTCCGATACCTCGAGGTAGAGGGTGAATTCTTCGAGACTCCCTGTCAAGCTTTTGAAACAATCCCCAGAGTCCTGCCTGTTGACTCTCCTAAAGTTACACAAGTTCCGCCTAGGATGGCCTCGCTAAAAGATGATCAAGCTGCTGTTGAAGGACGAGGTAGTACTATTTGGGGTCAGCTCCCTGATCTCCCATTCAAATCTGACAAGACTGGTTTAGGCTTCACCATCAAAGGTCAGAAGATGATACGCCGCGAACGTGTCGGCCAAGTTCCTTTCCGCATCAGCCAGAGTGGAATCCATGCTATAGAAGACGACGACTACGACTTCAACATCAGCAAGTGGATCTTCCCAACTCCAAACAATGGGCTCAGCAATTGGAAGACTGAAGACGTCATACCAATCTCCTTTAAACAGGAGTAATTGCTCTTGTTTTTGTTTTGCTTTTCGTATTTTCTATGTTTTGAACAATAAACTCTAAAGCCTAGTGCCTTACCCGGGGCATCATGGCTCGTTTTTTAGGGTTATTATCTGTCATTTGCATATTTTCATTCAATAAAATCGTTGGACTTTTGCATTCAATTGTTGTTTTCTTTCTTTTCCTTTATTACCCCTTCAAAAAGCCATGTGTTTCTTACACACACCCACGTGATACACTACAGAATCACTCCGAATCTCGTTGATAACAGCTATGCTATTGCTAAATATGACTTCGATAATCCGATCTACCAAGCCGAAGACGAAGGTGAGGAAGATTGTGAAGTTCCAGGAGAACTTGTCGACTAAAGAAGAAGAACGAGTTATACATCCACACGAAGAGTCAGTTGAGGTTGTGAATTTGGGTACTGATGAAGACAGAAAAGAGATCAAGATAAGAGCGGGTCTTGAGAACAGTATTAAAGAAAGGTTGGTACAGATGCTACAAGACTATATGGAGGTTTTTGCTTGGTCATACGAAGACATGCCAGGTTTAGACATTGATATTGTGGTACACCGATTGCCGACAAAAGAAGGTTTTCTCCTAGTGAAACAGAAGGTTCATCGCATGCGTCCTGAGATGTCTGAGAAAATTAAAGCCGAAGTTATGAAGCAGTTCAATGCCGGTTTCTTAGCTGTTACTTCTTATCCGCAATGGGTTGCTAACGTGGTACCCGTACCTAAGAAGGATGGCAAGGTACGAATGTGTGTGGATTACAGAGATCTGAACAAAGCAAGTCCGAAAGATGATTTTCCACTTCCTCATATTGATGTTCTGGTTGACAACACCGCCAAAGATAAGGTTTTCTTTCATGGATGGTTTCTCCGCCATAATCGATCAAAATGGCTCAAGACATGGAGAAGACTACTTTCGTTACACAATGGGGCACTTTCGCTACAAGGTTATGCCGCTCGGATGAAGAACGCGGGCCACTTATCGTGCTATGGTGACATTATTTCATGACATGATTCATCACGAGATAGAGGTCTATGTCGACGACATGATAGCTCGATCACATACTGAAGAAGAACATCTTGATCATCTACGGAAACTGTTTGATAGGTTGAAGAAGTACAGACTAAGACTCAATCCCAACAAATGCACCTTTGGAGTCAGATCCGGAAAACTCCTAGGGTTTGTCGTCAGTGGGAAAGGTATTGAAGTTGACCCCGCCAAGGTTAAATCCATTCAAGAGATGCCAGCTCCCCGCACTGAGAAAGAAGTCAGAGGTTTCTTGGGACGATTAAATTACATTGCCAGATTCATTGCACATCTAATTGCTACTTGTGAGCCAATCTTTAAGTTACTGAAGAAAGATCAAGTGAGAGAATGGAACGACAATTGCCAGATCGCTTTTGACAAAATCAAGGAGTACCTACAGAATCCTCCTATCCTGATGCCGCCTGCCGAAGGAAGACCTCTTATCATGTACTTGACAGTGTTAGAGAACTCAATGGGGTGTGTGTTAGGGCAACATGACGAGTCTGGTTGAAAACAGTATGCAATATACTACCTTAGCAAAAAGTTTACCGACTGTGAAACAAGATACTCACAGCTCGAGAAAACTTGCAGCTTTTACGCTGCTCACGACTAAGACAGTATATGTTGACTCACACTACCTGTTCGCGTTAAAAAGTGACGCACTAGGGAATCGAATATGAATTCAGATTCTCTGGCTCGAAACAATTTACTCTTTTGATTTGTTTATAAAGATGCCGCGAGCATCAAGCTTTATTATTTTCAACACAAGAAATTATGATTATGAAAAAGGGGAAAGCTGCTAATACCCTTAATTGATTATGATATGCGTAACGACTAGCGCAAACTAGAGTAACGCATTGGGGAGATTCCGGGCAAGGGGGTTTGTTATATAAAGGGAATAGATGGAGCACCCTAAATATATATGGTTATCTATAGCTTTATATATGAATACGTTTGATATGTTTGTGTGTTTTAAATGCTATTTCTATGATTGGGAAAGTTTCTCCTTTGGGATTTTAAGAAGGATAGATTATATGGGATCCTAGTGTTTGTTATTATTGTGCTCGCAAAGATCATTGGGATCTTCTGCATACATATCCCCTGATGGGAATCAGAGCATTTGTAGCTCAGATCTAAAGGGATCTATGGTTTGCTTGGTTTAAGGGAGAAAGAAGTTTGCTCGGCAAGGATGAGACCTTGTGCCTACGTATTCTCAAAAGGATGTTGAGAAAGTCAGAGCAATCGTAGTTCCCACTTATGCTAGTGGAAGCAACGGGATGTTAGTAAGGGACACAGACAAATGTCATCTTAATGAAAAATGTATCTAATTTATTTCATCACATACACTTTGAAAGGTTTGATTGATTAAAATCTTTCGTCGTAAGTTATCGGTGTTTTGCTTGAGTGTACAAGCGTTACCACTTACATGTTTAAGAAAGATGTTTGAAAAAGATGATTGAATCTTTTAATTGTAAGCATTGGGTGTTTTGCTTGAGTGTACAAGCGTTACCACTTACGATTAAGAGATGTTTTTGTTTGAAAAGAGTTTTGAAAAGTTTTTGATTGTATGTGATGTGATATATGAGATACTTCTTCCATAGAGATGATAAACGTCTAAATCTCACGGAGAAATTGATTGGATTAGAGGGATGCTTTTAAGAAGCCCATGGGTCCTTGTATTGTAAGCCCAAGAGGAGGCATTCCGAGGGTCATCGAGGGTCCTTGTACGAAGCTCAAGAGGAAGCTTTAGGGTATGGCTGGTTTTGGCTTTAAAAGGGATTTCACCGGGAAACCATCCTTTTGGAATTAAGAGCAATTTCACCGAGAAATTATACTCTCAGGGTTCTATCCTAACGCGGGTGACTCTTTTTATTGGAAGCCCAATAGGAGGCTGTTAAGAGATTTCCTGTCTCTTTCTTTGTATGATACCCAAGAGAAGGCTAAACTCAATGAGGAGTTCTTTTGAACGAAGCCCAAGAGGAGGATGACTCAACAGGGGAGTGTTGTCTTATATGAAGCCTAAGCGGAGGCTAAACTCAGATGAATGAGTTACCTTGTACAAAGCCCAAGAGGAGGCTGAACTCAGATGAATGAGTTTTCTTATATGAAGCCTAAGAGGAGGCTGAACTCAGATGAAATGAGTTACCTTGTACAAAGCCCAAGAGGAGGCTAACTTTGTCGGGAACCTATTGGTTAGACTAGTTGTTATGTTATAACTAGACAATTGTATAAACAAGTGTATGAAGTTTATTCACAGGAGTTTATGAAGGAAATATAAACAAGTGTAAAGTTTATTTACAAGAGTTTATGAAGGAAATATAAACAAGTGTGTGTAAAACGAACGTTTAAAACGAGCGCAACTTGATTATTTACAAGTTTGAATTGTGTACAAGGAAGTAAATATGTACACGAACAAGTATTTATGTACAAGGAGGTGTGGATGTACATAGGAGGGTTGGGACTTACACCATAAGGGTGGCCCATTGGTTTAAAAGCAGTTTCACCGGGAATAATGCTCCTTTCAATACCAATGGTATTCAATGTATACACAAGTGAAGTGAAAACAAACGATCGAAGTTTGTCTGTACTTGAGTATTTAAAAAGTATCTGTATTATGTACAGGTAAAAATTGGTATATTCATAAAATGAATTGGATATGTACAAGGAAATAATTATGCACATAAAAGAATGTTTGGGACTTACACCGTGAGGGAGGCCCATGATCGGTTAAGATATTCGAGAGAAAACGAATTCGGTTTTATCGTTTAAATCGGATCGATCATGGAAAAAGATGTAAGTTTTGATGAAAAGTTTTGAAGAATATTTTTAAAAGTGTTTTTGAAATTTACTTATAAGAAGTTTTTGAAAAGAATCGGGCTTCGAAAGTTTGAAAAAATCACCTTTAAAGGTGCTTTGAAAAGTACTCAAAAGTACCGTTTTCGGCTCGATAAAAACACAATCGGATGAAAGTTTTTGTGAAAATTTTTGACACTATCTTAATATAGATACATTAATTGACAAGTGTACAAAAAATCACCTCAAAATGAGGAGTTTTGATTGGGTTTTGAAAAAGTCAAAGTTTGTAAAAAAAATACAAAAGTTTGGTAAAAAATGGTCCCAAGGCTGCTTGAACCCGGGACCTGTTAGGCAAGGCATGGCATGAAAGTCTTAAGAGTGAGCTGGAAACCGATGGGGCGGCAATACATCCGTGTATTGAAGTTAAACCAACTAAATATATTTTAAAACAGATTTTTGAATTTGAAAAAACGCGTGCAAGCTCATCTTCTTCCTCCAATCTTCAATCAGCCATGGATTCCTTATTTCTTGATGAAATCAAATGATGTAAACATCAAACTTGATCGTTTTAAGCCCAGGAACATGATGATGTCTTTTAATTTCATTTATTTTAAGCCTAACATGATTGAATTTCTCAAGAACACGAAGAACCCTAAAACTGAAAATCTTAATTGAAATCGTGTATGGTGAATGATTTTATCAATTGATTGAGGGTTATTGATCGTTGATGGTGCAGAAACAAAATGGCCAAGAGTTTTTTGGACTGGAATCAAAGAATCACAGAGTTTGAAGTTCATGTTCTTACCTGTTCAAGCTGAGATCGAAATCGATGAAGGAGTGTTTCCAGTTGTGATTTTATGATCCCTGTAGCACCAACGACTCTTGTGGAAGGTGTGAGGATGGTCTGCACATCATGAATTTGCTTGGATTAATCTGACCAAGTCGACCTGCAGTTAGCTCAAAGTGAAACTTGAAATCGTGGTTAGAGATGTTACAGGTTGATGTTAATGGTTTGGATCATTCATATGAAGTATATTGATGATGTTTGGATGATCAAAACATAACTAGCTCGAGCCAATGTTCAAATTCGATAGTTATGGCAGTTTTGGCAAGTTTGTGAACATGGAATGCAAAATCTGATTTTCAATGTTTCTTGAATTGATTTTAAGTTACAAACTAATTACATGTGATATTTACAACATGTTAGACACCAAACATCTTATGTTTCTTCACAATTTTTTTAAAAAATGCAAGATTTCTCAATTTTCACTATGTTACTTGAATTTTAAGAAAGAAGAGAGAAAGCATGATCTTGCATAGCTTTGGTGTGGTTTGAATTTCAAACAAGACCTCTATTTATAGGTCACAAGTTTTGAAAGATAAGTGAGAAAGTTTGGCTTTGGTATTTACAAGTTGCCTTAGAGGGCAAGGAAGTCATTTTGCATTAAATGCAAAAGGAAGCTTCCTTTTAACCATGGTTAATTCTTAACTTGATCTTATCTCATTATAATTACTCTCCCTCTGATTTTTATCAGTCCTATCTCACTTTGCAAGGTGGCATGCTTCTAGAAAGAAAGAAAAACTCAAAATGACCTATAATTTTGAAAGTTTGTACTTGAAAATCAAGGATTTTGGAGCTCTAAGTTTCAAAATCAAAAGTATGGCTAGACTCCATTGATTTGAGAGTTCTTGGATATTTTGGAAAGCTTGTTTCAAGGGCTACAACTTTCATGTTTTGAGTTTTTTCCAATTCAAAATGGAACTATGTGAAAAAATGCCATGAAGTTTGGAAAAAGTGTGAAATTTTAACACTTGAAAAATTTTCTAAGTGTTGAAAATTTTGACTTTTTGTTGACTTTTCCAAATTTCTTGATTTTTTATGATCATGATGGATCATTTGAAGTATTTTGATGATTGAAAAAGTTTTGTCTTGAAAAAGTTGACCAAAAGTCAAAGTTTGACTTTTCAGTGCAGATGAAATTTCATCAAATGATCTAGAAATTGACTGATGAATTCTGTGAACTTCTGTGATATTTTGAATCCAGAAATTAGGTCAACATGTTGTATTTAGGATATGAAGATCAATCTCTAATCAAAAAAGTCATTCATTGATCAGAAAATCATAGATTGCTCATCCTCGATGAAAACCCTAATTGGTCGATCCTTGATAGATCATGAGAAAATTTTTGATATTTGAAGATCAGAGGTTTATGATTTGATCAAGATAGATGAAATGAAGTGAGTAAGACTCAAACCCTAATTTCTTGCCTCTTGAATCAGATGAAAATTTGATGAAACCCCAATTTTGACCTGTGAAATCCACACCCGATTAATTCTGTTCTGAACTGTTAGTGATGCAATGATGCAAATGTAAGGTGGTATATTAGGTCAAAAATTGGGGTATGACAGATGCCCCTATTTAAGTTTCTTTAACCTGAGATATGAAGATGAATATCTTCTTCTTGATAGGTGTGAAGAGACTTAAATATCAGAATACGCAAATTTTGGACCTAAGATACCAAAAGTGCGGATGATGCAAAATGATTGTAAAAAGTTTCACCCGGATGATATCAAAGAAATAACATGGTGGGGAAAAATTTGTGAGGATGACTCGATCTGTTTAAGAAAAAAGGGTCCTGTTTGTTGGGAAACATGCAATATGTCTCGTTGGGGAAAAAGAGATTCACAAAACATGTGAATATCTGTTTCGCTTTGGAAAACAAAGAGATTACCTTCTTCAGCCTTGTGACAATGTTTAAGGTAAGCGAAGATGATATTACCAATTATCAGCCTTGTGATAGTTCATGGTAATGAATTCTGAAGATATTACCAATTATCAGCGAAGTGATAACTATAACAAGGTAAATCTTTGAAAAATTTTACTGAGTATTCAGCCTTGTGAATAACAGACAAATGATGGAAACAGATCTCAAACGAGTTCGGAAGATATTACCAATTATCAGCGAAGTGATAAATATAACAAGGTAAATCTTGAGATATATTACTGAGTATTCAGCCTTGTGAATAATAGTTAATAATGGAAACAGATCTCAAACGAGTTCCTATTTTCACGGATACAACCTTGCCGAGGATCTCTCTCTTGAGAAGATGCGGGCATTTTGATTGAAAGACACAGGTTTTCTTTTAGACAAAAAGACAACTGTGGAAATTTTTGAACTGTCATGATTTGAATTTGTTGAGAAGAACAATCATTTTATGATAAGTTTCAAGATAAAAAGGAAATAAGCAGCTCAGATGATGAGACTATTTTCATTGTTTTGTTGGTTAGAGACGAGGTTCTATCCAGGAATGAACTGGAAAGAAACGGTAAATCAAGACATTGTCCTCAATGAGGAATGATCTCAGCTGGGGAAAAAGAGAGAAAACATGTATTTTTCTGCTTGGGGATAATCTGTTGGGGAGATGACACATCCACATGAGTAAATGCAATCTAAACCAGTGATATGAAAGCAAACATTGAGGAATGAAGGAATGCATTAATGATGTTATGATGTATGAATGATGAATGTCATATGCATGCTGACAATACTTGACAAGACAATAAAGAGGTATTTTGGGGAAAAGGACCACGTCATAGTTCAAACAAATACTCAGTAAAATCTGCAGCAATGGCGTAGACGTTCACTAATGAAGAATCTGAGTTGCATGCTTTAAACTCTCTGAAAAAGACATTTCATTGGCAACTTTGTCGGGAATTCTTTTTTTTTATTTATAAGAATACCATCCTTTGATGATCTCTGCTGAGGAGAAGATGACTTCTGTAGCAGTTGATTTATCTTTCTGGAGATCAAAACACTTTATGGGGAAAACTGTTGAAGTTCCTTCCGTGTTCATAGTTCAAAGGAAAATTCGCTTTTATTTCAAAAATTTGAAGTAAAAATTCATTTAAAACCTTTTTAGTTTCAAAAAGTGATTTTCACAATAAAAGGCGTTATTTTGCAAAACTGAATAAAGAAAGAATTGCAAATAAAAGGCACAAGGCTCAAATGTTATTGATAGAATGGTAATCAGCCAAAGGCGTGATTCCATGAGCTATTTACAAGAGTTGGAAATGATAATTTATTGGGAAAATGATACATTGAAAGCAAATAACCGCTATTATCCCTAACAACTTTGAATTCCAACTGTGCTTGTTACTTCAGAAGATTTGATTGAAGATCCGTTGATGGAAGATTCTTCAGATTGACGAAGTATAGACTGATTGTAGTTACTTTGTCATTTTTGTATTCCTTGATATTTTTTTGCATAGACTGCCTTTTCAGGTTTTCAAGCTATCAGGATAATTTCTGTTTATTGTCTCTAATTTTTGCCTGGACCGCCTTTTCAGGTTTTCAGTCCACCGAGACGCTCTTTTTTGCCTAAGCCGCCCTTTTCGAGTTTTCGACTTATCGAGCTGTTCTTTTGTTTTTTTAGACAAAGTATTTCTTGACTGCATCAGCATTTACAGGATGCGGGAGTTCATCACCGTCCATGGTTGTGAGAGTCATAGCACCGCCAGAAAAGCTTCTTTTGACGATGTATGGGCCTTCATAATTAGGAGTCCATTTGCCCCTAGAATCTGGTTGAAAAGACAGAATCTTTTTAAGCACGAGGTCGCCTTCTCGGAATTCACGAGGTCGGACCTTTTTGTCGAAAGCTTTCTTCATTCTTCTTTGATATTGTTGCACCCCAAAATTCGCCCTCTTTATTTTATTAATAAATAATTGGCTGATACATAAATATAGGTGCATGCATATCATTGATCATGGGGTTACTAGGTTCAAAACATCTCAAGTACGAAAGAAACGGCGTGTTTCAGCTATCTCAGATCATTTTGAGCCAAAAATCAACGTTTCTCGGTTCGTACGACTATTTGCAAGATTTTTTGGTCAGGAAGCTATTTTGGCTTGGTTCCACAATCTTTGGAATCATATAAATATGTACTCCAGTTTATCTATTCAGGTTGGAGGTCATTTCGTCAAGAAAATGAATTCATTCGCTTATTTCTCAATAAAGTGGATTTTGGGTTTTCGGTGTGTTTCGGGCACTCCAGAGAGTTTATCTCACAGCTCGTCAAGTATTTTCTGATGAATTTTGACTGGCATGTCCCTCTCATTTTTATCTACAATTTTTGTTTGAAAGCCGGAAGCAAATTATGTGAGGAAGATCCCCGAAAAATTCAATTTCTTAAGAGGATTAAACTGAATTTTAGTGCTGAACCGTGTGTTCTGCCCACTAAAAAGTTCATATCTTTTAGCTGGAAACTCGAAACTGAGCGGGACCAATTTCTAAAATTCCGTATTAAATCCTTCTACAACTTTCATTTACAACTCGGGAGCTGATTCCTCACTGTTTAAGACCAGTTTTTTATTCTTCGGACACAATGTTGAGTTGGACCGAGCAATTTTCATCTGATACGTGAACTTCAAAAAATCATATCTCGCTTGTTTTTTATCGAAACAGGATGGGACCAGTGCCAAAAGTTCACTAATTTTGTTAGCTTTGGTTGTCTCTGAAACACTCAATCGCAAATTTTGATCAGAAGATCCTCGTTCGAGGCATTTTCCCCGAAGAGCGCATTGAGAATTCTGCATGCGCCAGACGCCTGAAAACTGTGCTGAAACTTCAAAAATTCATATCACATGGACCGTTCATCTGATTGCGTCGAAATTTTGATTCACGCAAGCAAAATCGCGTTCCGGACATTTTTTGTTTACATTCCGACTTCAAATTCTGTACGGATTAGGCTGTTTTGGATTGTGTACGAAAATCATTTTGATAATCGCGATTAGGACTTAATTGTGGATCCGACACTCCAAAGCCCAATTTTTCATATTATAAATATATTTTACCACTCACAAAATTGGTAGAGAGAATCATTTGTTAAATTTTACCCAAGAGTTCTCACTTTTCTCCCTCAATTCTCTCTCAACTCAAAGTTGCACAACCACCTCCAACCACCAACAACCACCACCGGAATTCCAAAACCACCGCGCCGGAAAACTTTTTCTTATTTTTTCTTCTTCTTCTCTCTTTCTCCGGTACAGCCCCATACTCTTCTATTCCCTTGCAATTCTCAAGGATCAAATCAAGTTTTTCATCAATCGAGAACATTGAAGAGCGTTTAAGGTGTCGAAATGAAGAGTTGAAGTTTTCCTCATTGATTCTCCAAGGATTCAAGATTCTCCACTCTTATTATCATCAATTCAACTTTGATTTGGTATTTTCTTGGAGAATTACAAGATTTTCCTCATCAATTTCAACTCAAAGCTTCAAGTACAAGTAAGTGCTTATTTACTTAAGTGCTTATTTCAATCGATTTTTCAATTGTTGAATTTCTTGAAATTGAATATTGAGATCCCTTGCAAATTCCGTGTGGATTCCGATTATAGCATTTGTTTTGTCGAATTCATTGATCATGATCCGTTTTTGGAGCCTTAATGGTGTCGGTGTCAAACTTTCTACACACTACACACACCTACACTTGTGTTGTGACTTTGCATTGTATTTAGGTACTTGATGTGAGCATTTTGCATCACTAATTATATGATCATGCATCAAGTAATATGTAAATTCTTTGACATGCATTGAATCATTAATTTGAGGCTTATTTTGTGCATTAAAATTATGTTGAAATGTAATAACTAACACATAGTTTTTAGGTACACTTGCATTACACCTATACATTGCACACAACTCACATACACACTTGAATCCATACATTGTGACATAATTTGCATCTTTGCATATCCATACATTTGCATGTAGGATAGTTGCATTAATTTGATGTGGTGTTGTTCAACTTTGATGACATGAAAATATGTTGAAATTTCACTTTTCACAACACTTTGACACTTTGAACATCTAATTTCTCTCAACATTCTTACATGTTTGCATAGCATTTAGGTAGTATTTGCATTGAGTATGTATCACTTGCACATGAAATCATGTACACTTGCATTTTTATTCATCTAAATACCACTAAAACACATTGGAAACAAGTTTATTTGAGTTTGGTGGAAAATAACATGACACTTTGAAAATTGATAAAGTTGGACATAATATTTGTTTTGGCTCTAACTTTTGATCCGTAATGAGTTTTTTCGACTTTTCTTAATGTAAATCATGTTTCTCGAGCCATCTGAAGCTCTCCACGCGAATGGTTTCTTGATTTGGACATGTTTCGGTCAATTCTGGGAGCTGCTGACTTTTGTGCGAAAATTGTATTTTTGAACGAGATTTGATCGAACCGTTCGCATTTTTGAGACCGTGCGCGTGTGCATAGCTTCCGATATTTTTGATAAATTATTTTGATTGTTTTCATTAGCTTGTGTCTTGTGTTTTGGTTCACTTTTCATATTTATCCTTAATGGCGATTTTTGGACTCGAAAGGTGTCGGAGCAAACCTTTTTGTACACTACGCACACATACACTTGTGGTGTTGATTTTCTTTGTATATAATGTCTAATAATTGTTCTAACTCTCAACTAACCTCTTGACTAATATGTTGGCATGTTTAGATAGTTGGCGCTTTGGTTTAGAATCCTTAATTGAGTCATATAATTAGCATCTCATGGTAGAACTAATATAATTGCATTTGAGAACTATTGTAATGGACTTAGCTCGATTTGATATTGTTCATGAGTTGTTTTGCATTATGTGTGTGTTGCTGCCCGGTTTTCCATTCTTATGTTGCTATACACATTTACATTCCATTTCTTCACCTTTGAATCATATTTTGACATGTGATGTGAATATGCAATTATATTTCCGCTTCCTTGTTATTTTTGACATGTGATGTGAATATGCAATTATATTTCCGCTTCCTTGTTATTTTTGACATGTTTGTGGACTTGTGCAAGGTACATTGAGGATATTTTGGTTAGGTACCTAATCTTGGTACACTAATCTACCACTTCTCCTGTGGTTACCACTTCTCTTGTGGTTCTGTTTGCGTTTTAAACGCATTTTGCTTTGTGTTTTCTCATATTTCCGAGAAACACGTATTCTGTTGTTTTGTCTGGATATGTACCTTTGTGCAGGTGTTTTGATTGTTATGAGGACTTGCTTGCTACACGCACATGTTGCACGATATCACCTTGTGGATTATATTGATCGAGCTGTTTCTTATCATTGCTTTGTTGATGGCAGTTTACTCGAAGTTTTCCGGAGTATTTCTTAGCTTGCGCGCTCTTCGGATTTAATATCCGTCGGGTATTTATTTTACTTTACTTATCGCATTTCTTTACCGCTTTTCTAGAGAGCATGAGAAGTAGGATTTTACTGCTTTCCTTGCCATGAGAAGTAGGAATAGAGATGTATGAAGGGGCTTCCGTAGTTGGAGCATGTTCAGGAACCCCTCTGGTTTATTTAAAGACCCGTTTAGGGCAATTCTGGTTTGCTAATTGTGTTTGGTTTGTTTAAAATCCTCCATCTGCATAGGGAGGTAATTCTCAGTAAGTGTTTACATTTGTGCTTGCATAGGTCGAGTGGTTAGACGCCCGACGTGGTACCACTAAGCAAAGTCCCGCTTTTATATTTCCGTCATCGAGTCATCGATATATGGGCAAGGAAGGTAGGGTCAACGAACCCCACGTTCTAGTCCGTGTCAGCTCCGCACACGCGAATCGTGTTGCTTTCTTTATCGAGTCAATAAAAGTGGCAAGAGTCCCCTATTCTGACTCTCCACGCTTTCCTGGGGTTCGCATTTATTGCAGAACTCGCATCATTTGCTCTTCAACAGGAATTGGATGTGTCGGCTCCTGGTTGACTCACGGTATGCTCGTTACTGTCGAGGCTATGGGACTTCCTCCTCTTCCTGCGCTTGTGTGCCATTTGTTTTTGCATTGCATTGTTTGTGTTCTTCTGTCAAAGCACTTGCTTGCTTCATCCCTTTTGTCGTCTTCGACTCTACTTTAGTTAGTGATTCGAGATGGACATAGACTTAGGTTGTAAACATTTTCCCTCCTGTTTGTCATCTTCGACTCCATTCTAGCTGGTGATTCGAGATAGACATAGATCTAGGTGGTAAACCTTTGCATGTTCCTTTAGGATTCTCTCGACTCTACCTTAGTTAGTGATTCGAGTTAGACCTTAGGATGTAATCCATGTATGATGACATTAGGGATAGCATTAGATAGTTTCCCTTGTTTGTTTTCCAGTTTCTTTTGCACCCATGCATATAATAAAACTAAAAATTGTTTTCTTTTTCTTTTTGCAAATTAAAACACTTACTAATGGTTCAAACTCCTTTTCAAAGGTAAAAACAACCAACCAAATGCAAACTTTTTTGCCTACGGGTTTCCTTTTGTTTTTAAATTATTTTCATAATTAAAAAACACATAACCCACCAAAACATGTGAGCCGAACTACGGCGCTCTGACTTTCCCATTGCACGCGGGAATACGTAGGCATCTTGTCACGGGGCTCGACCGAGCGAACTTTGTAAATACTTCCTTCTTTTCCCCGTGTTTTCTTTATTTTATTTTCTTTTACACACATTCTTTTTTAGCATTCAGACGTAGCAATTAAGTAGTAAATAGATATAAACACACCCATTAGACAGAAAGTAGAAGTGGATACCGTAGAGTACTACGGGCGTGTGGGGTGCTAATACCTTCCCTTCGCGTAATAGATTCCCTTACCCTATCTCTCGCGACCGTGCCTTATCCCTTTCAGGTTTTCGCGATGCGTTCACCTTTCTCCTTTTGTGAGATGAAAAACGTTCGATGGCGACTTCATTGATATAGTTATCGGATGATGTTCAGGTTGTTTCATTGGCGACTTCCGGGATCGTGCGGACTGTCTTGGTCCGATCAGGAGTCGATCCTAGCTTTTATTTTCATGTCTATTGGGTGTTTATTTATTTTGTTTATTTATTTACTCGCTTTATTGTAACATCCTTTGTATGCTTGCATTGCATTCTATTTGGCATATTTATTGCTTTCATATACTATTTGGGCTGTTGTGCTGTGATCTGTTTCTGATTTGGGTGGGAGTTACAAGAGGTAAAAGGCCCCATACCCAGGCCAAGAGACACATAGGAACACCTAGGAATAGAGTGGAACATGTCAGATACCGGATGTAGATCTTGTAGTCTGGCATGTCGTCCATGCTTCAGAGGAGGTTCAATCAGGGGGCTATCATCTTCACGTAGGTGATAAGATGTTAGTTTCTCTAGGCGAACTAGATCCTGGAGTTACTTTGACCTTACCCAAGCCTTTAGTTTCACCTGTGAGTAGGGCGGGATCATGATTATTACAGGTACAGATGGTGACTATGTTCTGATGGTGATTATTTATTCTGATGGTGATTTATTGGTCCTTATGTGACGTTCTATTATTGATGACCGTGTGGTTTATGATACTTGGTTCTTGACACCTGGTTCTCTGGTATTTTCTGTGATATTCTGAAATGATGTCGGACCTTTGATCCTATGATATTCAGACTTGGTTCTTATATGGTATTCTGAATTGGTGTCGAACCTTTGATCCTGTGATATTCAGATTGTTCAGAGACTATGCAGCCATTATTCAACGGATTGTACAGATGTTACCCGTTGTTACGCTGAAATTTTGAACCCATGGGTAATGTACTTGCATAACATGTTTATTTTTCAAAAGAAATGTCAGAAAAAATAAATATGCACATATCTAACTTGCATATTCATTCATTTCATGCATTCATAACAGGTGTTCGAAACTTGGGGATTTCTCTTATTCAGACCTGATATTGTCTTTGTAGAATTACAAATCTTGACTTCTTACCACTCTACGATCCGATCAAATTTAAGTGATGGAACAACTTCGTGGGGAATTGGATGAAATGAAAGAACAAATGGCGTTTTTGATGCTAGACATACAAGATTTGGTTAGTGGACAAGAACTCTTGAAAGAGGAGAACCATCAATTGAAGACTCAGCTGAGTTTGGTTATGGAAATTTTGAATACTGTGTTGAGAAAGGAAGACAAACCCGCACCCGCTTCCGCAACAAGAGTCTTTATTCCTCCTTATACTTTAGGGGCTTCTTTAACTATTGAATCGGGGCTTACATTTCCTCTACCATCTTGTGTTCCGGGGTATGCTCATCCAGAACCAATTTCTGTTTCTCAAAAAGATCCAAAGGGTAAAGCCCATTCCGATGTTGTATGCTCAGTTACTTCCTCAATTGCTTAAGTTTCAGTTGGTTGAGCTTCGAATTTTCACGATGCATGGAAAGCTTCCGCGTGATTTTGATGAAAATGCTAGGTGTGATTTCCATTCTGGGGCACCTTGTCATGATACTGAGAACTGTATGGCATTGAAACATAAAGTTCAAGATTTACTTGATGAAGGGAAAATTCTGTTTACTCCCACGGGTTTGAGTGTGCAAATAAATGTTACCCCAAGTGCCTATGCGACTATTTTGGCTGCTGCTACGCCTCAAAAGCAAACTTATGCTTCCAAGCAAGATAATCAACGGCCAAAGGTGCCAAGGAAATTTGATCCTCTCCCGATATCTTATGTTGAACTGTTTTCCCACTTGCAACGGTTGAAGATGATTGAATTTCGAACTTTAAGGATTAATCCCAATAAGTTGCCAAAGAATTTCAATGCCAACGCTCGGTGTGCTTTCCATTCTAACGGGAAGGGGCATACTATTGAGAATTGCATGGCTTTCAAGCACAAGGTGCAAGACCTACTTGATTCTGAGGCTTTTAACTTTGGACCAGCACCAACATATGATGCTACTCAACATCCATTATCAAATTATGTTGATGCTACTGTCAATGTTATTGTTGAGGATGGAAGTTTGAACTTGGTTAAGGATGTAAATCTGCTGACAATTCCTTTATCCCTTGTGAAAGAGCGTTTGTTGAGAAAAGGTGTATTCCCAGGTTGTGGTATTGACTGTGAGGATTGTATGATCCATCCAGAAGGTTGTAAATCCTTGAGAGATAAAGTGCGAGATCTGCTTGACGCAAAGGTTATCAATTTCACACCGGATGGTCAGATTTGGGTGCTCCTCTGACTCAGTGAACTTCAAGACTTCAAAATGCATCTTCTAAAGCAATAAGCCCATTCGGAGACTACTCTCCTCAACAATGAAAGTTTTCAGTTTTATTTTGCATTCTCATTTGTAATTTTTCTTGTTTGTTCATTACTTAATTGTATGCAAAACTTTTTCATTCTTGAATATTGATCATAATGCATTGAATATGTTTGTCTTAAATCGATCCATTCATATTCACTCTTATTTGTTTTTAAATGCTTTTGATGCTCAACTCTTGTAAATAAAGCAAAACCTCTGTAGGGAGGATGATGAACAATATATCAATAATCTCAAACGGTATGGCTTTCGAATAAAACCTTGCTGATGATGTACAGGCATTGTTTCAAATTCCCAAACACCGGAGATATAAGGGAGTGAAACCCTCGTTAACCCCTTTGAGCCTTGAAGTAGGAGTTTCTTTTCTATTCAGAAAAAACCCTCAATTTTTAACCCGGGGCAGGGTAGTGTTCAATTAACCTGATCGAGCATTTAAATCTCATCAGGAGAGTACATTCAAGGATCAACCACAATTGTTATCCTTCATCTATCAAGAGGTCGAGAAGATGGCAAAACCCCAATGGGTATTCATTGTCCATCAAGGAATAAGGTAATCACACCTTAACAAAGAGTCAAATGACTTAGTTTCACACGACTTGTCAAAAAAAAAAAGAAGAGAAAAAGAATATAGAAAATAAAAAAAAGGAAAAGAAGAAGAAAAGAAAGAATATGATATTGCAAATCAAAGAATACGATCGTGTGATCAAATACTAAATGAAAGAGGTGAGTGACTACCATGTCCGAAAGTAAGATACCTCGTTGGTTCTCCAATTATTATAAACTCCCTGTGAAAGATGGATGTTCGTATTGAGTTAATTGAACGTAGGAATGGAGAACATCACGGAGAATGGGTGGGCACTAAATATTTTGAGCCTAAAAATCCTTTTTTTCTAAAACCGTGAACCAGGCCACGTTACAACCCTTGAAAGTCCTAATTGAAGCATGGGTTAATTTGAAAGCTAAAGCGAGAGTACGGTATCCTGACTCCTAGGAGGCTTGCTAAAATTTTGAGTTGGTATCACTTCATTGTGTTTTACTTTCTTTGAACAAAAATTCAATGTTTTGAAATCTTTTCAATAAATGTTTTTAACTTCAAGACAAGCATGTGATTTGCGTTATAATTATCATTCATAGAATAAAACATTCTTTGCACATGGATAAGTGTTTGAACATCAAGTAAGCTTGCATAATGAGCATCAGATGAAAAACTTGATTATCCGAGATACAATTTGCTTCAGGAATGTGTTAAAGAATAAGCCATTTTTTGAAGAGTGTTCCTAATCAGGGGCATGCTTTCTTTTGACTCCGTTGAGTATAAGAATACCAATTTGAAGATGATTTGGAATATGTTGTGTGGAAGTTTTGATTGGTTGAAAGTTTTTATTGAGCTATTGCATATCACTTTCATTTGTTCCCAAGGGTAGATTGCTTAAAATGTCTTCTGGTGAAGCGATCATGTTGAGAAGCACAATTGTGTGTTAGCTTGCATTCGGATATAAGACAATTACGATGAGGTTTGATTTTCAAAATCGTGAGTCTCTTTTGAGAAGAATTGGATTATCAAAACCCATGACGAGGGCAACATCAATGATGGTACTCTTTTGAGAAGAATTATCTAAATGTTTGATTTCCACGAAGGGTAGAGAAGCATGTTGATGCTTTGTGGAATGAGTTATGATTAAGGGCGATTCGTCGAGATTTTGACAATCTCTCAAAGTGATGATCAATCCGTTGAAGTTATGTCGAGATTGAAATATCTCAAGTGATGATTAATCGAGGCATTTAAGTCGGGATTATATCCTCAAAGTTCAATCAATGGGGCATTTGTGCCAAGATTTAATCTCTCAGAATCATTGTTCAAAGGAAAATCTTTTTAGAATCCAAAGATGCAGGGGCAAGTTGTCTCTCTGTAATTCACTCCGTGCTTGGAGACGTTGTTGTGACTCACAACTTGTGGGTAATTGATGGGTTATCAGTATGTGTTCCCTTTTCCTCAATGAAGAGTACATTTCAATCTAGGTTTCATCCCCTATGAAGCCAATTCTCAAGCAGAATGCATTTCCAGAAGGTCTTGATGGACTAATTTTTGTTATCAGTAATTTGTGCTTTGACATGCTGATATTGTCGTACTCCCCAGTATGAGTCTTGATGTTGGTTGAGGCTTATCCCGGTGAGGCAATTCTCAGCGAGTTCATCGCCAAAAGAGCCTGATGGGTTGGTTAGTGCCCCAGTGATACACACTTCAACATATAACATTATCATAATCCCCAGTGCAAGTTATGGGTACCGATCTCAAGTAAATCCCTAGTGAGGTCATTGATACTATTCCAGGATAAATTCCCCAGTGAATGTCCATCAAATTCTCAAATCATCCCCAATAGAAGGTTCTCGCCTTTATTCTCAGCGAAGATGGTGTTTGAACCGTTGACTTAGGGTTGATACCCCCAATGAGTATGCTTGACAGATGAATTGTTATTGTATTCTCCAGTGAACAGTGCTTTGCCACATCAAAATCCCCAATGTGTAAATTGCGCCCCGTTCAATTAATTATATTCCCCGGTGTAAGTCGCACTCTTCCATATGAAGTTATTCTAAGCATCTTCAAGAGTTTTATTCTCAGATCAGCCATGTTGAGACAAGAGTATTTTGTTTCCCCAGTGGAGTTAGATATCTGAATGTATTCCCCGGTGGAGCTTTCTGTCCGAATCAGATTCCTCTTCCTCAGTGAAGATTAATCATTCATTTGCCGATATTTCTACACCGATGTGCATTCCCCAATCGAAGTCTCCCTAATGTGGTCTTGCTACTAAGATCTTTATTCTTGGAGACAAAAGTTTTATGTTCTCCCTGGTGGATTCTTGGTTTGAAAGCTTCATATCTTCACAAGAGGATTGATTTCCCAACGAAGTCTAATTCTATTTGATTTATTCAAGATGTTAATAGTTACTCGTATATGTTTGCGAATTTCCCCATGAAGTTGTGTTCCCCAACGAAGTTTCTTTCGG
Source organism: Vicia sativa (assembly GCA_021764765.1). Classification (NCBI taxonomy): domain Eukaryota; kingdom Viridiplantae; phylum Streptophyta; class Magnoliopsida; order Fabales; family Fabaceae; genus Vicia; species Vicia sativa. The sequence continues at coordinate 53,958,924 of CM038794.1, read as the reverse complement.
AACTCTCCATGAAGTCTTCAAATTCCCCAATGAAAGAAGGAGAATTCTCTAGAGAAGTTTTTTTGTATCCTCAGTGAAGAGTAACGACTCTCTCCCCAAGAAGTCAAGATTTGGTTGAAGTCTAATTCGATTCTCCCCAAGTGAGGAACGCTTCCCATATTGGAATTGCAATTTATTTTTGCAAGTGTTCTCTAAAACCCACTCCCCAGTGGTACCTCTCTCTTGGATGTTAATGGCTTCTCAGCAGTCGATCATAGATATTGTTACTTCTCATTTAATCATTTAAGCATGCATTCATTACATTGCATCTACCTTAAGCGCGTAGCATTCCGCTGATTGGGAGCATTACGCCATAAAAGCTCAAACATGCATGTTAAGTGTTTTCCAATTATGTATATCCAGAAGAAATAAACAATCTCTATGTGGTTTACCCTCAAGATGTTTTCTCAGCAGTTTACCTTCCTAATCGTCACTTCAAATTGAGTGTCTTATGGGAACTCATTCTTTCTCCAGTGGAGTCTTCTGTGACCCTTTTTTTACCTCAGTCAGGTCAAGTTATGTCATCTTTTCCCCAGTAAGTCGTAGACTTTCCTTGCTTATGCAAGTCTTTGGTTATGTTACCCATGTTTGTATTGCCGTTAGAGTGTGAGTAAGAGTCGGTATTCAACCTTTCTTACTTTTCAAGTATTTGAGTATCCATACTTGGTGTTTGGTAATTCAGATAATTGCCACTCTTGAAGAACTATACCCCGCCTTTGGCCTAAGGGATACTATAGTTCTTGTGCGTTGCATGCACCTTTTTAAAAGCCCGACATGGTGGCAATCATTGTTAGAGTCCTCTCGATCGGTCTCTTGCCTTTTTGAGTTCATCTTCACCCGATGGCCTCTTTGTTATTTGTTTTCGCCTTCTCCTGGCGTTCTTCATATTATTAAGTCCATCTTCACCCGATGGCCTCTTTGTTATTTGTTTTCGCCTTCTCCGGCGTTTTTCCTATGATTAAGTTCATCTTCACCCGATGGCCTCTTTGTCGTTTGTTTTCGCCTTCTCCTAGCGTTCTTCATATTGTTAAGTTCATTTTCACCCGATGGCCTCTTTGTCGTCTATATTCGCCTTCACCCGGCATTCTTCCTATTTCTTGAGTTCACCTTCTCCCGGTGGGTTCTTCTCCAGTTAGTTCACCTTCACCCGGTGTTCGCCCTTTTAGAGTCTTGTCTTCTCCGACATTCTCTTGGGTAAAGTATCGCCTTCTCCCGGTGGTATTTCCTAGATAGGTTCGTCTTCTCCCGACATTACCTTCTAGTTTGTCAGGTAATCATCTTCTCCCGATGTTTATATTCATGACAGTTGAGTTCACCTTCTCCCGGTGTTCTCTTTGAGAATTTCGTCTTCTCCCGACGTTTCTCTTTGGCTGAAGTTCACCTTCTCCCGGTGGTTTCTTCTTCAGTTAGTTCACCTTCACCCGGTGCTTCCCCTTTTTGAGTCTTGTCTTCTCTGACATGCTCTTGGGTAAAGTATCACCTTCTCCCGGTGGTATTTTCTAGGTAGGTTCGTCTTCTCCCGACATTCCTTCTAGTTTGTCAGATAATCATCTTCTCCCCGATGTTTATATTCATGACAGTTGAGTTCGCCTTCTCCCGGTGTTCTCTTTGAGAATTTTGTCTTCTCCCGACGTTTCTCTTTGGTTGAATCTCACCTTCTCCCGGTGATTTCCTCCTCTGGTTGGCTCGTCTTCTCCCGACGTTTTCCCTCTTCAAATCTATATTCATCATTCCTGGATGGGTCATTTCAATACAATGGTTCTCGTGAGCGGAATGTCCGAGTTCGTTCGTATGAATTTGTCTCCTTTGTTTCTAATCCTCAATGAGTCGCTCTTTCATGTGTCCTCTCTCCATCATCTCTGGTGTGTCACTTCAATACAATTGTTCTTGTGAGCGGAATGCCCGAGTTCGTTGGTATAAGTGTGTCCTCCTTATGTCTTTCCCCCAGTGTATATGTTCAAACAGAAAATCAAAAATATAATAATTCTTCGCTCGCATTCAGAGCGCGAATTTTACGGTTCATTTAAGTATTCAATCATCTTCTACCTTGTTGGTTCGAAAGGCTTGTGCCAATCTCACCCTCTGGTCGAAGAAGATTGAATAGGGGCAGCTGTTGCACCCCAAAATTCGCCCTCTTCATTTTATTAATAAATAATTGGCTGATACATAAATATAGGTGCATGCATATCATTGATCATGGGGTTACTAGGTTCAAAACATCTCAAGTACGAAAGAAACGGCGTGTTTCAGCTATCTCAGATCATTTTGAGCCAAAAATCAACGTTTCTCGGTTAAATGCGACTATTTGCAAGATTTTTGGTCGGGAAGCTATTTTGGCTTGGTTCCACAATCTTTGGAATCATATAAATATGTACTCAGTTTATCTATTCAGGTTGGAGGTCATTTCGTCAAGAAAATGAATTCATTCGCTTATTTCTCAATAAAGTGGATTTTGGGTTTTCGGTGTGTTTCGGGCACTCGAGAGAGTTTATCTCACAGCTCGTCAAGTATTTTCTGATGAATTTTGACTGGCATGTCCCTCTCATTTTATCTACAATTTTTGTTTGAAAGCGGAAGCAAATTATGTGAGGAAGATCCCGAAAATTCAATTTCTTAAGAGGATTTGAATTTTAGTGCTGAACCGTGTGTTCTGCCCACTAAAAAGTTCATATCTTTTAGCTGGAAACTCGAAACTGAGCGGGACCAATTTCTAAAATTCCGTATTAAATCCTTCTACAACTTTCATTTACAACTCGGGAGCTGATTCCTCACTGTTTAAGACCAGTTTTTATTCTTGGACACAATGTTGAGTTGGACCGAGCAATTTTCATCGATCGTGAACTTCAAAAAATCATATCTCGCTTGTTTTTTATCGAAACAGGATGGGACCAGTGCCAAAAGTTCACTAATTTTGTTAGCTTTGGTTGTCTCTGAAACACTCAATCGCAAATTTTGATCAGAAGATCCTCGTTCGAGGCATTTTCCCCGAAGAGCGCATTGAGAATTCTGCATCGTCGGGCCGCGCTGAAACTTCAAAATTCATATCACATGGACCGTTCATCTGATTGCGTCGAAATTTTGATTCACACAAGCAAAATCGCGTTCCGGACATTTTTTGTTTACATTCCGACTTCAAATTCTGTACGGATTAGGCTGTTTTGGATTGTGTACGAAAATCATTTTGATAATCGCGATTAGGACTTAATTGTGGATCCGACACTCCAAAGCCCAATTTTTCATATTATAAATATATTTTACCACTCACAAAATTGGTAGAGAGAATCATTTGTTAAATTTTACCCAAGAGTTCTCACTTTTCTCCCTCAATTCTCTCTCAACTCAAAGTTGCACAACCACCTCCAACCACCAACAACCACCACCGGAATTCCAAAACCACCGCGCCGGAAAACTTTTTCTTATTTTTTCTTCTTCTTCTCTCTTTCTCCGGTACAGCCCCATACTCTTCTATTCCCTTGCAATTCTCAAGGATCAAATCAAGTTTTTCATCAATCGAGAACATTGAAGAGCGTTTAAGGTGTCGAAATGAAGAGTTGAAGTTTTCCTCATTGATTCTCCAAGGATTCAAGATTCTCCACTCTTATTATCATCAATTCAACTTTGATTTGGTATTTTCTTGGAGAATTACAAGATTTTCCTCATCAATTTCAACTCAAAGCTTCAAGTACAAGTAAGTGCTTATTTACTTAAGTGCTTATTTCAATCGATTTTTCAATTGTTGAATTTCTTGAAATTGAATATTGAGATCCTTACAAATTCCGTGTGGATTCGATTATAGCATTTGTTTTGTCGAATTCATTGATCATGATCCGTTTTGGAGCCTTAATGGTGTCGGTGTCAAACTTTCTACACACACACACCTACACTTGTGTTGTGACTTTGCATTGTATTTAGGTACTTGATGTGAGCATTTTGCATCACTAATTATATGATCATGCATCAAGTAATATGTAAATTCTTTGACATGCATTGAATCATTAATTTGAGGCTTATTTTGTGCATTAAAATTATGTTGAAATGTAATAACTAACACATAGTTTTTAGGTACACTTGCATTACACCTATACATTGCACACAACTCACATACACACACTTGAATCCATACATTGTGACATAATTTGCATCTTTGCATATCCATACATTTGCATGTAGGATAGTTGCATTAATTTGATGTGGTGTTGTTCAACTTTGATGACATGAAAATATGTTGAAATTTCACTTTTCACAACACTTTGACACTTTGAACATCTAATTTCTCTCAACATTCTTACATGTTTGCATAGCATTTAGGTAGTATTTGCATTGAGTATGTATCACTTGCACATGAAATCATGTACACTTGCATTTTTATTCATCTAAATACCACTAAAACACATTGGAAACAAGTTTATTTGAGTTTGGTGGAAAATAACATGACACTTTGAAAATTGATAAAGTTGGACATAATATTTGTTTTGGCTCTAACTTTTGATCCGTAATGAGTTTTTTCGACTTTTCTTAATGTAAATCATGTTTCTCGAGCCATCTGAAGCTCTCCACGCGAATGGTTTCTTGATTTGGACATGTTTCGGTCAATTCTGGGAGCTGCTGGCTTTTGTGCGAAAATTGTATTTTTGAACGAGATTTGATCGAACCGTTCGCATTTTTGAGACCGTGCGCGTGTGCATAGCTTCCGATATTTTTGATAAATTATTTTGATTGTTTTCATTAGCTTGTGTCTTGTGTTTTGGTTCACTTTTCATATTTATCCTTAATGGCGATTTTTGGACTCGAAGGTGTCGGAGCAAACCTTTTTGTACTACGCACACATACACTTGTGGTGTTGATTTTCTTTGTATATAATGTCTAATAATTGTTCTAACTCTCAACTAACCTCTTGACTAATATGTTGGCATGTTTAGATAGTTGGCGCTTTGGTTTAGAATCCTTAATTGAGTCATATAATTAGCATCTCATGGTAGAACTAATATAATTGCATTTGAGAACTATTGTAATGGACTTAGCTCGATTTGATATTGTTCATGAGTTGTTTTGCATTATGTGTGTGTTGCTGCCCGGTTTTCCATTCTTATGTTGCTATACACATTTACATTCCATTTCTTCACCTTTGAATCATATTTTGACATGTGATGTGAATATGCAATTATATTTCCGCTTCCTTGTTATTTTTGACATGTTTGTGGACTTGTGCAAGGTACATTGAGGATATTTTGGTTAGGTACCTAATCTTGGTACACTAATCTACCACTTCTCCTGTGGTTACCACTTCTCTTGTGGTTCTGTTTGCGTTTTAAACGCATTTTGCTTTGTGTTTTCTCATATTTCAGAAACACGTATTACATTGTTTTGTCGGATATGTACCTTTGTGCGGTGTTTTGATTGTTATGAGGACTTGCTTGCTACACGCACATGTTGCACGATATCACCTTGTGGATTATATTGATCGAGCTGTTTCTTATCATTGCTTTGTTGATGGCAGTTTACTCGAAGTTTTCCGGAGTATTTCTTAGCTTGCGCGCTCTTCGGATTTAATATCCGTCGGGTATTTATTTTACTTTACTTATCGCATTTCTTTACGCTTTTCTAGAGCATGAGAAGTAGGATTTTCGCTTTCCTTGCCATGAGAAGTAGGAATAGAGATGTATGAAGGGCTTCCGTGGTTGGAGCATGTTCGGGAACCCCTCGGTTTATTTAAAGACCCGTTTAGGGCAATTACGGTTTGCTAATTGTGTTTGGTTTGTTTAAATCCTCCATGCATAGGGAGGTAATTCTCGATAAGTGTTTACATTTGTGCTTGCATAGGTCGAGTGGTTAGGGCCCGACGTGGTACCACTAAGCAAAGTCCGCTTTTATATTTCCATCATCGAGTCATCGATATATGGGCAAGCGGAAGGTAGGGTCGACAACGAACCCCGCACGTTCTAGTCCGTGTCACTCCGCAGCGAATCGTGTTGCTTTCTTTATCGAGTCAATAAAAGTGGCAAGAGTCCCTATTCGACTCTCCACGCTTTCCGGGTTCGCATTTATTGCGAACTCGCATCATTGCTCTTCAACGGGAATTGGATGTGTCGGCTCTGGTTGACTCACGGTATGCTCGTTCTTGTCGAGGCTATGGGACTTCCTCCTCTTCCTGCGCTTGTGTGCCATTTGTTTTGCATTGCATTGTTTGTGTCAAAGCACTTGCTTGCTTCATCCCTTTTGTCGTCTTGACTCTACTTTAGTTAGTGATTCGAGATGGACATAGACTTAGGTTGTAAACATTTTCCTCCTGTTTGTCATCTTGACTCCATTCTAGCGGTGATTCGAGATAGACATAGATCTAGGTGGTAAACCTTTGCATGTTCCTTTAGGATTCTCTCGACTCTACCTTAGTTAGTGATTCGAGTTAGACCTTAGGATGTAATCCATGTATGATGACATTAGGGATAGCATTAGATAGTTTCCTTGTTTGTTTTCGGTTTCTTTTGCACCCATGCATATAATAAAACTAAAATTGTTTTCTTTTTCTTTTGCAAATTAAAACACTTACTAATGGTTCAAACTCCTTTTCAAAGGTAAAACAACCAACCAAATGCAAACTTTTTGCCTACGGGTTTCCTTTTGTTTTAAATTATTTTCATAATTAAAAACACATAACCCACCAAAACATGTGAGAACTACGGCTCGACTTCCCATTGCGGGAATACGTAGGCATCTTGTCACGGGGCTCGACCGGCGAACTTTGTAAATACTTCCTTCTTTTCCCGTGTTTTCTTTATTTTATTTTCTTTTACACATTCTTTTTAGCATTCAGACGTAGCAATTAAGTAGTAAATAGATATAAACACACCCATTAGGCGAAAGTAGAAGTGGATACCGTAGAGTACTACGGGCGTGTGGGTGCTAATACCTTCCCTTCGTAATAGATTCCACCCTATCTCTCGGCAAGACCGTGCCTTATCCCTTCGGGTTTCGCGATCGTTCACCTTTCTCCTTTTGTGAGATGAAAAACGTTCGATGGCGACTTCATTGATATAGTTATCGGATGATGTTCAGCCGGTTGTTTCAGATATAGCTGTCCATGGCACAGAACGGTCAGACGCTTTTCTTTGATTAAGTTCAACTGGTCGTATCTACTTTGACACCATTCGGCCTCAGATAACTTAGTTTCCATGAGTACTCTCATTGACGGAATCGCAACTTCTACGGGGAGCACTGCTTCCATGCCGTATACTAGAGAAAAAGGAGTTGCCCCTGTTGAAGTGCGTACTGAAGTACGATACCCATGCAGAGCAAATGGCGACATTCGTGCCAGTCTTTGTAAGTGATGACCATTTTCTGGACGATCTTTTTGATGTTCTTGTTGGCAGCTTCAACGGCACCGTTCATCTTTGGCCGGTAAGGAGATGAGTTATGATGCTCAATCTTAAATTCCTCACACAGTTCTTTCATCATTTTGTTATTCAAGTTCGATCCATTATCCGTAATGATCTTACTTGGTACTCCGTATCGGCAAATGAGGTTGTTCTTGATGAACCTCACAACCACTTGTCTTGTGACGTTGGCGTGAATTGACCCATTTGGTGAAGTAATCAATAGCCACTAGAATGAGCGATTTTTTGGTTCGATCATGTCGATGCCCCACAAGGCCATGGAGAGCGTTGAATAAAGTTGGTGGCACATGGATCTTATTTGCGTAGCTCGGCATTTGTGACATCTTTTGGCGTGCTTACAACAATTCCACATCCTTCATGGACTTCATGGATGGTTGATCCTTCACTTCATGTGTCTGTCGGCGCCGAGTAGGACCATGTCGAAATTTCTTTTGTATAGCACATCTTCGTTTAGGAAAAATTTTCTAGAAAGCCTCCTTAGAGTTTTCCTATCTTTGTCGATGCCCCAATGGGTACTCTCGTGTTTGAAGGAAGCGCTTGATGTCGTGAAACCACGGTTTATCATCGAAGGCTTGATTGTAAATACATCTGGGTCTTTCAAAGGCGCTGATACGGATCTTAGGCATATCATTCCAATCGTTGGCTTTGAACATGGAAGATAGAGTAGCCAAGCGTCGCCATTCGATCGATCTCGAGGATATGATGCGGTTCTACTTTGTTGAAGAAAGTCAACAAGCGTCTTGCATAATCTCGTATGGAATCAAACCAAGATGATGAGTTTCATACTTGTCTTTGATTTGATTGATCACAAGGGTGAATCTCCATATATGTCAAGGATCTTGATCCTCAGTCGATAGCTTCTTGATACCCATGATACAAGCTTCATATTACTGCGATGTTGTTGGTGCAATCAAATAGCAATCGGTGAAAATGGGATATGAGAACCCTCGGGGTGATGATGACCCAATTCCATTGCCAAAGACATTAACTGCTCCATCAAAAATTAGGCCCCATTTAGATTCTGGATCAGGACCTTCTTCAGGCAGCGGTTCGTCACAATCTTTCATCTTCAAGTACATAACATCCTCGTCAGGGAAGTCGAACTTGAGAGGTTGGTATTCATTGAGCGGCTGATAAGCCAAGTGATCGGCGAGAATGCTTCTTTTGACCGCGTTTTAAGCACGGTACTGGATGTCATACTCAGATAACAGCATCTGCCATTGTGCAATTCTTCCTCTTAAGGCAGGTTTTTCAAAGACGTACTTGATTGGATCCATTTTGGAGATTAACCAAGTCGTGTGATTGATCATGTACTGGCGGAGACGTTTTGAAGCCCACACCAAAGCACAACATGTTTTCTCGAGCATGGAGTAACAAGTTTCACAGTCTGTGAATTTTTTACTCAAGTAGTAGATGGCATGCTCCTTCTTACGGTTTCATCTTCTTTGTCAATCAGCCATGGACTCTTCTAGTACGGTAGGTACATGATTAACGGTCTTCCTTCATTGGAGGAATCAATATCGGTGGTTCGACAAGTATTCCTTGATCTATCAAGCGCTTTTTGGCAATCTTACATCACACAACCTCTTGATTTTTGGAGAAGCTTGAATATCGGCCCATAGGTAGCAGTCATTTGAGAGATAAATCTGGAGATGTAATTTAACCGTCCGAGAAATCCTCTTACTTGCTTTTCCGTATGTGGCGTAGGCATTTCTTGAATAGCCTTGACTTTGTCAGGGTCAACTTCAATACCTCTTTGTTGACGATGAAACCTAGGAGTTTTCGGATCTTACCCCAAAGGTACATTTGTTAGGATTCGAGGTGAAATTTCCTCGATCATTGAAACAATTTCAAGAGATATTCTATATGCTCTTCTTCGGTGTCAGACTTTGCTATCATGTCATCCACGTAGACTTCGATCTCTTTGTGCATCATGTCATGAAAGAAAGTAGTCATTGCCCTTTGGTAAGTTGCGCCTGCATTCTTTAATCCAAACGGCATTTCTTTGTAGCAAAAAGTACCCCATGGCGTGATGAAAGATGTCTTCTCCATGTCTTCGGAGCCATTACGATCGATTGTAACCGGAGAAACCGTCCATGAAGGAAAAGACGTTGAATTTTGCAGTGCTATCCACTAGCATGTCGATATGCGGTAGTGGGAAATCATCTTTCGGACTCGCTTTGTTCAAGTCCCGGTAATCAACACACATTCTAACGTTACCGTCTTTCTTGGAGATAGGCACTATGTTGGCTAGCCATTGAGGATATTCAGAAGTGACGAGGAAACCTGCGTCGAGCTATTTTTGAACTTCCTTTTTGATTTTGTCGGCCATTTCAGGGTGAACTCTTCTCGGTTTTGTTTAAGCTGGCGGACACTCGGTTTAATGGCAAATGATGCTCCACGATCTGGTATCAAACCGGCATGTCTTGGTAGGACCAGCGAACACATCAACATATTCTTTGAGAAGATTTATCGATTTCCCCTTGGCGTTCTTTGTCGGTGAAGCTCGATATGTACTTCTTTTTTGTCTTCCTCAGAACCCAAGTTGATTGCTTCGAGAGGCTCTTTGTGAGATTGAATGATTCTTTCCTCGTGCTTAAGTAATCGAGAAATCTCATCGGGATCTCTTCAATTCGGGATTTCAAAGTTCTTTTGTCCATCTGCATATTTGATTTGTGTTTGATTAATTAACTCTTCCTTTTTTATTATATTATTTTTTTTGTGAAAAAGTTAATGTGAAAGTGTGCAGATTATTATTGAAGATTTTTATTGTGTTTTTTAGGATTATCATTTCCAAGAAAAGGGTAAAAATAAAAAATAAACACAAGATGTGGAATCAAAACAACGCGTTTTATTTATGATTCACAATATGAAACAGGACCGTAAAATACAAACTCATTTGTCTTGGGCAAGACAAAGAGAAATTATTTAAAAGCTAAACCCTATAAACCATCTCTTCACTTTGGGCGAAGTGAGAGTTCAAAACAAAAGCAAAGATAAACTACTTATGACTATGAACATTAGTCCGAACTTCAACAGGTTTCCAGTAGTGGCGAACTCCTTGGATGTCGAGGTACTCTGGTAGTTTTCCATTTGGTTTAACCCTTGAGTAGACTTTGGTCGTTGGTCGAGCAGGCTTTGAAGATTCTGGACGACGGACCTTGCCTTTTGTGCTACTGAAACGATCTTCTTTGGCTTGATGAACAGATCGGGAAGCATGGGATACAACATATGTACTTTCTATTGGCATTTGCGTCGAATTCTGGGGATGCACCCTCCAATCTTCTGAGTGAAGAGACTCATTGTCGGCGATACTTTCCAATTCGTATCCCGAGTCATACCCCTTATCTTCGGTAATTACGTTGATGTAGTGATAGTGAAGATCTGGTTTAACAAACTCCACGGGCGTATTAAAGCAGAGATCTTCATTTGGAACTTCAATTGGTTGCTGAGATCCGGAAGATGTGTACACTTCTTCCGTTTGACTAGGATACTCAAAAGAATCACCCCATCCAGTGGGCTGGATGTCTTCAATTCTGATTTTTGAACTTTCTGGCGCAGTATATTTCACCATGTAGTCAAACTTGCCACTTGGTTCTCCCAAGGTATCCCAAACTTCAGAAGGGACAGGCAGAGCTTCATTCTTTTGTAGGGACATGCCTTTGAATTGCTCAGTTGGAGGATAGTACGGTGCGTATGATTCTTCCTGAGACACATATTCAGGGCTGTTTAGATAAGTGCTCCACTCTTCAGATCCAAAGAGATTGTCTTCATCACTTTCAATGGTAATAACACTTCTTGAAGAACAGGGTTTAAGAAACCCCCACTGTGGAATACTTCTTTGATCGGACGAAGTGCTTCATCCCTTTGCTTGTCTTTGGAGAATACGGGTGCGAACCCGAGTCCGGCTTTTGTCTTGTTGTTGATAGGTTTGATTACTTGTCCCCAACCTTCAGCATTGCCATCTTTCACTATCTGCGCTGCTTCTTTATAAGAAGAGATAGATGATCTGCTTTTGCTGGTAGATTCATCTTCTAACGGATGTTCGGGGAAATGTGTTCCTTTAACGTCGTTAGCTGTGATGAAAGAAAAACTGGATAAATGGCTTATTAGTAACGCTTGTTCACCGATGATGATCACTAGCTTCCCATTTACTGTAAATTTCAGTTTCTGATGGAGAGTGGATGTCACAGCTCCAGCTTCGTCGATCCATGGTCTTCCTAGCAAACAACTGTAAGTAGCTGGCACATCCATGACCTGGAAAGTGATTTGGAAAGTATGCTGACCAATTGTCATTGGGAGATCGACTTCCCCAATAACAGACTTCCTTGATCCGTCAAAGGCTCTTACCACGATGTCATTGAACTTCATCGGTGTTCCTTTGTAAGCTAAACGAGCGAGAGTCGTTTTCGGCATTACGTTTAAGGATGAACCAGTATCTACCAATACATTGGACAGGGAATCTGATTGACAAATCATCGAGATATGCAGAGCCAAATTGTGATGTTTCCCTTCTTCTGGAAGTTCCTCATCACTGAAACTTAGATTATTGCAGGCTGTTATGTTGCCCACAATTCCTCCAAATTGGTCTGTAGTCACATCGTGATCTACATAAGCTTGATCTAGTACCGTCATTAAAGCTTCTCGGCGAGCCTCGGAATTCAGAAGTAAAGATAATATCGAAATCTTGGAGGGAGTCTGCATCAGCTGATCCACGACTCTGTACTCGCTTTTCTTGATTAACTTGAGTATCTCCTCAAAATCTGTGTTGGCATTGGTTCTATCAGGTGAACCAACATTTGTGCTTGGATTAACAACGGGAATCATTGTGGGATTCTCGGGTGGTGCACTAACTGGATTTTGTCTGACAATAGGAACAACAGTCGATCTTGGTGGCAACGGAGTATGTACTCGTCCACTTCGCGTTACTCGTCCGATCTCAGTTATGTTGACATTGGCTGAAAGAGTTGGCATGGGTTTCTCCTTCCCATTTTCTATCACAGTTGCATTGTATTGATAGGGAATTGCTTTGTTAGAATTGTATGGAACATGACCGGGTAAGCAAATCACCAAAGGAGACCCTGGAATGTTTGAACCATTATATTCAATCTCCACATGCTTGGGCACATTGAAACAAGAGACAATAACGTTTACTTCGGGATTTTCCGAGTTGATATCTGAGACTAAAAGCTCATGCGGAAAATGCCCTATTGTATTTACGTCATAGTCATCTACATTTACGTAGATCATATGTCACCAATGTCTAGCAATCGTTGAATGTCTGCTCTTATGGTGGGACACCCTCGAAGATCCTTAAAGCAGATGTTGCAAGCTGCATAATCGTGTTTAGTGAAAACGCCCATTGTACTGTATGTATCATGGAGATGTACCAAGTTTCCTCTGATCAGATTCATGTTTGTAACAAGATACCGATCGTATTCCTTAGTATCAAATTCACTTTGTATGTCCCTTTGTATTTGGGAAGTGGATTTGCTTGCGTTGGTTGTATTTTTAAAGGAAAGAAGGTTAGACCTTACTAATCTACGTACTTGACCTTTAGCGCTATGCAATGCTCAAGATCATGGTCGGTGCCCTTGATGAAAGGGCAAGATCGTGTTTTATACCACCATGGCGGTTTATGCGTACGGAGGTGGTGACCTTGTCGCACAGATTCCTTTCTATTAGTGCGGGATATAGTTACGTATGCGTCATTGGAATCGGGTCAAATTGTGAGACTCGAGGCGCACGGTTTTGATTGTTAAAGCTGTGAGCTTCTTTGTTGAAATTGTTGAGTTTCTTTGGAGCTGCGGAGCAATTCACATGTTGGTCTTGTGTTAACAGCGGATGCTATGGCAGCTACCTGTCGTTGTTGACTGACATTCTTTCGTGGTTTCCCTCGGGATACCATTCCTATGTCATGTTCCTTTTTCTTTGGTAAACTGGTTCCAACCTTCCTAGTTCCACTGGAAGATCCTATCTCTCAGGCGTCCGGTTCGAACTCCTTCCTCTAGCCGCATTCCTATGCTTACCATCTCAGTGAAATCTCCGGGAGCGCTAGCGATCATTCGTTCGTAGTAAAATGGACCAAGAGTGTTTAAGAAAACCTTGGTCATCTCCTTCTCTTCCAACGGTGGGTTGACTTGGGCAGCAATTTCCCTCCATCGTTGAGCATATTCTTTGAATGTCTCTCTTTCCTTTTGAGACATGGAGCGGAGTTGATCCCGATCTGGGGCCATATCCAAGTTGAACTTATATTGTTGTACGAAGGCTTCACCTAAATCATTGAATGTGGATATTTGTCTAGCCCATGTACCACTTGATGCGGCACCGGTGAGACTATCTTGGAAGTAATGGATTAACAACTGGTGATTGTCGTTGTACGTAGACATTTTCCTGGCATACATTGTAAGATGACTCTGTGGACAGGAGTTTCCTTTGTACTTTTCAAAGTCAGGGACTTTGAATTTTGCAGGTATCCTTACGCGAGGAACTAAGCACAGATCATGGGCGTTCTTCCCAAACAGTTCCTTTCCACGGATCGTTTTAATCTCAAGCTATATTTTGAGGAGCTGTTCTTGGAGATTCTCCATAGAACCACGAGGATTCGTGTTATCTCCTGGAATATGGTGAACTTCTTCGTCTGCAGTAGTGTGCACTACGAAAGCTGAGTTCGTCATGATCGGTTGAGAAACCGTCATAGTGACTTGCGGAAAAGTTACTCCATGTCGTGGAGTAAGTGTTGAGTTCTGCAAAGTAGGTACTTCAAGCGTGGTTGTTTGTACCTGAGAAGTCGGTTGTCGAAATCCGATGCCGAAATTGAAAGGCATGCCCCATGGATAACCTTCTGGCATACTGAAGGGTGAACTACTGGCTGCAATAGTTGAAACTAGAGTAGTAGTGACCTCTGAAATCGCCGCTTGATTTTGACTGCTCGATGTCGCTTGCTGACTTTGCGCAGTTGCCAACGAATTTACCAAAGAAGTGAGTCTCTCCATCTCTTCTTGCAGTGTGGTCACTGTACTACGAAGCTCAACATTTTCTTGCTCAAATCCTTCCATTAATTTCCTTCTTTTTGAACGTGTATTGTATGTTCGAGTTGGCTGCGGACGTGGTCGAGAAACTCTAAGACGCGACAGCTTGGCGATCTTTTCCTTTCTGGAAAAAATACCAAAAGATCAAACTCTATACAATAGACTCAAAATGCAAAATATGATGCATGATTATGAATGTAAAGAAAGATTTCCAAAGAATTTACGCTAAAAGAGAAATTTCTGGCAAATATTTGGATGGAAAACGCTTATTTTATTAATTATTGAAAGAAGATTACATCAATTTTGCTTTTGAGCATTGCTCACACAAATGATAAAATAAATAATAAAAATTACAATCTAAACTAATTAATCGTCCTCGTCGGATGAAGATCCAAAGGCTTGATGTAGCTTCAACTTCAGGATTTCCTTTCCATAGTGAGCTTTCAGTTCAGCTTTCTCGGCTTTTAGCTTGCTGATGACTTTCTTCCATTTCTCGGGAGCAGGATCGCTGGTTGTCATTTCCTCAAGCTTTCTTTTCCTTTCTTTGATGTATCTTTTAATCGTGTTATCTTTCTGGCGAATCTTCTCATCTTTCTCCATGAGCCATTCACCCTGGAAGTAAAGCGTCTTTTCATGATCTTTGACCTGCTTCTTGAGCTTCTCATTTTCGAGATCAGTCTTAAGGAACTTATCTTCCAAAGCCTCCTTCTCGAGCCTCATCTTGGCCAAAGCTTCTTGGTATTCTCCCATAGTCTCGACGGAAAAAATTGTTGATTTGGAAGTTGTTGAGAACATGGGTTCTTCATAAGCATAAGGCATTCAAAATTCCTTCGCTATTTTCTTTACCCAAGAAGTGTAGATTTCCATGGCTACACAATTCCTTGCTTTACCTTTTTTCTTCCTTCGGATGTGATGCCAAGCTCTGATCATTCTGGCTTTCAAACCTTGAGAATCCTCTCCTTCATGATAGAAGTAACTCTCTACTGTAAAACCAAGAGGTTTACTAGAGTTTGCGTATCCGAGTTGACGTCTCGCCAAGAATGGGTTGTAGTTGATTCCTCCTTTCGTTGGATGAGAGTGCGTTGGCAAATTCTCCACGACTTTCAATGATTTCCGTCTCATTTATGCGCCAAGGTATACCAATGGATATAAATCGTTTGTAAGAGACATGAGTCTTGAGACCAATGCCAATCGTCTTTGTTTTCACGGAAGATAGGAGATTTAGGCAAGTGTGAGACAATCCATTTGAAAAGAGTACACAACACGATAGTTCCATCTCCTTGGCGATTCCTATGATGTATGAGAAATCGTGTCACCAAGCAAAGTAGGAGCAGGATTTCCAATCGAAAGATCCTTATGGCGTTGATATCAGCGAAACTTGGGACGTTGGAAACAACACCAATCCATAGATGAGATTGAGAGGATATTAGATTAGATTCAAACCTATTGAGTTCACATACTAGTTATAAGAAAATATATGGAAATGGAATAGTGAAACCAAATCTTGACAAATTCTTTTTAATTGATAAAAACTACATTTTTAGTATTTTCATTTTATGTCACAAGTGAATGATAAATTTCCAAACATAAACAAACCATTTTCAATTTGTAAACTTAAAGCAATTTTAACTATAGAACGGCGGTAATATCACCCAATCTCTGTGGATACGATATAAAAATATTTGCCAGAAATATACTTTTCAACAGGGTCATCGAGGGTCCTTGTACGAAGCTCAAGAGGAAGCTATAGGGTATGGCTGGTTTTGGCTTTAAAAGGGATTTCACCGGGAAACCATCCTTTTGGAATTAAGAGCAATTTCACCGAGAAATTATACTCTCAGGGTTCTATCCTAACACGGGTGATTCTTTGTATTGGAAGCCCAATAGGAGGTCATTAAGAGATTTCTGTCTCTTTGATGCCCGAGAAGGCTAAACTCAATGAGGAGTTCTTTTGAGCGAAGCCCAAGGGAGGCGACTTAACAGGGTGTTGTCTTATATGAAGCCTAAGCGGAGGCTAAACTCGGATGAATGAGTTACCTTGTACAAAGCCCAAGAGGAGGATGAACTCGGATGAATGAGTTTTCTTATATGAAGCCTAAGAGGCTGAACTCGGATGAAATGAGTTACCTTGTACAAAGCCCAAGAGGAGGCTAACTTTGTAGGGAACCTATTGGTTAGACTAGTTGTTATGTTATAACTAGACAATTGTATAAACAAGTGTATGAAGTTTATTCACAGGAGTTTATGAAGGAAATATAAACAAGTGTAAAGTTTATTTACAAGAGTTTATGAAGGAAATATAAACAAGTGTGTGTAAAGCGAGCGTTTAAAACAGCGCAACTTGATTATTTACAAGTTTGAATTGTGTACAAGGAAGTAAATATGTACCGAGCAGTATTTATGTACAAGGAGGTGTGGATGTACATAGGAGGTTGGGACTTACACCATAACGGTGGCCCATTGGTTTAAAAGCGGTTTCACAGGAATAATGCTCCTTTCAATACCAATGGTATTCAATGTATACACAAGTGAAGTGAAAACAAACGATCGAAGTTTGTCTGTACTTGAGTATTTAAAAAGTATTTGTATTATGTACAGGTAAAAATTGGTATATTCATAAAAAGAATTGGATATGTACAAGGAAATAATTATGCACATAAAAGAATGTTTGGGACTTACACCGTGAGGGAGGCCCATGATCGGTTAAGATATTCGAGAGAAAATGAATTCGGTTTTATCGTTTAAATCGGATCGATCATGGAAAAAGATGTAAGTTTTGATGAAAAGTTTTGAAGAATATTTTTAAAGGTGTTTTTGAAATTTACTTATAAGAAGTTTTTGAAAAGAATAGGGCTTCGAAAGTTTGAAAAAATCACCTCTAAAGGTGCTTTGAAAAGTACTCAAAAGTACCGTTTTCGGCTCGATAAAAACATAATCGGATGAAAGTTTTTGTGAAAATTTTTGACACTATCTTAAAATAGATACATTAATTGACAAGTGTACAAAAAATCACCTCAAAATGAGGATTTTTGATTGGGTTTTGAAAAAGTCAAAGTTTATAAAAAAAATACAAAAGTTTGGTAAAAAATGGTCCCAAATTGGTTGAACCGGGACACATTAGGCAAGGCATGGCATGAAAGTCTTAAGAGTGAGCAAAATGAAGAAATACATCCGTGTATTGAAGTTAAACCAACTAAATATATTTTAAAGCAGATTTTGAATTTGATAAAAGCAGCATAGCTCATCTTCTTCCTCAATCTCAATCGACCATGGATTCCTTATTTCTTGATGAAATCAAATGATGTAAACATCAAACTTGATCGTTTTAAGCCCAGGAACATGATGATGTCTTTTAATTTCATTTATTTTAAGCCTAACATGATTGAATTTCTCAAGAACACGAAGAACCCTAAAACTGAAAATCTTAATTGAAATCGTGTATGGTGAATGATTTTATCAATTGATTGAGGGTTATTGATCGTTGATGGTGCAGAAACAAAATGGCCAAGAGTTTTTTGGACTGGAATCAAAGAATCACAGAGTTTGAAGTTCGTGTTCTTACACATTCAAGTGAGATCGAAATCGATGAAGGAGTGTTTCCAGTTGTGATTTTATGATCCCTGTAGCACCAACGGCTCTTGTGAAAGGTGTGAGGATGGTCTGCACATCATGAATTTGCCTGGATTAATCTGACCAAGTCGACCTGCAGTTAGCTCAAAGTGAAACTTGAAATCGTGGTTAGAGATGTTACAGGTTGATGTTAATGGTTTGGATCATTCATATGAAGTATATTGATGATGTTTAGATGATCAAAACATAACTAGCTCGAGCCAATGTTCAAATTCGATAGTTATGGCAGTTTTGGCAAGTTTGTGAACATGGAATGCAAAATCTGATTTTCAGTGTTTCTTGAATTGATTTTAAGTTACAAACTAATTACATGTGATATTTACAACATGTTAGACACCAAACATCTTATGTTTCTTCACAATTTTTTTCAAAAATGCAAGATTTCTTAATTTTCACTATGTTACTTGAATTTTAAGAAAGAAGAAAGCATGATCTTGCATAGCTTTGGTGTGGTTTGAATTGCAAACAAGACCTCTATTTATAGGTCACAAGTTCTGAAAGATAAGTGAGAAAGTTTGGCTTTGGTATTTACAAGTTGCCTTAGAGGGCAAGGAAGTCATTTTTGCATTAAATGCAAAAGGAAGCTTCCTTTTAACCATGGTTAATTCTTACCTTGATCTTATCTCATTATAATTACTCTCCCTCTAATTTTTATCAGTCCTATCTCACTTTGCAAGGTGGCATGCTTCTAGAAAGAAAGAAAAACTCAAAATGACCTATAATTTTGAAAGTTTGTACTTAAAAATCAAGGATTTTGGAGCTCTAAGTTTCAAAATCAAAAGTATTGCTAGACTCCATGGATTTGATAGTTCTTGGACATTTTGGAAAGATTTTTTCAAGGGCTGTAACTTTCATGTTTTGAGTTTTTTCCAATTCAAAGTGGAACTATGTGAAAAAATGCCATGAAGTTTGGAAAAAGTATGAAATTTTAACACTTGAAAATTTTTCTAAGTGTTGAAAATTTTGACTTTTTTTTGACTTTTCAAATTTCTTGATTTTTTATGATCATGATGGATCATTTGAAGTATTTTGATGATTGAAAAAGTTTTGTCTTGAAAAAGTTGACCAAAAGTCAAAGTTTGACTTTTCGGTCACGAGATGAAATTTCATCGGATGATCCAGTGGTGATGAATTCTGTGAACTTCTGTGATATTTTGAATCCAGAAATTAGGTCAACATGTTGTATTTAGGATATGAAGATCAATCTCTAATCAAAAAAGTCATTCATTGATCAGAAAATCAAAGATTGCTCATCCTCGATGAAAACCCTAATTGGTCGATCCTTGATAGATCATGAGAAAAATTTTGATATCTGAAGATCAGAGGTTGATGATTTGATCAAGATAGATCAAATGAAGTGATTAAGACTCAAACCCTAATTGCTTGCCTCTTGAATCCGATGAAAATTTGATGAAACCCTAATTTTGACCTGTGAAATCCACACCCGATTAATTCTGTTCTGAACTGTTAGTGATGCAATGATGCAAATGTAAGGTGGTATATGTTCGCGTTAAAGGTGGCTAGAGGATCTGACGTGGATTCTCGGCTCGAAACGATTTAATCTTTTGATTTGTTTATAAAGATGCCGCGAGCATCAAGCTTTATTATTTTCAACACAAGAAAGATGATTTAATGATTATGAAAAAGGGGAAAGCTAAAATACCCTCAATTGATATTGGTATGCGTAACGACTAGCGCAAACTAGGCATACGCATTGGGAGATCGAGTAAGGGGATTGTTATATAAAGGGAATAGATGGAGCACCCTAAATATATATAGTTATCTATAGCTTTTATGTATGAATATGTTTGATATGTTTGTGTGTTTTAATTGCTATTTCTATGATTGGGAAAGTTTCTCCTTTGGGATTTTAAGAAAGATAGATTATGAAGGATTCTAGGGTTGGTTATTATTGTGCTCGCAAAGATCATGGATCTTACGCATACATATCCTAGTGGGAATCGGAGCATTTATAGCTCGGATCTCTGAGGGTTCTATGGTTTGTTGGTGCGAGGAGAAGAAATTTGCTCGGCAGGATGAGACCTTGTGCCTCGTATTCTCAAAGGATGTTGAGAAAGTCGAGCAATCGTAGTTCCCACTTATGCTAGTGGAAAGCAACGAGATGTTAGTAAGAGACAGACAAATGTCATCTTAATGAAAAATGTATCTAATCTATTTCATCACATACATTTTTGAAAAGTTTGACTGATTAAAATCTTTCATCGTAAGTATTAGGTGTTTTGCTTGAGTGTACAAGCGTTACCACTTACATGTTTAAGAAAGATGTTTGAAAAAGATGATTTGAATCTTTTAACTGTAAGCATTGGGTGTTTTGCTTGAGTGTACAAGCGTTACCACTTACAATTAAGAGATGTTTTTGTTTGAAAAGAGTTTGAAAAGAGTTTGAAAAGAGTTTGAAAAGTTTTTGACTGTATGTGATACGATAGATGAGATACTTCTTCCATAGAGATGATAGATGTCTAAATCTCTAGGAGAAATTGATTGGATTAAGGGATGCATTTAAAAGCCCATGGGTCCTTGTATTGTTAGCCCAAGAGGAGGCATTCCGAGGGTCATCGAAGGTCATCGAGGGTCATCGAGGGTCCTTGTATGAAGCTCAAGAGGAAGCTATAGGGTATGGCTGGCTTTGTGTTAAAAGGATTTCAGAAACCATCCTTTTGGAATTAAGAGCAATTTCAGGAAATTTTACTCTGAGGGATTTGAAAGTGATTTCAGGAAACCATCCTTTCGGGGTTCTATCTTAGCGGGTGATTCTTTGTATTGGAAGCCCATTAGGAGGCATTAAGAGATTTCCTATCTCTTTCATTGTATGATGCCCGAGAAGGCTAAACTCAATGAGGAGTTCTTTTGAGCGAAGCCCAAGAGGAGGTGACTCAGCAGGGGTGTTGTCTTATATGAAGCCTAGCGGAGGCTAAACTCGAGATAAATGAGTTTTCTTATATGAAGCCTAAGAGGAGGCTGAACTCGTGGGGAGAGTTATCTTGTATGAAGCCCAGCGGAGGCTAAATTCATCTTTGGAGATGAATTATCTTGTATAAAGCCAGCGGAGGCTATAGCGTAGAACCTATTGGTTAGACTAATTGTTATGTTATAATTGGAGTTGTATAAACAAGTGTGTGTGTGTGATATGTATTCACGAGGAGTTTATGAAGGAAATATAAACAATGCATGATGTTTATTCTGAAGTTTATGAAATATAAACAAGTATACGTGAAATGAGCGTTTAAAGCAGCGCAACTTGATTATTTACAAGTTTGAGCTGTGTACAAGGAAATGAATATGTACGAGCGAGTTTTATGTACAGAGAAAGATGGATGTACATAGGGGTTGGGACTTACACCATAAGGGAGGCCCATTGGTTTGAAAGTTTCACGAGGAATAATGCTCCTTTCAATACCAATGGTATTCATATATATCAGAAAGCAGAAGCGGTGATCAAAGTTTATCTATAAAGGTATCATATTATGTACGGATGAAAGTTTTGTATGAAAAGAATTTGATATGTACAAGGAAAAGATGTATGTACATAAAGAATGTTGGTTTGTGTATACAAGTGAAATGAAAACAAACGATCGAAGTTTATGTACTTGAGTATAAAAAGTATACATGTTATGTACGGATAAAAATTTGTATGTATTTGAAGAGAGTTTGATATGTACAAAGAAATATTATGTACATAAAAGAATGTTATGGGACTTACACGTGAGGAGGCCCATTGGTTTAGCGATTTCGAGGAATAATGCTCCTTTCAATACCAATGGTATCGATATAAACAAGCGAATGAAAAGCAAGCGAAATTTGTTTATGTTTGAATATTGACAATGATGATTTGAGTATGTACAAGTAAAACTAAATATGTACAAAAAATATTGGGACTTACACCATAAGGGTGGCCCAAGATCGATTGAGAAATTCGAGAGAAAACGAATTTGATTTTATCGTTTAAATCGGACCGATCATGGTAAAAAGATGTAAGTTTGATGAAATGTTTTGAAAAATGATTTTGAAAATGTTTTGAAATGTGAGGTTCATTTATGAAAAGTTTTGAAAAAAATCGGAAGTCGAAAACTTTAAAAATTCACCTTAAAAGGAGGTTTGAAAAAGTGTTCAGAACGTCGTTTTCGGCTCGATTAAAATATAATCAGATGAAGGTTTTTTCTGAAAATTTTTGCACTATCATAAAATAGATGTATTTCTTGACAAGTGTCCAAAAACTCACCTTAAAATAAGGAGTTTTGATTGGTCAAAAAAATTGTGAAAGTTTTGTAAAAAAACATGAAAAATTGGAAAAGTATGAAAAAGAATGGTCCTGATGGGAGTTGAACCCATGACCAAAGGGGTGACCACGTGTCGAGAAAGGAAAAGGCAAGAAAGCTACCTGGGACAAGCAGCGCCTTGGTGTTTAGTGGACTAGAACACGTGTAAACAAAGCATTGGAAATTTTGAAAATTTAAAAATGAAGAACACGCGCGCAAGCTATGTTCTTCGTTTTGATCTTCAGATTCATCAATTTCAGCTACAATCTTCGTTTCTCAACGAAATTCAATGATGTAAACATCAAAATTGCTCGATTTTCAACACTAACATGAATATATTTATTAATTGCATTTATATTAAGCCTAGCATGTTTGGGGAACCACTATGAACCCTAAAGCGAGAATTCAAATTAAATTATGTATGATGATGATTCCTTGATTTTATTGAGGGTTATTGATCGTTATGAGTGCGAATGAGCGGTTTAGTTCAAAGAAAATGGATATCAAGTTTGTGTTCTAACTTCAAGTGAGAATAGAAGTTGTTTCTTGATCTTGATCATTCAAATATTCGGTTTATGGATTAGAGTTGTTATGGATTTGGTGTGATTGATGCGGACCATGTCTAGGAAGTTCATAGATGATGTTTGAGTGGTTAGATCACAAGTTTATCAAGCTTAGAGTAGAATTTGAAAGTTAAGGCAGCTTGTACAAGCATGTGTCCATGGCATGTGATTTCTGTTTTTCAGCTTTGATCAAGTTGTTTTTAAGTTCTACACAAGTTTTATATTGATCATGAAGCATGTGTGACACCAAAATTTAACATGTTTTCAACTGATTTTCAAAAATGCAATGTTTGGCAATTTTGCACTATATTGCTTGATTTTCAAGAAAGAAGAGTGAAAGCATGTATTTGCATTGCTTTGGTGTGATTTTGAACTTGAATTTGTGATCTATTTATAGGCAAAAGAATTCTGAAATGTTAGGCAAGAGTACAATGCTTTTGGAAAATCAAAGATAACTTAGAGGGCAAGAATGGTATTTGCCAAAAAAGGAAACTTCCTTTTTTCACCATGTGCTCATTTTTACAATTTTGATCCAATCCTCTCAATTATTACCTCTAGCTGATATTTATCAGCTCAATGATCCATTTGGCATGGTTGGATTGCTTCTAGATGAAGAAAACACAAAAATGACCTATAATTGAGGTTTTGGATTTTGAAAATCAAGTTTCATGAAGCCTTATGTTTCAAATTCAAAAGTATGGCTAGACTCCATGGATTTGAGAGTTCTTGGACATTTTGGAAAGCTTGTTTCACAAGCTACAACTTTCATGTTTTGAGTTTTTTTCAATTCAAAATGGAACTAGGTGAAAAAATGGCATGAAGTTTGAAAAAAATAAGAAATTTCAACACTTAGAAATTTTTCTAAGTATGAAAACTTTTGACCTTTTGTTGACTTTTTCAAATTCTTTGATTTTTTATGATCATGATGGATCATTTGAAGTATTTTGATGATTGAAAAAGTTTTGTTTTGAAAATTTTGACCAAAAGTCAAAGTTTGACTTTTCAGTGCAGATGAAATTTCATCAGATGTTTCTGAAATTGACTAATAAAATCTGTGAACTTCTGTGATGTTTTGAATCCAGAAATTAGGTCAAGATGTTGTATCTAAGATATGATGACCAATCTCTATCCAAAAAAGTCGTTTCTTGTTCAAAAAATCAGAGAAAACTCATGCCCGATCAAAACCCTAATTGGTCGATCCTCGATTGATCTGTGAGAGAAATGGATATTTGAAGATTGAAGGCTGATATTTTGATCAAGATAGATCAAATGAGGTGAGAAAAAATCAAACCCTAATTGTTTGCCTCTTGAATCAGATGAAAATCTGATGAAACCCTAATTTTGACCTGTGAAATCCACACCCGATTAATGTTGTCTGAGCTGTTAGTTATGCAAATGATGCAAATGTAAGGTGGTATATTAGGTAAAAATTTGGGGTATGACAGATGCCCCTATTTAAGTTTCTTTAACCTGAGAGATGAAGATGAATATCTTCGTTTTGATAGGTGTAAAGAGACTTAAATATCAGAATACGCAAATTTTGGACCTAAGATACCAAAAGATGCGGATGATGCAAAATGATTGAAAAAGTTTCACCCAGAGAAATATCAAAGAAATGACATGGTGGCGGGAAATCTGTGAATACGTCCCTGCTGGGGAAAGAAATATTCACAAAATATGTGAATATCTGTTTTCACTTTGGGAAACAAAGAGATTACCTTCTGTCAGCCTCGTGACAATGTTTAAGGTAAGTGGAAATGATATTACCAATTATCAGCTTTGTGATAGTTCATGGTAATGAATTCTGAAGATGTTACCAATTATCAGCGAAGTGATAACTATAACAAGGTAAATCTTGAGAAAAAATTTGTTGTGTATTCAGCTTTGTGAACAACAGACAAATGAAAGAAAAAGATTTCAAATGGGCTTTAAAGATATTACCAATTATCAGCAAAGTGATAACTATAACAAGGCAAATCTTTAGAAAATTGCTGTATATTCAGCTTTGTGAATAGCAGACAGATGAAAGAAACAGAACTCAAATGAGTTTTGCTTTCTTGGATACAATTTTGCCGAGGATCTCTCTTTTTGACAAGATGTGGTCATTTTGATTGGAAGACACAGGTTTTCTTTTAGACAGAAAGACAACTGCTGGGAAATTTCTCGTATAGTCATGATTTTGACTTTGTCGAGAAGACAAACTTTTATGACAATTTTATGAATGAAGAGAAACATAAGCGGCTCAGACGATGAGGCTATTGCTTATTGCTTTGTTGATTACAGACAGTGTTCTATCCAGGAATGAACTGGAAAGAAAAAGTCAATCAAGACATTATTCCCAATGAGGAATGATCTCAGCTGGGGAATGTGGTGGAGAGAAGAAAATGCATTTCTCTGTTTGGGAATACTCCGTTGGGGAAAAAGATGTATTTTCTCTCTGTTTGGAGATATTCTACTGGGGACAGACTTGTACTTACATGAGTAAGCGTGACTTATACCAGTGATATGGAAGCAAACATTTCAAGGAATGTAAAAATGCACGAATGATGCTATTATGCATGAATGTCATGAATGTTATATGCATGCTAACAATACTTGACAAAGACACTAAAGAGATATCTGGGAAAAGGACGCGTCACAGTTCGAACAAATACTCGGTGGAAGTTGCAACAATGGTGCAGACGTTCACTGATGAAGAATTTGAGTTGCATGCTTTAAACTTTCAGAGAAAGGCATTTCATTGGCAACTTTGGCTAGGGATTCTTTTTGGGATAAGAATACCGTCCTTTGATGATTTCTGAGGATAAAAGACTTTTGTAGCAGTTGTTTTTTACCCTTCGGAGATTGAAACACTTAGGAGAAAACCGTTGAAGTTCTTTCTGTGTTCATAGTTCAAAGGAAAATTTTTGCTTTTTGTTTCAAAATTTTGAAGTAAAAATTCATTTAAAACGTTTTAGTTTCAAAAAGTGATTTTCACAATAAAAAGCGTTATTTTGCAAAACAGAATAAAGTAGGAATTGCAAACAAAAAGCACAGGGCTCAAATTTATTGATAGAATGGTAATCAGCCAAATGCGTGATTCCATAGACTATTTACAAAAGTTGGAAATGATAATTTATTGGGAAAGGCTACATTGAAAGAAAATAACCGCTATTATCTCTAACAATTTTGAATTCCAACTGTGTTTGTCGCTTCAGAAGAGTTGATTGAAGATCCGTTGATGGAAAATTCTTCATATGGACAAAATACAGACTGACTGCAGTTACTTTGTCATTTTTTGTATCCTAGTTTTTGCCTAGATTGCCTTTTAGGTTTTCAATCTATCAGGATATTTTCTGTTTATTGTCTCTAATTTTTGCTTGGATTGCCTTTTCAGGTTTTCAATCCACCGAGACGCTCTTTTTTGCCTAAGCCGCCCTTTTCGGGTTTTCGACTTACCGAGCTGTTCTTTTGTTTTATTAGACAAAGTATTTCTTGACTGCGTCAGCATTCACAGGATGCGGGAGTTCATCACCGTCCATGGTTGTGAGAGTCATAGCACCGCCAAAAAAGCTTCTTTTGACGACGTATGGGCCTTCGTAGTTAGGAGTCCATTTGCCCCTAGAATCTGGTTGAAAAGATAGAATCTTTTTAAGCACGAGGTCGCCTTCTCGGAATTCACGAGGTCGGACCTTTTTGTCGAAAGTTTTCTTCATTCTTTTTTGATAGAGTTGTCCGTGACACAGAGCGGTCAGGCGCTTTTCATCAATCAAGTTCAGTTGGTCGTATCTGCTTTGACACCATTCGGCCTCAGATATCTTCGTCTCCATGAGAACTCTCATTGATGGGATCTCAACTTCTACGGGGAGCACTGCTTCCATGCCGTATACTAGAGAAAAAGGAGTTGCCCCTGTTGAAGTGCGTACTGAAGTACGATACCCATGCAGAGCAAATGGCAGCATTTCGTGCCAGTCTTTGTAAGTGATGACCATTTTCTGGACGATCTTTTTGATGTTCTTGTTGGCAGCTTCAACGGCACCGTTCATCTTTGGCCGGTAAGGAGATGAGTTATGATGCTCAATCTTAAATTCCTCACACAGTTCTTTCATCATTTTGTTATTCAAGTTCGATCCATTATCCGTAATGATCTTACTTGGTACTCCGTATCGGCAAATGAGGTTGTTCTTGATGAACCTCACAACCACTTGTCTTGTGACGTTGGCGTAAGATGCTACTTTGACCCATTTGGTGAAGTAATCAATAGCCACTAGAATGAAGCGATGTCCGTTGGACGCTTTTGGTTCAATCATTCCAATCATGTCAATGCCCCACATGGAGAAAGGCCACGGAGAGGAGAGAATGTTGAGTAGAGTCGGTGGCACATGGATCTTATCTGCGTAGATCTGGCACTTGTGACATATTTTGACGTGTTTACAGTCTAGAAATTTCATCTGGGATCTCTTCTTCAACTTCTTCCTCGGCGACTTCACAGGGGATTTCAAAGTTGGGAAAGAGCGTAGAGTTATTGCTTTCAATGGATTTGTCCATCTGTTAATCTGCATATTTGATTTATGTTCGATTAATTAACTCTTTGTCATCATTTTTTTTTTGAAGAAAGTTAAGGTGAAAGTGTATGCAGATTAATTTTTCCATTATGATTTTTTTGATTTTTTTTTTATTGTGTTTTTTAGGATTATCATTTCCAAGAAAGGGTAAAATGAAAATAAACACACAGTGTAGAAACAAAACAACGCGTTTTATTTATAATTTACACTATGAAGCAGGCCTAAAACACAAACTCATTCGCCTTGGGCAAGGCGAAGAGAAATTATTTAAAAGCTAAAACCCTATAAAACATCTCTACACTTTGGGCAGTGAGTTCAAAAGCAAAGATAAACTACTTAGAGCTATGAACATTATTAGGACTTGGTTTCCGGTCATGACGAACTCCTTGGAAGTCGAGGTACTCGAGTAATTTTCCGCTTGGTTTAACCCTTGAGTAGACTTTGGTTCTTTGGTGCTTTGAAGACTACGGACGATGGCCCTTGCCTTTGTCGCTAATCGATCCTCTTGATTAGATCGGGAAGTATGAGATGTAGCATGTGTACTTCTGTTGATCTTTGTGTTGAATCGGGATGTACCTTCGGTCTTCCGAATGAAGAGACTCGTTGTCGCGACACTTTCCAAATCGTATCCCGAATCGCACTCTTGATCTTGATGATCATGTTGATGTAGTGGTAACCAAGATCGGTTCGATGAATTCCACAGATGTGTTGAAGTAGAGATCTTTTGGGGATCTCGATTGGTGATTAGGCGAGAGGCAGTATACCTATTCTGTTTGACTAGGATAATCAAAGAATCACCCATCCGTGGGTTGGATATCTTCGATTCGATTTTCGAGCTTTTGCGATGTATTTCACCATGTAGTCGAATTTGCCACTTGGTTCTCCCAAGGTATCCCAAACTTGCGAGGACGGTGGATTTTCATGCCTTTGCAGGGACATGTCTTTGAATTGATTAGTTGGTACGTTGAAACAAGGGATGATAACATTTACTTCGGGGTTTTCCGAGTTGATATCTGAGACTAAAAGCTCATGCGGAAAATGCCCTACTGTATTTACGTCATGATCATCTCTATTTCTGTAAACTTGTAGATCACCGATGTCTAACAAATGCTGGATATCTGCTCTTATGGTGGAACATCCTTGAATACTCTGGGAGCAGATGCGGCAAGCTGCATAATCATGCTTAGTGAAGGTGCTCATGGTACTGTATGCTTCATGAAGATGCACCAAGTTTCCTTTGATCAGGTTTACGTCTGTGACGAGATACCTGTCTGTATTTCTCAGTATCAAACTTACTGAGTGCCCACTGTGACTGGGAAACGGATTGGCTTGCACATTCGGACTTGTATTTCTGAAGGAAAGAAGATTAGACCTCACTAATCTCTGTACTTCTGCCTTTAATGCTATACAATGCTCAAGAACCAGGCCCAGACGAAGGACCTGAACAAGGATCCCGATGGACCATGGTCTTTTATGGAGCCTCAAACGCACTTGGCAATGGCATTGGTGCCATCATTACATCCCTTACAGGCGGACATACGCCATTCACCGCCAGACTTTGTTTCAATTGCACTAACAACATGGCCAAATACGAAGCGTGCATCATGGGTATCAAAGCTGCTATTGACTTAAGAATCAAATTCTTACAAGTGTATGGAGACTCAGCTTTAGTGATCAGTCAGATTAAGGGCGAGTGGGATATGAAACATCCGGATCTCATTCTGTATCGAGAGCATGTTCTGAGTTTGATCCCCTACTTCGAAGAGATCAATTTCAATCACATTTCACGAGAAGAGAATCAGTTGGCAGACGCATTGGCTACTATGTCATCTATGTTCAAGGTTAGATGGGACAACGAGGCTCCCCAGATCATCATTGAGAGGTTTGACGAACCAGCATATTGTTATGAGCTTGATGCAGAAGAGAAACCTTGGTACTATGACGTGAAGAGGTATCTTGAGACTCAGGAATATCCGAGGGCATCATCAACGATAAAGTTCTTGCGAAGATTTGCATCCAAATTCTTCCTCAGCAACGGCATCTTATACAAGCGCAATCACGACTTGTGCTTACTCCGCTGTGTAGACCGGAAAACAGCGGAACGTATTATGGAAGAGTTACACGAAGGCGTATTTGGTACCCATTCCAATGGTCATACGATGGCTAAGAAGATTTTGAGAACAGGTTACTATTGGTCCACCATGGAAGCTGATTGTCACCGCTACGCTCGATCTTGTCACAGATGCCAGATTTACGCAGACAAAGTGCACGTACCTCCAGTACCTCTGAATGTTCTAACAGCTCCTTGGGCTTTTGCAATGTGGGGCATTGACATGATCGAAGAAATCAAGCCCACAGCTTCCAACGGACATCGTTTCATCCTTGTGGCAATTGATTATTTCACCAAGTGGGTAGAGGCTGCCTCGTTCGCATTACCAAGAATGTCGTGGCTCGATTCATCAAACGTAATCTTATCTATCGATACGAGACTCCTGAAAGGATTATCACAGATAACGGATCTAATCTCATCAACAAGATAATCACCGAACTATGCACGCAGTTCAAGATAAAGCATCACAACTCCTCTCCATATCGGCCTAAGATGAATGGTGCAGTGGAATCCGCCAACAAGAACATTAAGAAGATTATACAGAAGATGACAGTGACTTACAAAGATTGGCATGAGATGTTACCATTTGCTCTTCACGGTTATCGCACTAAAGTACGGACATCAACAGGGGCAACCCCCTTCTCTCTTGTATACAGTATGGAAGCAGTCCTACCCATCGAGGTTCAGATACCCTCAACCCGAGTCCTCGGGGCCGGAGTTTGGCGAGCGATTGGATCCGACTCGCCGACCGATTAACTTGATTGATGAGAAGCGACTCGCATCCATGTGCCATGGATAGATCTATCGGAAGCGAATGATCAGAGCATTCAACAAGAAGGTCAAGCACCGAGTCTACCACGCCGGTGATCTAGTAGTCAAGCGTATCTTTCTTCCACAAGGTGATCCCAGGGGCAAGTGGACTCCCACCTACGAAGGACCATTTGTAGTCAAAACAGTATTTTCCGGCGGAGCTATGATACTTAGCACCATGGATGGTGAAGAATTCCCACACCCTGTGAACGCAGACATAGTAAAAAAATACTACGCATAAAAGATTCAAATGGCGAAAATCAATCCACTCACTTTCTACTGACAACAAGGAGATGAGATAGTCGAAATATATGAGTACTAGCATAGTTGGAACTCAACGAGATTGTTTCCGCATAACTTTTTACCTTTCTTGTGTACAAACTACTTGGCCATACGCCACATTTCAAATTAATACAAATTCTTTCTCTTTACGATTTTCACTGTTGTTATTTGCATAAAGTCCAACATTTGCTTTGAATGATTCTATGCATCTGACAATAAAAATCTATTTACAAACATGCGAAAAGTGAAACATACAAAAGTAATTACTACAGGCTCTAGGAATTAAGATGACGACGAAGGTCGCCAATGCATTCCCCCGCAGAGCATGATCCCCACAGAGGTGTCACTCACTACAAACCTTCCCCAGAGGAGTATACATTAGCTCCCGAGCAGTGATTCCACTCAACTAAATCATGTTACATCAGTCTTCGAGCAATAGCATTTCATCCCCAGCCGAGGTATTTATCCCCAGCAGAATATCTCTCAACAATTCCCCTTTCCCCGGCATCGGTAGCGGACACGAAACTTGGTCGATAGTGCATCGGAGGAAACCACGTCTTTATTCCCCAACGGAGATTTCGGGGCTCAGATCCTTCTAACTCGGTCTCCAACTACCAAATACTCTCCGGGACTTACGCAAGATCCCCAGTACCTCTAGATTCTCCCCAACAAGGTCTATGCACAAGATCCTCAGCGGCACATCTCTTGATCTCTACCATCCTCAACAATATCTGGGCTCAAGACTTGGTCAGATAGTGCATCGGAGGAATCAAAGTTATCTTTCTTCTCAGGGTTTTCAATCCGCTTCATCCCCAAACAGAAGTCAGAAATCGCCAGGCAGAGCATCCACATCTTCTTCAAGATGGATATGTTTTGAAATACCACAACATATATCATTCATACATTATTCATGAAAAGTCATATGCATATGTCACTCATACACATTGTCATGCATCATACTTTGCATCAAACTAACTATATTCTATCAAAGTTTCTCTTGTGTTTTCCAAGACAGGTGAAAATCACTTCTGAAACGACAGGTCCAGGAGTAATACCCGAAGCCAAACGAGAAAACTATCTGAACGACCGCCCTAGTTGTCCTCCGACAACAGTCCGGA
Organism: Vicia sativa; assembly: GCA_021764765.1. Lineage (NCBI taxonomy): Eukaryota > Viridiplantae > Streptophyta > Magnoliopsida > Fabales > Fabaceae > Vicia > Vicia sativa. Next base: position 53,927,129 of record CM038794.1, on the reverse strand, counting down.
TTAATACCGCAGGACGGAAAACTATCGAACGATCCCTCGTTGTCCTCCGACAACAGATCCAGGATTAATACCCGAATCCAGACGGGAGAACTATCTACACGATCACAAGTTATCCTCCGATAATAGGCATTGGACCAATACCCGAAGCACAACAGGGAAGCTGTCCACATTTCGCCAACTATTATCTCCTCAGAGTAATCGGCACGAAGATGTATTCTGACTCTCTCTTATTATCAACAGCAACTACAGAGTCTAGCGTACGACTCAGTTGCCCTGGATGGCATCTTAAGCCCATCTCCGACTATTTGTCAACATTTCTCCACCTTCAGAATGCTGCATATTTGGTTAAAAACCAATACAAACCAATAACTTCATTCAAGGATGAGCACGAAGTCTAACATACGACTCCCTCCGGATGGCATCTTAAGCCCATCTCCATGCTCCTCTCACTTTCAAGAACGTCTACAGAGCCTAGCGTACGGCTCATTCCCCAGCGTAATCTCCAAATGGCATCTGTAAGCCCATTCCCGCATTCACCACCAGCGAATGCAAATTTTCAGGTGTACTCGAGTGTTCAATCATCTTCTACCTCCAGGTCACGAAAGGCAAGCACACCAGTCTAACCCTTCCAGTACAAGAAGATTGAACAGGGGCAGCTGTCATACCCCAAAATTTTCCCTCCTACTCCTCAAGACATTTCACACATCCATACTCAAGGATTCCTTAAGGGTTGATCAGACAAACCCTCTCCTAGACAATCAACCCAAACTAGGGTTTGGAAATTCTCAGATCCAGATGGACTTCCAACATCTATAAAGGTCTTCATGCCTCCTCATATGCTTCAAAGACTCTCCATGTCAAGTTTCAAGCGTCACAAGTCAAGTTTCCTCAGACAATTGCTCAGATGGTTGAAAATCAGTTGTGTTAGACAAAAAGTCAATTGTGGTCAACATACAGTTAAACTTCATGATTTTTGGTCGACATCCTCATTTTGAAGTTACAGTCATCATTTTATCAAGGGTTGATAATGATTCATCAAGAAAACTCAAGATTTGCTCAAAAGTCAAACTTTCCAAATTAGGGTTTCTTGAGGAAAAGTCAACTGAACTTTGACTGAGCATAACTTCTTCATACTTTCTCAGAAATTTTTCCACCACCTCTTGTTTTGAAGGAAATCCCATTCTCTACAACTTCATGTCTCACAAGAATGTTCAACAAATGCTTCATTTGGAAGGTATGGATCAAAACATTATAGGTCCTATTCAAAGTCAACAAAAAGTCAACTTTTTGTTTTGAAGATTTATTGAGCATGGAAACTCCAATTGAGATGAAACCAAAGAGTTTGGTTAGAGGATACTTAGAGATTTCAAAAAAGTCCAAGAACACTAAAAAATGTGGAAAATTGAGCAAAATACACCATTCAGAAGTTGGGCATTTTTGAACAATTGCACAAAAGGAGATATTTGTCAAAATCCAATTTTTTCCAAATGGGCCTATAATTTTATGATCCAAACTTAATCATAATATTATTTGTGACCTATTGATGCCTTGCCATGACCACATTTTATTTTATTGATTTATTTTTGAATTTTAAACCATTTAATTCAAAATTAAATTATATAAAATATGAAAATAAGATATATTTTCAAGAGGAGTGGATTTTTATCAAGCTTGAGGTCCAAGATAGCCCATGAAACATGCCAAATTCGTGCTAGCCTCTCACATGGAAGGAAAATCAAATTTTCAAAGAAATTTGATTTGAAAGAGAAATTTTTTGCATTCAATATCCAATCTCTTTTCACCCTCTTTGCCCTCTCAATTCACTCTATAAATACCAAGCATGCTGTACATCAAAGGACACGAAACCCTAGCTCCATACACAACCCTTATTTTGTCAAATTTTTTCTCAAATTGTCAAAATTCGAGTTTTACTTTGCAGCCACTTTCAGCCTCTCTCAACCATCCAAACGTGTTCCTGAGGTAATTTAGAGTGAGTATGCCTCATTGTTCATGACTAAAACTGCCTGAATCGAGCTACATACAGTCATACATATTCAAACTTTTCTTGAAATTGCATTTTTATTATCTGTTTGTTTTAATCGATTTTAACCACTCTAATGTGTTCATGAGATGCTAAGGGACGGATCTGGGCAATCGTTAGCAAGTTTGAACGTCGGAATCACATAATGCCATGTTTAGGGTTTTCAAACTGTGAAGCTTCGAACTGAATGATAGAGGCATTTTCAATCGAAACTAATGGCACCATCGTGCTCGCAGCCATCGAATTAGGGGGGTAGGGTACCTTTTGTCCATTTATTTTACGTATTTTGCATGTTTCGAAATCGGGCTAGCCGGAGAAGATGACCGGAGCCCTAGCTCCGGAGCGACCACCGAAGGTGGCACAATGGCACGTTGTGATTCGTCCATTCATTCCAATCCGGGCCCACGCGTGCTGACTTGGTTTGGAACATTCCCAGGACACGTGATCCTTCAAAAACAATTGATTTTGGTTTCCTTGACACGAAATGCAAGCTGGCCCAATGGTTAAGGCGTTGGCTGTGGAAGATTCCCTCAATGGTCTTGAGTTTAATCATCAAATTAACTCCAAAAATTCCCAAAAAATTATTTTCTCATATTAATGTTATTTCTAACATAAAAACCTTTTCTCATTCAAAAATTCTTATTTTTACTAACATTTTCATCTTATGCAATTTTCTTCCGTTTTTCGATTTTGCATCTTTTCACAGGTTATACCGTTTCGGACAATTTTTATCGCTTTCTTTTCAAATTATGTAATTGCTTATGGGATGTAATGGTTTAATTAGGAATTTTATTTTCCGCACTTTCAGTTATGTATCTTCCCCAAAGCCATGTAATAGCGTAGGACTTTATCTTTCCGCACTTTACTTTCCGCAATTTAATTTCCGCACCCTATAAACTGCTAGTAATTAGGCGTGTATGGCAAGATAAAATTGGACATAGATCACTCATAACTTCAAGATAAAAATATCTGAATTTGACACACTCTTCTCACACATGCATCCCTTAGGGTAATTCTCTCTCGTTGCCTTTACGAATTCAAATGGTCAAGTCCCTCGAACGTAGAGGTATTCTAGCACCGTTGCCTTCAAAACAAATCATCATAGTCCCTTCGATACAAAGATCATAGACCCACGATGTCGCCTACGAATACATGATCTTGACCCTCGATTGTTGCCTACGAAAAATGATGATAGTCCCTTCGAATGTGCTAGCATACTTCCTACAAGTTGCTTTCTATGACCATCCGATGTCCCTTCGAATGTCCCGCTTACATCCAACAAATAAGGTTACCTACCAACCAATGGTATGGATAGAATTATTCTAAAGGAACGTAAAACAACACCAAAACGACCAATTCTGAGTAGGTAATAAGACTTTTAGTTGCTTGCTCAAACAAAATACTTTTCACACAGCACACTTTTGTCAAAGTTCAAACTCTTTTCAAAATAAAAACATTTCCGAACACTTTGTATACATTCCTACATGAATCATTACAAAGTCAAAGAGAAATGCCTTTTCAAAAACATTTTTGTCAAACACACCGAAAGCACTTTTAAAAAAATGATCTAAGAGCAACTAAGAGCCCGTAGATAACTACGGATCGAAAGGGGTACTAATACCTTCCCTTTTCATAACCTTCTCCCTTACTCAGAATCTAACGAAGGTCTTTTTCTGTACTTTTTACCTTCCCTTAATTGGATAAAAGAAAAGTCGGTGGCGACTCTTGCTATCCGCACATTTGCGATACAAAAACCTCAAAGTCAGTTCACCGTATTACACTATAGAACACGACGACAGCGACTTCGACATCAGCAAATGGATCTTCCCAACTCCAGATAACGGACTCAGCAATTAGAAGACCGAGGACGTCATACCAATCTCCTTTAGACAGGAGTAATTGCTTTTTGTTTTCTGTTATGCTTTTCATTCTTTATTATGTTCAGACAATAAACTAAAAAGCCTAATGCCTTGTCCGGGGCATCACGGCTCGTTTGTGAGGGTTATTATTTATCATTTGCATATTTTCATTCAATAAAATCATTGGACTTTTGCATTTAAATACTGTTTCCTTTCTTTTCTTTTACTTTACTACCCCTTCAAAAGTTATGTGTTCTTACACACACCCACATGGTACACTGCAAATTCACTCCGAATCTCCTTGATAACAACTTTGCTATTGCTAAATGTGACTTTGATAATCCGATCTACCAAGCCGAAGATGAAGGTGAGGAAGATTGTGAAGTGCCAGGAGAACTTGTCAGACTACTACAACAAGAAGAACGAGTTATACAGCCACACAAAGAGCCAGTCGAGGTTGTGAATCTAGGTACTGACGAAGACAGAAAAGAAATTAAGATAGGAGCAGGTCTTGAGAACAGTATCAAAGAGAGATTGGTCCAGATGTTACAAGACTATATCGAGGTTTTTGCTTGGTCCTACGAAGACATGCCAGGTCTAGACATTGACATTGTGGTACACCAATTACCGACGAAAGAAGGTTTTCTTCCTGTGAAGCAGAAGGTTCGTCGTATGCGTCCTGAGATGTCTGAGAAGATCAAAGCCAAAGTTATGAAATGGTTCAACGCTGGTTTCCTAGCCGTTACTTCTTATCCACAGTGGGTTGCAAACATGGTACCCGTACCTAAGAAAGATGGCAAAGTGCGAATGTGTGTGGACTACAGAGATCTGAACAGAGCGAGTCCGAAAGACGATTTTCCACTTCCTCATATTGATGTTCTAGTCGACAACACCGCTCAACATAAGGTTTTCTCCTTCATGGATGGTTTCTCCGGTTACAATCAGATCAAAATGGCTCCTAAACACATGGAAAAGACTACTTTTATTACACAGTGGGGCACATTCTGCTACAAGGTCATGCCGTTCGGTCTGAAGAACGCTGGCGCCACATATCAACGTGCCATGGTGGCTTTGTTTCATGACATGATTCATCACGAGATAGAGGTCTACGTCGACGACATGATAGCTCGATCACAGACTGAAGAAGAACATCTCGATCATCTGCGAAAACTGTTCGACAGGTTGAAGAAGTACTGACTAAGACTCAATCCCAACAAATGCACCTTTGGAGTCAGATCCGGTAAACTCTTAGGGTTCGTAGTCAGTGGTAAAGGTATTGAAGTTGACCCCGCCAAGGTTAAAGCCATCCAAAAAAAATGCCAGCGCCCCGCACCGAGAAAGAAGTCAGAGGTTTCTTGGGACGATTGAACTACATTGTCAGATTCATTGCACATCTAACTGCTACTTGTGAGCGAATCTTCAAGTTACTGAAGAAGGATCAAGTAGTGGAATGGAACGATGATTGCCAAATAGCTTTTGACAAAATCAAGGAATATCTACAGAATCCTCCTATCCTGATGCCGCCTGCCAAAGGAAGACCTCTTATCATGTACTTGACAGTATTAAAGAATTCAATGGGGTGTGTGTTAAGGCAACATGACGAGTCTGGTCGAAAAGAGTATGCAACATACTACCTTAGCAAAACATTTACCGACTGTGAAACAAGATACTCACAGCTCAAGAAAACTTGCAGCGCTTTGGCTTGGGCTGCTCGCCGACTAAGACAGTACATGTTGACTCACACTACCTTATTGATCTCCAAGATGGACCCAATAAAATACATATTTGAGAAACCTGCTCTCTCCGAAAGAATAGCAAGATGGCAAATGATCTTGACCGAATACAACATCCAGTATACTACTCAGAAAGCGATCAAAGGAAGTGTAGTAGCCGATCATTTGGCTCATCAAGCTATAGATGACTATCAGTCTATGCAGTTCGAGTTTCCAGACGAAGATGTTTTGCTAGTCACTGATTGCGAAGAACCAGGACCAGACGAAGGACCTGAACCAGGATCCCAATGGACCATGGTCTTTGATGGAGCCTCAAACACACTTGGCAATGGCATTGGCGCCATCATTACGTCCCCTACCGGCGGACACACGCCTTTCACTGTAAGATTATGTTTCAGTTGCACTAACAACATGGCCGAATACGAAGCGTGCATCATGGGTATTAAAGCTGATATTGACTTAAGAATCAAATTCTTACAAGTGTACGGAGACTCAGCTTTAGTGATCAATCAGATTAAAGGCGAATGGGATACGAAGCATCTGAATCTTATTCCATATCGAGAGCATGTTTTGAGTCTGATCCCCTTACTTCGAAGAAATCACTTTCGATCATATTCCACGAGAAGAGAATCATTTAGCAGACGCACTAGCTACTATGTCTTCGATGTTCAAGGTCATATGGGACAACGAGGCTTCCCAAATCACCATCGAAAAGTTTTACGAACCAACATACTGTTGTGAACTTGATATAGAAGAGAAACCTCGGTTCTACGAAGTGAAGAGGTATCTCGAGACTCAGGAATATCCCGCAGGGGCATCTATCAATGACAAGAAATTCTTAAGAAGATTTGCATCCAAATTCTTTCTCAGTAATGGCATCCTATACAAGCGCAATCACGACTTGTGCTTACTCCGCTGTGTAGACCTGAAAACAGCAGAACGGATTATGGAAGAATTACATGAAAGCGCATTCGATACCCACTCCAGTGGACATACAATGGCTAAAAAGATTTTGAGAACAGGTTACTATTGGTCCACCATGTAAGCTGATTGTCATCACTATGCTCGGTCTTGTCACAAATGCCAGATATACGCAGACAAAGTGCACGTACCTCCAGTACCGTTGAATGTCCTGACCGCTCCTTGGCCTTTCGCAATGTGGGGCATTGACATGATCGGAGAAATCAAGCCCACCGCTTTCAATGGACATCATTTCATCCTTGTGGTAATTGACTACTTTACCAAATGGATAGAAGCAGCCTCGTTCGCATCTGTTACTAAGAACGTTGTGGCCCGATTCATCAAGCATAATCTTATCTGCCGATATGACATCCCCGAAAGGATTATCACAGATAATGGTACCAATCTCAACAACAAAATGATCACCGAACTCTGCACGCAGTTTAAGATCAAGCATCACAACTCTTCTCCATATCGGCCTAAGATGAACGGCGCAGTGGAAGCCGCCAACAAAAATCTCAAGAAGATCATACAGAAGATGACAGTGACTTACAAGGATTGGCATGAAATGTTGCCATTTTCTCTCCACGGTTACCTCTCTACAGTACGAACATCTACAGGCGCAACCCCTTTCTCTCTCGTATATGGTATTGAAGCAGTCCTACCAATCGAGGTTCAGATAGCATCAACTAGAGTCCTCCAGGACGCGGATTTAGGCAAAGACGAATGGATTCAAACTCGCGTTGATCAGATCCACTTGATCGACGAAAAACGACTCGCATCCATCTGCCACGGACAGATCTACCAGAAGCGAATGATCAAATCATTCAACAAGAAAGTCAAGCACCGGGTCTACCAAGTCGGTGATCTAGTGGTCAAGCGCATCATTCTTCCACAAGGTGACCCCAGGGGCAAATGGACTCCCACCTATGAGGGACCATTTATAGTCAAGACAATATTTACTGGCGGAGCTATGATACTTAGCACCATGGATGAAGAAGACTTTCCACACCCTGTGAACGCGGACATAGTTAAACAATACTACGCATAAACGAGACCTGCTAGGTCGACCGACCTAGGAAAAAATAAGGGCATCCTGATGGACAAAAAAGGTTTGGGCAAAAGTTAAGGATATATACAAAAAATATGAACACCAGGCAAGTCGAAAACCTGCAAAGGCGGCTTGGGCAGAAAAGGGTATCCTGGTAGACTGAAAACCTGAAAGGGAGGTCTAGGAAAAAGTAAGGGATTTAAGCGTACAACTATGTCTCATCCAGATCATCTACTTACAGACTACACCACTATCAGCTTCAAGATTCAAATGGAGAAAATCAATTCACTCACTTTCTACTGACAGCAAGGAGATGAGATAGTCGAAATATATGAGCAATAGCATAGTTGAAACTCGACGAGTTTATTTCCGCATAGCTTTTTACTATTCTGATAATTTCCTCCTACTAGGATATTCATCTCTTGTACACAAACTGCTTGGCCATACGCCACTTTTCAAATTAATGCAAGTTCCCTTTTTTACAGTGTTAATTTTTATTGTTTTTTGCATAAAGTCCAATGATTGCTTTGAATGATTATATGCATCTGACAGTAAACATCTATTCACAAACATATGAAAGCGAACGAACAAAAGTAAATACTACAAACTCTAGGAATTGAGATGACGACTAAAGTCACCAATACATCCCACAGAGTTACTTTCACAGGAAATGCATCCACAAAGTACAATCCCCATAGAACCATCGCTCCCCCCACAAGGATAAACCTTGTCCGATGAAGTACCAATCTCCTCCTAGCAAGTATTCCAATACTTCAATTCTATCACGTTAGTCCCCGAGTAGTGATCCTATCAAACTTATCTACCTTCTCAAGTTATCGCGTTACATTGGTCCCCGAGCGGTAACACATCAACCAATTACGTTAGGCTCCAAGCAGTAACCGGTTATTCCATATCACATCGTTCCCCAACATGGTATATACACAAAGATATTCATCCCCAGCGGAGTACCTCCCGACGATTATCATTCCCCGGCAGCAGCAATATCCAGACTCAAAACTTGGTCAGATAGTGCATCGGAGGAACCTACATCTCTCTTATTCCCTAGCCAGAGGTTTTAACAAACTTCAGATTCATCGCCTCAAAGGATTCTTCGAGCCTCGTCAAATCTAACGTCGCTATCAGCTTTACCACGTTACATCAGTCTCCGAGCAGTAATCGGATATTCCCCAGCAAGATCTACGCGTAAGACCCCCAACCGAGCATCTGTTGATCGCTGCTACTCTTCCAACGATATTAATATCCAGACTCGAAACTTGGTCAGATAACGCATCGGAGGAATCAAAAGCATCTCTTTTCTCCTCCGAGTCAGGGTTTTCAACAACCCTATCCCCAAGCGAGCATCAGAAGTCTCCAGCAGGATGTTCCCATCTTCTTCAAGATGGATATGTTTTGAAATACATCTACATTCATACATCTATCTGCATCATAGTAATATTGTCATACATTCGCATGCATCATAATCTACATAGAAATAACCATGTCCTATCAAGATTTATTTCCCCAGCAGGTAAAAGCTATTTTCCAAACTAAAGGTCAAAGATTAATACCCGAAACAAGACGGGAGAACTATCTGAACGACCGTGAAAATTATTTGCCAAACGAAAGGTCAAAGATTAATACCCGAAACAAGACGGGAGATATATATAAACGACCATGAAAATTATTTTCCAAATGAAAGGTCAAAGGTTAATACCCGAAACAAGACGGGAGACCTATCTGAAAGACCATACAAATCGTCTCTAGGCAACAGATATTGGATTAACACCCGAAACAAGACGGGAAAGCTATCCACATCCTTCCGAATATCCACCTCGAGAATAGCCAAGACGAAGGTTCATTCTGACTCTCTTATTATCAATTGCCCCGGATGGCATCTTTAAGCCCATCTCCAACTACTTGTCGATATCTCTCCACCTTCAAAATGCTGCATATTTGGTTAAAAATCAATACATACCAATAACCTCATTCAAAGACGAGCGTGAAGTCTAACGTACGACTCACTCCCCCAGCATTAGTTTCCCTGGATGGCATCTTTAAGCCCATCTTCGTCGCCTCTTCTACTCAAAAGACACCTACTGAGTCTAGCGTACAACTCAGTGTTCTCCGATGGCATCTTCAGCCCATCTCCGTTGTCTCTTCTACTCAAAAGACAAATACAGAGTCTAGCGCATGACTCACTCTCCAACTCAGCTTCTCCAAATGGCATCTATAAGCCCATTCCAGCGCATCATCAACCAACAGCGAGTGCAAATTTTCAGGTGTACTCGAGTGTTCAATCATCTTCTACCTTCAGGTCACGAAAGGCAAGCATGCCAATCTAACCCTTCCAGTACAAGAAGATTGAACAGGGGCAACTGTTACTCCCTAAAATTTTCCCTCCCACTTCTCAAGACAACTCACATATCCATACTCAAGGATTTCACAAGGGTTGACCAGACAAACCCTCTTCTAAGCAATCAAACCCAAACTAGGGTTTGGCCATTCTGAAGTCAAGGTGGGCCTCCAATGCTTCAAGTGGTCATCATACCTCATCATATGCCTCAAATAATCACCATGTCAAGTTCCAAGCCTTACAAGTCAAGTTTGCTCAGACAATTGCTCAGATGGTTGAAAATCAGCTGTATGGGACAAAAAGTCAACTGTGGTCAACATACAGTCAAACTTCATAATTTTTGGTCAAAACCAATATTTTGAAGTAATATTCATCATTTGATCAAGGGTTGATCATGATTCCTCAAGAAAAGTCACGATTTGATCAAAAGTCAAAGTTTCTAAATTAGGTTTTTTAGACAAAAGTCAACAGAACTTTGACCAAGCATAACTTTCACATACTTCATCAGAAATTTTTCCACCACAGCTCATTTTGAAGAGAATTCAATTATCTACAACTTCATGTCTCACAAGCTTGGGCAGAAAATGCTTCATTTGGAAGTTATGGATCAAAACATTACAGGTCCTTTTAAAAGTCAACAAAAAGTCATCTTTTTGAAAAGAAGTGCTCATGAGCATGGAAACTCCAATGAAGATGAAACAAAAAAAGGATGTTTAGAAGACACCTTGATCTTTCTAAAAAGTCCAAGAACACCCAAAAATGTTAAAAATTGAGCAAGATACACATTGTGCAAGTTGAGTATTTTTGAGGAGGTGCACAAAGAGAAATACTTGACAAATGCAAATATTTTTCAAATGGGCTTATAATTTTATGATCCAAACTAGATCTTAACATTATCCATGGTTTCTATGCTCCTTGCCACGCCTCTTTTCCAATTTATTTAAATTATTTTGAATTTAAGGCATTAAATTCAATTTTAAATTAAATTAAATACAAAGGCAAGGTCTAAGACAAGTTGGGCTTGGTTTCTACTTATCTTGAGGTCCAAGATAGCCCATGCAAGCTGTATAATTCGTGCAAGAAGCTATAAAGAAGAAAAAAAATGCATTTTTGGAAAGATTTGGTGAATATTGACAAGAGAATATTGTTGCATTCAAGAGAGGATATTTTCTCATTATTTCTGATCAAATCTCATGCTCTATATATACATGATACATTCACAACCACAGGGGACGAAACCCTAGCCTCAAACAGCAACCCTACATTCTCAAAAAATCATACAAACTTGCAAAATTCGAATCCTATTTCCAGCCGTTTTCAATCCAATCTAAGCACTCCATCGTGCTCCTGAGGTGTGATAGAGTAAGTACAGATCAATAGCCATGGTCAAATGCCCCTGAATCGTGCCATTGATCGTGAATTTATCGTCTATTAATCGGGAGACTGCAAGTGCACAGTCCTATCGCGTATTTTTAAAAGATATCAAACCCACAGAGACTATAAATCGATCTACTGTTATCCTAAGTTACTGTATATAGCTAAGGCGAATAATTCTTTTAGATAATGGTTAAAGAAAAATATAAATTAAACGGATATCGGTACGTAATATAGTGAACCTAAGCGGATTTAATCGAACCTAAGCGTATAAAGATTGTTAACTTAATTGTTCTGTAGAGATTATCAGTTTAAAAATCCTCAACTCACACTTTCGTGGTCTTATCTCGGATTATACTCCTAAAGCCCTATGTCTGCTCTCGCTAGCCCATAAGTGTTTAGAAAATATTCTTTGAAAACTTAATAAAATCTAATTTGTTTTAAAGCGCTCTCGCTGTATTTAAATCGAATGCATAACTTTAGCTATCCAGTTAAAACCTCACACTTTCGTAGTCTCGATCCCAACCTATTCGACTTTTCTTACTTTCGTAACAAAAAGATTGATTTTCAATTACAAAAAGTCATAACCAGAAATTAAGTTAATTAAGATTTTAGCCTGGGAATGATTTAATTCCTACTCTTACTGCTATTACATACCGATACCTACTCGGTTTAGCCAAACATAGAATTTAGCATAAACAAACTAAACATGAAGATTGAAATTAAGAGCAACATGATAATTAAATTAACAGCAATAAATGATAATAATAATAATAATAATAATAGTAATAATGGTAATAATAATAATAATAATAATAATAATAATGATGATAATAATAATAATAATAGCAATACAATAAAGAACCTAGTGTGTAGTAGATATGAGAAACTACCACTTTTACAAATATGATTTCTGCCTAAATCTATGAATAGCGCTTCCGCGCACAAACTTGGATGTCTCTAAAATGAATGCTAACTAGTTTATATAGTGAGAAATTGTGGAAGTTATCATGAGAGAAGTAGTGATGATAATGGAGAAAGTGGAGAAAGAAGTGGAAAAGTGGGAAGTTGAAAAGATCATGGGGTGATAATGGAAAGTTTGGCTGATGGGCCTAGCTTTGCTTCTATAATTGGGCCTTTTATCTTTTCTTTTATATTTTGAGCATTTTTTTTCATGTCTCCTCCATTTTTACTTCTTTTCTCGAAAATTCTTCATTTAATTAAATATCTGCAAAATAAACAAATACTAGCGTAATAGCAATTCAATGCAATTAAATTAAGATAAAAAATGGGAAATAACTTAAGTAAATCCAGCTAAATATACGATACATTTATGTGTTATCAGCCATACATGAACATACACTTGCATATCTTTTTTAAATTCGTGTTTCAATATTTATTGTGTTTTGTCTGAAACTAACTGTTGCAATGTGTTCTTGAGACATCATAGAACAGGTCTGGACGATCATATGAAGCTCCTAACAACCGGAGCATGATTTGCCATTGTTAGGGCTTATGATCGGAGAAGCTTCGAACTAGACAATACATGCCATTTTAGTCCAAACTGATACCACCATTGAACTCACAGGGGTCGATTTAAGGGGGGTAGCCTTAACCATGAGCTTTGATTTTCAGTTTTTTGCAGGTTTCAAAAAAATCGTCACCGAAGAAGGTGACCGGCGCTAGGTTTCCGGCGCTGACTCAGGCGAGGACCGGTTGACTGCATGCGTGGCTTCGTTCTGTCTTCTGATTGGCTACACGTTATAATCGGGTCCCACGACTTGACTTGGTTTGAAATTTAAAATAGAACACGTAATCACATATAATCCAATGCAGGTGAATAGACAGCAAACACGCGCAGCTCAGATAGTCAAGGTGTTGTATGATTACCCAGAGGGTTCTGGGATCGATTTCCAGCGACCACACTTCTTTTTATCACTTTTCAAACTAACTTCTTTTTCATATTTTTCTTATTTTTCTTAATTTCATTTAATTTCTTTTCAAACAATTTTCTAATGCATTAAAAAATCACAAAAAAATTATTTTTTTTGCATTTAGGTCAAAAAAATACTTATTTAATTTTTTACATAAAAAAATTATATTTTGCATGCATATTTTAATTAATTGTTAATTAATCGAAAAATTGACTTGTAATTGTTTTTCCTCATTAAAATCAATCCAGAAAATCCCCAAAAATTATTTTCTCATCTAATTAGGTTCACTAACCCTAAAAACTTCTTTCCTAACTCTAAAATCTTTTTTCACTAACATTATGTTTTATTATTCGCAATTTGTTCCTTTTTTCGATTATTGTATCTACTTCCAGGTTGTAATAGTTAGGATAATTTTCTCGCATTCTTTTTTTCCAATATTATGTAACTGCTCATGGGATGTAATAGTTTAATTAGGATTTACTTTCCGCACTCCTCAATCATGTAACTGCCTCAAAGCCATGTAATAGCGTAGGATTTACTTTTCTCACTTTACTTTCCGCACCCTAAAAACTGCTAGTAAATTAGGTGTGCATGGCAAGATAAAATCAACATAGCTAACTCTAATCACAAGATAAATTATCTGAACTCAACACACTCTTTTCACACGTGCACCCCCTAGGATATTCTCTCTCGTTGCCTTTCGAATAAATGGTCAAGTCCCTCAAACATAGAGGTATCTTAGCACTGTTTCCTACAAATATATCATCATAGTCCCTTCGATACAAAGATCATAGTCCCTCGATGCTGCCTACGAATACATGATCTAGTCCCTCAATTGTTGCCTACAAAGAGTGATGATCTTCCCTACGAATGTGCTAGGATACTCCTACAAGTTGCTTTCTATGACCATGCGAATGTCCCTTCGAATGTCCCTTTACATCCAATGAATAGGGTAACCTACCAACTAATGGTATGGATAGCACTATTCTAAAGGAAAGTAAAATAACACGGAAATGACCATTCTGAGTAAGTAATAGACTCCTAATTGTTTGCTATATCAAAACGCTTTTTACACCTCACACTTTTACCAAGTTAAAACCCTTTGCCAAAACGAAACATTTCCGAACACTTCGTATACATTCCAGCGTGAATCATTATGAAGTCAAAGCGAAATGCCTTTTAAAAAAAAACATTTTCAAACACACACACAGAAAACAAATTTTAAAGTGAGCTAAAGCAATTAAGAGCCCGTAGATAACTACTGATGGAAAGGGTGCTAATGCCTTCCCTTTTCATAATCATCTCCCTTACTCAAAATCTAACGAAGGTCTTTTCCTGTTCTTTTCACTTTCCCTTAATTGGATAAAAGAAAAGTCGGTGGCGACTCTTGCTATCCACAACATTTGCGATCAAACGCAAAATAATCCAAAGTCAGTTCTCCCACCGTGTTACACCGTCACCTCAATTCCTAGATCCTGTAGTAATTACTTTTGTTTGTTTGTTTTTCATATATTTGCGAACAGGTGTTTACTGTCAAATGCATATAATCATTCAAAGCAATCATTGAACTTTATGCAAAAAACAATAAAAATTAACACTATAAAAGAGGAATTTGCATTAATTTTGAAAAGTGGCGTATGGCCAAGCAGTTTGTATAAAAGAGACGAATAAGAGTAAAAGCTATGCAGAAATAATCTCGTCGAGTTTCAACTATGCTATTGCTCATATATTTTGACTATCTCATCTCCTTGCTGTCAGTAGAAAGCGAGTAAATTGATTTTCGCCATTTGAACCTTGAATGCTGATAGTAGTGTAGTCTGTAAGTAGGTGATCTGGACGAGACATAGTCGTACGCTTAAATCCCTAACTTTTGCCTAGACCACCCTTTCGGGTTTTCAATCTACCGGGATACCCTTTTTTGCCCAAGCCGCCTTTGTAGGTTTTCGACTTGCCGGGTGTACACGTTTCTTGTATATATCCTTAACTTTCGCCCGAACCTTTTTGGTTCGCTAGGATGCCCTTATTTTTTCCTAGGCTAGTCGACCTAGCGGGTCTCTTTTATGCGTAGTATTTTTTGACTATGTCCGCGTTCATAGGGTGTGGAAAGTCTTCGCCATCCATGGTGTTAAGTATCATAGCTCCACTGAAAAATATTGTCTTGACCACAAACGATCCCTCATATGTGGGAGTCCATTTGCCCCTGGGATCACCTTATGAGAGGATGATGCGCTTAACTACTAGATCACCGACTTGGTAGACTCGATGCTTGACTTTCTTGTTGAATGCTCTGATCATTTGCTTCTGGTAGATCTGTCCGTGGTAGATTGATGCATGCCGCTTTTCGTCGATCAGGATGATCTGGTCAAGGCGGGTCTGGATCCATTCGTCTTCGCCTAGTTCTGTGTCCTGGAGGAATCTGGTTGAGGGTATCTGAACCTCGATTGGCAGGACTGCTTCCATACTGTATACAAGAGAGAAAGGGGTTGCCCCTGTAGATGTTCGTACTGTAGTGCGGTAACTGTGGAGAGCAAATGGCAACATCTCATGCCAATCCTTATAAGTCACTGTCATCTTCTGTATGATCTTCTTGAGATTTTTGTTGGCGGCTTCCACTGTGTCGTTCATCTTAGGCCGATATGGAGAAGAGTTATGATGCTAAATCCTGAACTGCGTGCAGAGTTCGGTCATCATTTTGTTATTGAGATTGGTACCGTTGTCTGTGGTAATCCTTTCGGGGATGCCGTATCGACAGATAAGATTATGCTTGATGAATCGAGCCACAACATTCTTGGTAACAGATGCGAAAGAGGCTGCTTCTACCCATTTGGTAAAGTAGTCAATGGCAACAAGGATGAAACGGTGTCCATTGGAAGTGGTAGGTTTGATCTCTCCAATCATGTCGATGCCCCACATCGCGAAAGGCCAAGGAGCGGTCAAAACATCCAGTGGTATTGGAGGTACATGCACTTTGTCTGCATATATCTGGCACTTGTGACAAGACCGAGCATAGCGGTGACATTCAGCTTCCATGGTGGACCAATAATAACCTGTTCTCAGAATCTTCTTAGCCGTTGTGTGTCCACTGGAGTGGGTACCAAATGCGCCTTCATGTAATTCTTCCATGATCCGCTCCGCTGTTTTCTGGTCTACACAACGGAGTAAGCACAAGTCGTGATTGCGCTTGTATAAGATGTCGTTGCTGAGGAAGAATTTGGATGTGAATCTCCTTAAGAATTTCATGTCATTGACAGATGCCCCTGCGGGATATTCCTGAGTCTCAAGATACCTCTTCACTTCGTAGAACCAAGGTTTCTCTTCTGTATCAAGTTCACTACAGTACACTGTTTCATCAAACTTTTCGATGATGATTTGGGAAGCTTCGTTGTCTCATCTGACTTTGAACATAGATGACATAGTAGCCAATGCATCCGCTAACTGATTCTCTTCTCGTGGAATGTGATCGAAAGTGATTTCTTCGAAGTAAGGGATCAGACTTAGAACACACTCTCGATATGGGATGAGATTTGGATGCTTCGTATCTCACTCGCCTTTAATCCGACTGATCACTAAAGCTGAGTCTCCATACACTTGAAAGAATTTAATTCTTAAGTCAATGGCAGCTTTGATACCCATGATGCACGCTTCGTATTCGGCCATGTTGTTGGTGCAACTAAAACATAATCTGGCGGTGAAAGGCGTGTGTCCGCCTGTAGGAGACGTAATGATGGCGCCAATGCCATTTCCAAGTGCATTTGAGGCTCCATCAAAGACCATGGTCCATCGGGATCCCGATTCAGGTCCTTTGTCTGGTCCTGGTTCTTCACAATCAGTGACTAGCAAAACATCTTCGTCGGGAAACTCGAACTGCATAGGTTGATAGTCATCTACAGCTTGATGAGCCAAATGATCGGCTACTACACTTCCTTTGATCGCTTTTTAAGTAGTATACTGGATGTCATATTCGGTCAAGATCATTTGCCATCTTCTTATTCTTCCGGAGAGAGCAGGTTTCTCGAATATGTATTTTATCGGATCCATCTTAGAGATCAACAAAGTAGTGTGAGTCAACATATATTGTATTAGTCGGCGAGCAACCCAAGCCAAAGCGCTGCAAGTTTTCTCGAGCTGCGAGTATCTTGTTTCACAGTCGGTAAACTTTTTGCTAAGGTAGTATATTGCATACTCTTTTCGACCAGACTCGTCATGTTTCCCCAACACACACCATTGAGTTCTCTAATACTATCAAGTACATAGAAGGGATCAATAATGAGTTTTCTTCACCTATAACTCCTCAGCAAAATGGAGTTGTTGAAAGGAAAAACAGAACTACACAGGAATCTGCTAGAGCAATAATACATGCCAAGAAGCTTCCTATCCACTTTTGGGTTGAAGCTATGAATATAGCTTGCTATGTCCTCAAAAGGGTCACATTGAGAAAGGGAACTGAAGCAACTCGTTTTTTTTTCAAAAAAATCATTTAAATTTTCGAAAACAAACAGTGAAATCGCCACCTAATTTTATTTGTTCTAGAAGAAGAACGGGAAAATATAGATAAAACCCACGAAAGAAAAGGATAAGACGGTCTACGAAATTAAGAGTTGTAGGTTCGGGAGTTGGTTATGCAAGGGGAAGGTATTAGCACCCCTTACATCCATCGTACTCGATGGTACCCATTTAGTTCAAAGTGTGGTTGTGTGTTAGTGTGAAAATTTTACGATCTTCTAAGATAGAAATGAGAAAGAAAGGGAGAAGAAATGTTTTTATTATTTTTGAGTTTGGCACGGTTTCAGAACCGTGTGCCTACGTATTCCCTCGTGCAATGGGAAAGTCAAAACTCCGTAGTTCCTCTAGAAAATGATTGTTTGTTGATTGATTTTAAATGAAAAGACAAGTCGTCATTTTTAAAGGAGAAGACTCGTTTAACGTCCACAAGGTGTGATAAAGAATAAAGGACTACGCACCAACATGAGGGAGGGTTTGAGAACACCTCTAGTACTCAAGTGGAGAAGTCGAAAACCTTGGGAATAGAGGAAGAAGCATCTCAATTATAAATGAATCATGTCTAATCTTGAAAAGGGTTTAAAGGTAAATGGTGCTTGGAGCGCACAAAAGATATTGAATGTGTTGGAATTGATTTTAATTGGGGATGACAAGTACCAAAACGTTGGGATATCCTCTAACGATTCAATACTCGGGATTGGTGATTGAGGTCAACCGATCTTCTCTCATCCAAAATCTTTATTATGAAAAGAATGAGGTGAAACAAAGTTCACTTTTATTAAGTGTATGGAATAAAGTATTTAAGTCATTGGGTTACCCTCTAATGGCCCAAATACTTTACATTTTAATTAAATCGTCGGGATATCCTCTAACGGTTCAATTAAATACCATAGCACTATGTTTTTTTTGAAGTTCATTTTTGAAAATAACTCGACGTTGGGTCGATTTT
Source organism: Vicia sativa (assembly GCA_021764765.1). Classification (NCBI taxonomy): domain Eukaryota; kingdom Viridiplantae; phylum Streptophyta; class Magnoliopsida; order Fabales; family Fabaceae; genus Vicia; species Vicia sativa. Next base: position 53,908,375 of record CM038794.1, on the reverse strand, counting down.
TATTGAAGATGTTTTAAATGCTTGGTGAATGGAGAAAGAATAGGATCGAGATAATTGTAAATCACAAATAAAATCGACAAAGCCCATACAACCTAAGTATAAAATAATTAAATTACATGTGTACTAGCAAAGTGGGCTAGTCTACTAAGACGACGACCAATTGGGACAATTGATCGAAATAGGCTCACTGTAAGAAGGCCCAGGATCAAGCGTACATGTGTGCATGTGTAGTCATCGCGACGCTTCGTAGCTTTGTCGACTTACGGGTTTAAAAATGATTTACAAATATTAGTTTAAAAAAAGATTTTTTTGGTTTTGTGTAAGTGACAGTTAAATTAAATAAAATAAATGCGCACTAGATAATTATTACAAGATTTGTTCTTGGGAGAGGGATACATGAAATATAAATGGGAATTAAACGGTAAAATAAAAATAGAAAGCGGTAAAATTATTTACAACGCATCAAGGGAATTGGGGTACAATTGTACGAATGGGGATAAAGATAAATTAAAGAGAAAACGGTAAATTGATAAAAACATACAAACAGAAATTAAATACGGCGAAACTTAAATATCGATTATTGTATTTTATTTTATTAATTAGACTAAACTATAAATATTAATTCTAAGAAATAAATATAATTCGAACTTATTATGAATTAATATGATAGAATATAATAATGACAGTATGTATATAATATATTTACAATACTAAATATATGAAATAAAAATAATATGTATAAAATATATTTACAGTATAAAATATAAAATAAAAAAATAATACTAAGTATAATTATATTTACAGTATTAAACATAAAAATAAAAGTACTAAGTATTTTAGATACACATTACTAAATATTAAATAGTAACATAAATATAAATAACAGTATATAAAAATGTATATAGATGCAACAGTATAAAATGTAACTTGGACAATTCTTGTATATCTTTACAAATAGAAAAAAACATTAGTGGGATAAAAATAAAGAAATAGAATTGCAAATAAAATAATCATGGTTAGTAGGCAAGGTATAGAATCAGAATGAAATAGAATGAATAATATACATAGATAAAGAAAGAAATAAGCAACCGATTATAATTGAAATTAAAATGATAATAGCACAACTTGCGCTGTTCCAACATGTTTCTCGGTTAGATTTACACGCGAGTAACGCGGTCAATCATAAAACCGTCATTGAAACAAAACAAATAAATGCCAAATAGTTTCTCGGTTAGTTTCTACGCGGATAAACGCGGAAACAACATCACCTTCATCGAAACCAAATCAAACTTCAAATATCCATCAATCGTAAAACTTCAATCGAAATTTAAAATGAAAATAACACGAAATATGGTGTTCTAACATGTTTCTCGGTTAGATTTTCACGCGAGTAACGCGGTCAATCATAAAACCATCATCGAAACTAACCTCGAATACCGTTCAAAAACAAATTACAATCGGAATTAAAATGAGAACAATACAATGTCTTAATGGTTTCTCGGCTAAATCGTACGCAGATAAACACGACATCGATTATCAAGCCATCATCGAAACTAAACCTGAATTTGAACATAAATCATTGCAACTTCGATTGAAATTAAAATGAGAACAAACCAACAATGTAAGAGTACCAAAACTGACATCAAATTCTCAACACAGTTTTTTAGCAACATACTAGAACAGACTTCCTAACTTAACAGATCAACAAAACAAGAAGACACATTACTACTCAGCAGTTATCACAGATTGGCACAACACAATTGTTTTGGTAGGTAGATCGCATTTAGAAATCAAGAGACTACTGACACAAAAAATGGCACTCACTATTCTGATAGTTTAACAGGGTCACTTCCACAAGTATCAACAACAGCATATTAACTTAAATAAACACACTCGAAGAGGGATCGAAAAGATACAAACCGAATATTGCGATGATGCTGAACGAATTGAATCTGAGCTACTGTTATGATGTGTTAAGAGACTCCAGAAAGTTGATGTTGAGTTCTGGATCGGTGACGAGTTTGTGCAGAGATGAGGGACTGCGGCGAGATGAAACAGCGGCTGGGTAATCAGGCAGATGGAGGTGAGGTTTGAAGGTTGAACAGTGAAGGGGGTTAGCAGGGAAGGTGGGTTGACAGAACAGAAGGGTGGAGTTATGGTTTGCTGTTACGGCGATGGAGTTTGTGGCTGTTGATGGGTGGAGGAAAGTGAGAGGTTAACGGTGGTTGTGAGTGAAGAGACAAAAGGAGTTTACGGCAAGAGGAATGGCAGCGTGACAGAAGGAGAAGTATGAGGGGTTGCAGCGGCGGGATTTTGTGGATTTACGGTGATGGTGAGGGTTGAGCGGCTGACAGATGGTGTTGTTCGGTTGTTTCAACAACAACATTTTTGATGTTTTGAACACTCAGTTTACAGCCTGTGTTGTGTATTCTGTTTTTCTGTGTTTGGGTTATAAACAACTTCAAAAGCTTTGGATTTGCAATGCAATGATTTGAATCAACCACCAGCCATTGGAGAAGAATAAGAACAAATATAAAAATAAAACAAGAATCTAGGATTTTTAAGAATTATTTTTGGAGAGGTCGAGGATTTGTTTGTAGTGACAAATGGGGTTTCAATTTCATAATGTTGCACTGTTAGGAAATGGAAGATGGAAATGAGGATGGATATGGTAATGGATATGTACAGGGAACGACCAAGAAGAAGAGGAACTTCTTTATTTTCCTTTTTTTTTGTTTTAAGACTTGTTTTTTTTTTTTTGGTAGCCCTCACACTTGTTTTTTCAATTTGGCCATTGTTTCCGCCGTTTTGTGTTGTTCTCAATTTTTGCCTCCCCTCAACAGTAATACAACATACATATATATAGTATAAAATTAGGTTTAGATGAATTTTAAAAATGCCAACATTGCCCTTCATGAAATGGGCCACACAAATGGGTTACACAAAAAATAATAAGCCCAAAAATATTTTGTTTGATTTTTTTTTTGAGATAAAAATTTACACTTAAAAATTGTCAAAAATGGTAAAAGTTCGGACAAAAATTTATTCGATAAATAAAATGAATATATTAAAATAAATTACGAGTATCAAAGATTGAAGAAAAATTATCAAAATAATTAAAATCGAAATAAAATGATAATAAAGAATACCCGACTTTAAAACATTTACAGTTAAAAACGAGTCTTCAAACTTTATCGAAACATTGCGGAGAGCACATTTTTATGATCTACGCGACACGTAGGTTCATAAAGCAGTGAGTAAAAGATGAAAACTTGAAATATTTTCTCCGCTAATTTTCGCACAGTATCAAATTGCTTTTAACAGTCTGTTTATAAAATCGAAGTATCGATATCATCGACATATAAATAAATTAAAATAATGCAATAAACAGGCAGAGAGGTAAAAATAAATGAACTAAAATAACGGGTATTTTACAATTATAAAACGATGCAAATATCAATTTAAACTAACTTTTGGTCAATTTAAATACGACGAAATTATGCAAATGCAATGTGTGAATGACTGTTTTTTTTATTTTATTTTAAATATAATGCGAGTAGAAAATAGCAGGTAAAATTTGGGTGCAACAGTTCCTATTTAAATATCTTCAACCAGATGATATGGAGATGATCAAGCTTCATATTATCGCAGTGGGAGATAATTAAATATCAAAAAAACCCAAAATTTTGCCCTGAGATGCGATGGGTATGCTGTGGATAAAATATAATGAGAAAGCGTTGAATGCAATGTTTTTTTTTACACATTTTTTTTTAATGATGTATGATGTGAGACAAACTCTGCGGGGAAAACATCGAAGACATTCAGAAAAATCCTTGAATGAACTTCGGAAAAATATTCGAGCATATTCGTAAATGCATTGAATATACAGAAATGTAACATCGAGACATTCAGAAGGACATTGAACGGACTCTGGAAGACATCATCAAAGACATTCAGAAAAATCATTGAATGAACTTCGAAAAAAAGATTCGAGTATATTCAGAAATGCATTGGATATACAAGAAATGAAACATCAGAGACATTCAGAAGAATCATTGAACGGACTCTGGAACACATCATCAAAGACATTCAGAAAAAACATTGAATGAACTTCGGAAAAAAAGATTCGAACATATTCAGAAATGCATTGAATATACGGGAAACAGAACATCAGAGACATTCAGAATGACATTGAACGGACTCTGGAAGACATCATCAAAGACATTCAGAAAAATCATTGAATGAACTTCGGAAAAAAGATTCGAGTATATTCAGAAATGCATTGAATATACGAGAAACAAAACATCAGAGACATTCAGAAAAATCATTGAACGGACTCTGGAACACATCATCGAAGACATTCAGAAAAATCATTGAATGAATTTCGGAAAAAAATTCGAGTATATTCAGAAATGTATTGAATACACGGGAGACAAAACATCAGAGACATTCAGAAGGACATTGAACGGACTCTGGAACACATCATCAAAGACATTCAGAAGGACATTGAACGGACTCTGGAACACATCATCAAAGACATTCAGAAAAATCATTGAATGAACTTGGGAAAAAATATTCGGGTATATTCAGAAATGCATTGAATATACGGGAAACAAAACATCAGAGACATTCAGAAGGACATTGAACGGACTCTGGAACACATCGTCAAAGACATTCAGAAAAATCATTGAATGAACTTCGGGAAAAAAGATTCGAGTATATTCAGAAATGCATTGAATATACAGGAAACAAAACATCAGAGACATTCAGAAAAATCATTGAACGGACTCTGGAACACATCATCAAAGACATTCAGAAAAAATCATTGAATGAACTTTGGAAAAACGATTCGAGTACATTCAGAAATGCATTGAATATACAGGAAACAAGACATCTATTTTGGTAGGTACCAAGTACGTTGGATTTTGACTGCAAGGTAAGACATTGATTGTAACAAGACCTCGGGAAATGCAAATGAGGATAAAATACTTTTGCTATGCATGATTTTGTGATGCATGATATATGAATGATCTATGCATGTAATATGTAATGCAAACGTTTATGACAAAGGAGATTGACTCTTTTGTGGAGGTAAGATGGGAACTCTGATTCCTCAACACGGAGAACACTACCAACTCTGCTTGGAGAGAAAACGTCTTGAGAAACACTTCTAACATACTTGTGAACTGTGTCAAAACGATGATCCTTGGAGGAAGGACTGAAGCGCTGCATGGGGGTTGCCCCTGATTAGCTGATTGTTGAAGATAATCTGATCATGGCTTCAGTTGGACACTGATGGAAATAAACTGAGGGAAAAGAGTGCCCCGGTATAAGTCTTGAAAAAGATCTTCTGATTAAAACAATTCTGATAATGACTTGCACTGAGCAACGAATCTTGAACTGATTCACAACAGGATCTGAAAGATACTTGCCCGATCATCGACCAAGTTTCCTAACAGTTTGGACTTCCTTGCTGAGGAAAACTTGTTTGCAAGCAAAAATTGTTTATTCAAACATGGTAAATTTAATGCAAAGCTCACGCAAAAGTTTTGAAATAAAAATCATTTTTTGAAATGATGTAGTTGCTGTATGGAAAATGAACCGCTGGTTAAAACACAGTGGTTTAAAAATTTTAAAAGTGAGAGAGAAAACAACAATATGGATATACCAATACAATTGATTTGCAAAAGACTTTAGGAGTCATATTACGCAACCTTGTTGTAGTATGCTTTCAAAAGAAACCTGGCTTCAATTAGGTCTTTTGAGGGTTGTAACGTGGTCTGGTTCACGGTTTAAGAAACAAAAGATAAAGGCTCAAAATTTATTTGTACCCAACCCAATCTTCGTGATGTTCTTCAGTCCTACGTTCAGTTAACTCAAATTGTGCATTTAGTTTCCCAAAGATTTTGGATTGTACTCTGATGGTGATGATGGCTCAGAAGCTGATATATTCTTGAGATAACAGTCACTTCTTTTTTGCAACATTTTGCTGTTTGAGGACTTTGGTCAACTCTTTTTTGAATTTTGTCATCCCTAACTTTTGCCTGAATTAGTTGCCTAAGTTGCCTTTTAATTTTAACTTGGCGGCTTTTTCTTTTGATATATATTTTTGAAAGACAAAGGATCGCTTGACTTAAAGATTACGGCGAACCATCATCACCATTCTTTGACTTGTATGACATCTCCAACACTTCTTGATGTGTGAAGGAAAGCTGATTAAATACAACCTTTGTTGAAAGGCGTCTTGAATGAATGCACATCCGAATTAACTGAGAATTACCCTGCCCCAGGTTAAAAAATACGGGTTTTTTCGTATAGAAAGAAACTCTAACTTCTAGGCTCGAAGGGGTTGACAAGGGACTAACTTCCTTATTTCTCCGTGTTTGGGAATTGAAACAATGCCTCAGATATCATCAAGAAAGTTTTATTCAAAGCATACCAACATCAATTATGGGTATCTTGTTTTATCATCCTCCTCCAATCTTTGCAAAAACAAAAGTTCGGTAAAGAAATTAAACAGGAAAATATATATTTGAAAGCGATAAATGTAAATGATTTAAATCAAAACAATGCAATGCTCATTTTATTAAAATTAACATGAAATTACAAACAAGATTTGAAAACAACAGTTTAACATAAACAAAGGAAAATGCAAACAGAAAAGGAACATGGCCTAGTGACTAATCAGTTACAAGGATGAGTTGTCCTGTCTGAAACACTGGCTTTAGGAAGTAACTTGTAATATGTTGGCCCAATCTTCAGCCACTTTTTCCTGGCAACGGGTTATTGATAACATTTGGCGGAGGATCCCCGAAATTTATCTCCTGTCTTCTGATTAGATCTCGAACTCTAGCCTTTAGTGCATAGCAACTTTCCAGATCATGGCCGGCAGCTCCTTGATGGAACTCACAATGAAGATCAGACCTAAATCCGACTGGGAGAGGATCTGGAGGAGTTAGAGGTCTAGTTGTGATTAGACCTAGCTCAACCAAATGAGGATACAATGCAGTGTAAGTCATTGGAATAGGGTCAAATTGAGTCCTACTCCTTGCATTGCGGTTCTGATTTTGTCCACCAGCTTGACGCTGAGGAATTTGAATTGTTTGAGCCTTGACTGTAGGAGTGACAACATTTACTCGCGGTTGGTCATAGTATTGAGGCCTACGGCGAGGTCTTCTTCTTTCAATTGAGACAACATTAGCTTCGACTTCTTTCTTCTTTTGGAAGTTTCCAAAAGATCTCTTGGCACCACCAGAGGGTTCACCAGCAACAGACACTTTTAGAAACACAGGTTGAGGAAGATCTTTCGGGGACGGACCGTTCGTCGGTACATGAGTAATCACTGAATGGTGTGGCTCTCGAGCTGGAGTGGCAAGGGAAAATGCTATAGGAGTATCCACTTGCATTGTAGCAATCGGTGAAGAGATGCCTTCTCTTTTTAACAAGACTTGCAGGATTTCCAAGACTTGGCTCATCTGACCCTTCAGCTGGTTAACTTCCTCTCTTAATAGCTCTTGGTCTCGTTGAAGTTCCTCCATAGTTTTCTGAACCATGCTTCAAATCCAAAGTGTTGAGAAATCAGCTTGACGATAGACAACCAACTGAAGATGGAGACAAACGAAATGAGTCTTTGACAACTTGAGTGTATGAATGAAATATGCAGATGGATGCAATGAAATGTAATGTTATTAATGCAAAAGATGTGATGAAATGCAATGTCACATATATAAAATGGAATGCAACATAATGATAGCACCAGGTTCATAGAGATGTAAGACAGGGATGATACAAGTAATCAAAACAACTTAAATAGGTGGGATCCTATGATAGGATGGCTCTAAGCTTTCTACCCAATAATTACCCAGATGATGGTTTTAAGGTTTTCTGCTAAGTGTTTCTTGGAATCTCAGATCCCCTTTTAACAAACACTATCATCGCGCGAGAGGCCTACGTGGTAATAGTATTTGGAAAAGTATACCCCAAGAAACGGCTCTTAACAGGATACTCAAAATCTTTTGAGCGTTTGGTCTCGGTTAGGACAACATGAACAAACTTAGAGTTATAGGTCATTTGTCCAAAGATTGATGTCCTGCGCTATCGCGGGCCAACAACCTCCTTAAAACAACCAACTCTAAGCCGGAGTCTTCGCTTCGGGCCAACAAGACAATGGAGTTAGGTGGACCTAGGCTACGCAACCCCTCTATTCCTAAAAAGGTGACCTAGAAGCCTGGGTAGTGGGCTTATCTATGCATCAAATGATCCCATCAAGAATTCCCACACAATGGATATATAAACAAGATAATAAATGAAGCATAGAAAAATAAATAACCGAAACATAAACATAATATGAAGTACAAAGAAGTAAGTAAAATAAAACGATAAACACACAACCACACAAAGAACTAAACTAGGGTTAACTCGCTTGAGAAATTTTCCCCAGTGAAGTCGCCAACTGAAGCAACTCGTTTTTTTTTCAAAAAAATCATTTAAATTTTCGAAAACAAACAGTGAAATCGCCACCTAATTTTATTTGTTCTAGAAGAAGAACGGGAAAATATAGATAAAACCCACGAAAGAAAAGGATAAGACTCACTTAAATTAAGAGTTGTAGGTTCGGGAGTTGGTTATGCAAGGGGAAGGTATTAGCACCCCTTACATCCATCGTACTCGATGGTACCCATTTAGTTCAAAGTGTGGTTGTGTGTTAGTGTGAAAATTTTACGATCTTCTAAGATAGAAATGAGAAAGAAAGGGAGAAGAAATGTTTTTATTATTTTTGAGTTTGGCACGGTTTCAGAACCGTGTGCCTACGTATTCCCTCGTGCAATGGGAAAGTCAAAACTCCGTAGTTCCTCTAGAAAATGATTGTTTGTTGATTGATTTTAAATGAAAAGACAAGTCGTCATTTTTAAAGGAGAAGACTCGTTTAACGTCCACAAGGTGTGATAAAGAATAAAGGACTACGCACCAACATGAGGGAGGGTTTGAGAACACCTCTAGTACTCAAGTGGAGAAGTCGAAAACCTTGGGAATAGAGGAAGAAGCATCTCAATTATAAATGAATCATGTCTAATCTTGAAAAGGGTTTAAAGGTAAATGGTGCTTGGAGCGCACAAAAGATATTGAATGTGTTGGAATTGATTTTAATTGGGGATGACAAGTACCAAAACGTTGGGATATCCTCTAACGATTCAATACTCGGGATTGGTGATTGAGGTCAACCGATCTTCTCTCATCCAAAATCTTTATTATGAAAAGAATGAGGTGAAACAAAGTTCACTTTTATTAAGTGTATGGAATAAAGTATTTAAGTCATTGGGTTACCCTCTAATGGCCCAAATACTTTACATTTTAATTAAATCGTCGGGATATCCTCTAACGGTTCAATTAAATACCATAGCACTATGTTTTTTTTGAAGTTCATTTTTGAAAATAACTCGACGTTGGGTCGATTTTTATTGAAGATGTTTTAAATGCTTGGTGAATGGAGAAAGAATAGGATCGAGATAATTGTAAATCACAAATAAAATCGACAAAGCCCATACAACCTAAGTATAAAATAATTAAATTACATGTGTACTAGCAAAGTGGGCTAGTCTACTAAGACGACCAATTGGGACAATTGATCGAAATAGGCTCACTGTAAGAAGGCCCAGGATCAAGCGTACATGTGTGCATGTGTAGTCATCGCGACGCTTCGTAGCTTTGTCGACTTACGGGTTTAAAAATGATTTACAAATATTAGTTTAAAAAAAGATTTTTTTGGTTTTGTGTAAGTGACAGTTAAATTAAATAAAATAAATGCGCACTAGATAATTATTACAAGATTTGTTCTTGGGAGAGGGATACATGAAATATAAATGGGAATTAAACGGTAAAATAAAAATAGAAAGCGGTAAAATTATTTACAACGCATCAAGGGAATTGGGGTACAATTGTACGAATGGGGATAAAGATAAATTAAAGAGAAAACGGTAAATTGATAAAAACATACAAACAGAAATTAAATACGGCGAAACTTAAATATCGATTATTGTATTTTATTTTATTAATTAGACTAAACTATAAATATTAATTCTAAGAAATAAATATAATTCGAACTTATTATGAATTAATATGATAGAATATAATAATGACAGTATGTATATAATATATTTACAATACTAAATATATGAAATAAAAATAATATGTATAAAATATATTTACAGTATAAAATATAAAATAAAAAAATAATACTAAGTATAATTATATTTACAGTATTAAACATAAAAATAAAAGTACTAAGTATTTTAGATACACATTACTAAATATTAAATAGTAACATAAATATAAATAACAGTATATAAAAATGTATATAGATGCAACAGTATAAAATGTAACTTGGACAATTCTTGTATATCTTTACAAATAGAAAAAAACATTAGTGGGATAAAAATAAAGAAATAGAATTGCAAATAAAATAATCATGGTTAGTAGGCAAGGTATAGAATCAGAATGAAATAGAATGAATAATATACATAGATAAAGAAAGAAATAAGCAACCGATTATAATTGAAATTAAAATGATAATAGCACAACTTGCGCTGTTCCAACATGTTTCTCGGTTAGATTTACACGCGAGTAACGCGGTCAATCATAAAACCGTCATTGAAACAAAACAAATAAATGCCAAATAGTTTCTCGGTTAGTTTCTACGCGGATAAACGCGGAAACAACATCACCTTCATCGAAACCAAATCAAACTTCAAATATCCATCAATCGTAAAACTTCAATCGAAATTTAAAATGAAAATAACACGAAATATGGTGTTCTAACATGTTTCTCGGTTAGATTTTCACGCGAGTAACGCGGTCAATCATAAAACCATCATCGAAACTAACCTCGAATACCGTTCAAAAACAAATTACAATCGGAATTAAAATGAGAACAATACAATGTCTTAATGGTTTCTCGGCTAAATCGTACGCAGATAAACACGACATCGATTATCAAGCCATCATCGAAACTAAACCTGAATTTGAACATAAATCATTGCAACTTCGATTGAAATCAAAATGAGAACAAACCAACAATGTAAGAGTACCAAAACTGACATCAAATTCTCAACACAGTTTTTTAGCAACATACTAGAACAGACTTCCTAACTTAACAGATCAACAAAACAAGAAGACACATTACTACTCAGCAGTTATCACAGATTGGCACAACACAATTGTTTTGGTAGGTAGATCGCATTTAGAAATCAAGAGACTACTGACACAAAAAATGGCACTCACTATTCTGATAGTTTAACAGGGTCACTTCCACAAGTATCAACAACAGCATATTAACTTAAATAAACACACTCGAAGAGGGATCGAAAAGATACAAACCGAATATTGCGATGATGCTGAACGAATTGAATCTGAGCTACTGTTATGATGTGTTAAGAGACTCCAGAAAGTTGATGTTGAGTTCTGGATCGGTGACGAGTTTGTGCAGAGATGAGGGACTACGGCGAGATGAAACAGCGGCTGGGTAATCAGGCAGATGGAGGTGAGGTTTGAAGGTTGAACAGTGAAGGGGGTTAGCAGGGAAGGTGGGTTGACAGAATAGAAGGGTGGAGTTATGGTTTGCTGCTACGGCGATGGAGTTTGTGGCTGTTGATGGGTGGAGGAAAGTGAGAGGTTAACGGTGGTTGTGAGTGAAGAGACAAAAGGAGTTTACGGCAAGAGGAATGGCAGCGTGACAGAAGGAGAAGTATGAGGGGTTGCAGCGGCGGGATTTTGTGGATTTACGGTGATGGTGAGGGTTGAGCGGCTGACAGATGGTGTTGTTCGGTTGTTTCAACAACAACATTTTTGATGTTTTGAACACTCAGTTTACAGCCTGTGTTGTGTATTCTGTTTTTCTGTGTTTGGGTTATAAACAACTTCAAAAGCTTTGGATTTGCAATGCAATGATTTGAATCAACCACCAGCCATTGGAGAAGAATAAGAACAAATATAAAAATAAAACAAGAATCTAGGATTTTTAAGAATTATTTTTGGAGAGGTCGAGGATTTGTTTGTAGTGACAAATGGGGTTTCAATTTCATAATGTTGCACTGTTAGGAAATGGAAGATGGAAATGAGGATGGATATGGTAATGGATATGTACAGCGAACGACCAAGAAGAAGAGGAACTTCTTTATTTTCCTTTTTTTTTTTGTTTTAAGACTTGTTTTTTTTTTTTTGGTAGCCCTCACACTTGTTTTTTCAATTTGGCCACTGTTTTCGCCGTTTTGTGTTGTTCTCAATTTTTGCCTCCCCTCAACAGTAATACAACATACATATATATAGTATAAAATTAGGTTTAGATGAATTTTAAAAATGCCAACATTGCCCTTCATGAAATGGGCCACACAAATGGGTTACACAAAAAATAATAAGCCCAAAAATATTTTGTTTGATTTTTTTTTTTGAGATAAAAATTTACACTTAAAAATTGTCAAAAATGGTAAAAGTTCGGACAAAAATTTATTCGATAAATAAAATGAATATATTAAAATAAATTACGAGTATCAAAGATTGAAGAAAAATTATCAAAATAATTAAAATCGAAATAAAATGATAATAAAGAATACCCGACTTTAAAACATTTACAGTTAAAAACGAGTCTTCAAACTTTATCGAAACATTGCGGAGAGCACATTTTTATGATCTACGCGACACGTAGGTTCATAAAGCAGTGAGTAAAAGATGAAAACTTGAAATATTTTCTCCGCTAATTTTCGCACAGTATCAAATTGCTTTTAACAGTCTGTTTATAAAATCGAAGTATCGATATCATCGACATATAAATAAATTAAAATAATGCAATAAACAGGCAGAGAGGTAAAAATAAATGAACTAAAATAACGGGTATTTTACAATTATAAAACGATGCAAATATCAATTTAAACTAACTTTTGGTCAATTTAAATACGACGAAATTATGCGAATGCAATGTGTGAATGACTGTTTTTTTAATTTTATTTTAAATATAATGCGAGTAGAAAAATAGCAGGGTAAAATTTGGGGTGCAACAGGAACATCATCCACTCTTTATGAAATATGGAAAGTAAGAAAGCCTACTGTGAAGTACTTCCATGTATTTGGGAGCAAATGTTATATTCTGACAGATCGTGAACAAAGGAGAAAGATGGACCCTAAGAGTGATGAAGGAATATTCCTGGGATACTCTACCAACAGTAGAGCATATAGGGTGTTCAATTCCAGGACCAAAGTTATGATGGAATCTATAAATGTCACAGTTGATGATCACCATGAGGAAACCAATGACCCATATGATGTTGAGACTTTCTTTGACACTCTCACACAAGTGTCTACAAAAGTTGATGTGTCTAATCCTACTTCATCAGAGTCTGAATCAAAGGAAGGTAACAAAGATCCTTCCATCAGAATTCAGAAAGATCATCCCAAAGAACTCATCATAGGAGATCCTAACAGTGGAGTCACTACAAGATCTAGAGAAATCATCTCAAACTCTTATTTTGTGTCTAAGATTGAACCAAAGAATGTTAAAGAAGCTTTGACCGATGAATACTGGATTGGTGCCATGCAAGATGAATTGAACCAGTTCAAACAACATGAAGTATGGGAGTTAGTTCCTAGACCTGAAGGAACAAATATCATTGGCACAAAATGGATATACAAAAACAAGTATGATGCTGAAGGAATTGTCACTCAAGTTGAAGGGGTTGATTTTGATGAAACATTTGCTCTTGTAGCCAGGCTGGAATCAATCAGACTACTCTTGGGAGTTGCTTTCCTTCTGAAGTTCAAGCTTTTTCAGATGGATGTGAAAAGTGCCTTCTTAAATGGGTACTTAAATGAGGAAGTATATGTGGAACAACCTAAAGGGTTTGGGATGGAGAATGCCAATCATAAAAGAACTCCTGCCCCTACTCATCTAAAGCTGTCCAAAGACACAAGTGGCACAAGTGTGGATCAAAGCTTGTACAGAAGTATGATAGGAAGTTTACTATACTTAACAGCCAGCAGACCTGACATAGCCTTTGCAGTTAGAGTATGTGCAAGGTACCAGGATGAACCCAAGGTGAGTCACATAAACCAGGTGAAAAGAATTCTGAAGTATGTGAGTGGAACCTACAACTATGGTATACTGTACTCTTATAGATGTGATCCTATCTTGTCTGGTTATTGTGATGCTGATTAGGATGGTAGTGCTGATGACAGAAAGAGTACCTCTGGAGGATGTTTCTTTTTAGGTAACAACCTTATCTCTTGGTTCAACAAGAAACAAAATTGTGTGTCCCTATCTCATCAAGTCAATACATAGTGGTAGCAATTGTTCTCAAATGATCTGGATGAAATAGATGCTGACTGAGTACAATGTCACACAAAATGTCATGACATTATACTGTGACAACCTGATATATCCAAGAATCCTATACAGCACAGCAGGACTAAACATATTGACATTAGACATCACTTTATCAGAGATCTTGTGGAAGAGAAAGTGATTAAGTTGGAGCATGTTGCCACTGACCTACAACTGGCTGATATTTATACCAAGGCACTGGATGCTAGTCAGTTTGAAAACTTAAGGGGCAAGCTGGGTATTTGCCAATATGAAGAGTTGTAGCAATTAATTTTGTTTAAAACAAGGGCTGAGAGAGATATTTTAATTAAGTTAATTGTGATTGGGCTAAAACTAGTTTCCCTCTTTCTTTCCAAATACTTCAGAAGAGGAATAGTCACATTTATACCTTCACCCTCATAGTTTGGACGATCTCTCTCCATTATCACAAAAGAAAATTTAAACCTTGCCTTCACTTTTACTCTCTACTCATCAAGATGTCTCAACAATCTTTGTCATCATCATCACAGAAGACTACTTCTTCCTCATCCACTAACACAGATGCTAGGGCAAACATGAATCCCAAGGATGTTGATGTTCTTGAAATAACACCACTTCGTGCAATGGCAGCTGATCCTACTAAAGTCAAGAAGATGAGAACTCCACATGCAAGAAGATCACAGGCTTCTCCTTCTGGTAAATTTGCTCAAACTTCATCTTCTGTTCCCCCTAAAATACTAATAAGGAGGGTACTACTTATGTTCACCAAGATATCGCTAGATTAGTGACTAGAATTCTTAATGAAAACCATGTTGTTCCTGGTGTTTCTGTACCCCTGAACCAAGAAGCTGCTAGCCCTAACATAGAAAGTAATCCCAATGTCACTCAGAATGTTGAGACAAATGATAACAACATTGAGAAATCTCCTGCAAAACCTGATGATCATCAGACCACTACTGATAAGGCTGATGAGGCACCTGTTATAGATGTTGATAAGGAATTTTCTGATAATGATTTGATTGCAAATGTTAACCCTAGCATAGCAAAGAGGCTGATGATTGGAAAAGAGAAACAAGGTGCTGTTCAAAGCCCCTCCAAAGAGAAGGCTGCTGAAGTTGTTTCTGAAAAGGTTGGGCCTGAGAACAAGGCTAGAGTAGGTGTTGTAAAAGATCAATCAGCTGGATCTTCCAAAGGCAAAGGTAAGGTGTAATCAAAGGGAGCTGCTGTTAGCCCCTCAAAACCCTTGAGAAAATTAGTGTCCAAGAAGAGGAAATCCCTTGCATCCTCTGAAACTGATGAAAGCACTGATTTTGATTTTGATGTTGAGAGCAATGTTCTAGACATTCCTCTCAGGAAGAAGCCCACTTCAAGCAAGCTGACTAAGGTTCCTGAAGTTTCCATTTATAATATTTATTTTCATCATCCTGAGAATGCAAGCAGGTGGAAATATGTGTTCTTGAAAAGAATTGCTTTAGAAAGATGACTGAACAGAAATGCTCTTGATTGCAAGGAAGTAATGGACCTCATCAAATTTGCTGGATTAATGAAAACAGTTGTCAAGTTTTCAAGATGCTATGAAATTCTTGTCAAAGAATTCATTATGAATTTGACTGTTGAATGTGTTAATGGAAAATCAGAAGAATTTAGGTGCGTGTATGTAAGAGGAAGGAAGGTTAATTTCTCTCCATCTGTGATCAACAAGTTTTTGGGGAGACCTGATGAAGCTCAGCCTGAGCTAGAAGTAATTGACAACCAAGTTTGTCAAGTCATCACTGCCCAGCAAGTAAAGCACTGACCTTTGAAAGGGAAGTTGACTGCCAGCAAACTCAGTGTGAAATTTGCTATGCTGCACAAGATTGGAGCAGCCAACTGGGTCCCCACCAACCACAAATCTACCATCTCTACTGGATTGGGGAGATTTATTTATATTGTTGGAACCATAACCAAATTTGATTATGGCAGCTTCATTTTTGAGCAAACAATGAAACATGCTGAAAGCTATGCTATTAAAGATCCTATAGCCTTTCCCTCCCTCCTATGTGGTATAATTATTGATCAGTATCCTGACATCCTGGTGGACAAAGACTCTGTATGCAAAAGAGCCCCTGCACTTGGATTTCATTACAAGCTGTTTCAGGGAACACATGTCCCTGATATTGTTATGATATCTGCTGAGACATCAAATGTCAAAGCTAATTCCAAGAAAGCTGATGTTATTGCTGTGCTGAGAGAGACCTGCAGAGAGCTTGAGGCAAGAAAGAGATCACTTGAAGAGCTGATCATTTCCCTGGAATAGGAGAAGGATGACATATAGGTTGAGGATGAAAGGCTGGAAGAGGATGCTGATAAAGAACATCATGATGGCTCTCTGCAACCAGCTCAACAGAAGATGCTGCTGAAAATAGTGCCTCTTCAGGAGATGAAAGTGCCTGAAGTTTTGTGGCTGCTGATGTGTGAAGATAGTTGTTGTTGCTTGTTGTTGGTTTCTGTTGCTACTGAGCTTATGTTGATGTTTGTTTGCTTTGGCTTGTTGTTTTGATAACTTGGATTTCTGTTGATTTTTCTCCTAATTGTATAAATTAATTTCTGGGATTTTGTAATGGCTACTTTGGCCCCTTTATGGCTAAAAAGGGGGAGAAGTAATTGGTAGAATTTGTCTTAATTGGGTGTTTGGTAGTTTAGTTTAGTTGTTTTAATATTCTGCTGCTTAAGTTTGATCGCGGATAGTTTAGTTGTTTTAGCCAAAAATTTGCCAAAGGGGGAGTTTGTAAGTGTTTTTATGTTGGCTGTAATTTTTGGTAAAACCAAATTATGACAATGTCCTGACTGATGTCATGACATTCTGGGTTGAAGACAAATTCTGCAGAAGGAATGTTCTACAAGTACAACTCAGTATGATTGCATAACATAATGATTATGCTATGATCAGATGTACTGGATTCTGCAAGATCAGTGAGCAGGATGTATGATGTCATGACCAATGTTAAGACATCCTGTACTAATTAAGTTGTTGTGCAGATTTATATTTCTTGAGAGTTTTCAGGAATCTGTTGAGCTGTTCTGAGTTGGATTAATTTGTTTGGATCCTATGCTCACGTAGACATTAGGTTAACTTTGTTTAACCCTAATTTGTTATGTTGTAAAGACCAAGTCCTAAAGGTTAACCTTGGTTAACCCTAACTATATTTATGGAAGCCCAAGATGAAGTTTATACTACTTCTATATTATCTAAAAAAACCTTATGTTGTTAGCTGCGTTTTTGGAGAAGATCAAGAAGGCATATTGTAATTGTGTTATTAGTAATTCCTGTGAGCCAAGAAATTATCTTTTGATAAGTGTCTTGGAGTAGGATTTGGTTGTAATGGTAGTTTGTCACTCAAAGCTTTGAAGCACGAGTGTTGTGTCTCTTGATTAAAGCTTTGAAGCAAAATCAAGCATGTTTATTGAAGAATGTCTTCACAATTCTATTAATCATTAGATTAGTATCACTGCTGTGATTAAGGGGGAGTGAGTAGGAACTCAGGTCTAAGTGGGACTTAGATTGAAGTTGCATTGGGTAGGTCTTAAGTGAAGGAGATAAATTGTTTGGTTTATTCCTAAATTAATACCTCTTATAGTGGATTTCCTCCCTGGCTTGGTAGCCCCCAGATGTAGGTGTAGTTACACACTGAACTGGGTTAATAATTGATTGTCTTCTTTACTGTTTTTAATTTATTATTCAGATTGTTAAACAGTTTGTCAGATACCGGCGTCATAACATTCACTTTGACATTAAGTATCTGTTGCCAAAATTTCACTTAGAATAACCCTAATTCAAATATAAATATCTGAATTGAACACACTCCTCGCACCCACTCACACCTTTAGGCTATCCTCTCTTTGCCTTTCAAATAACAATGGTCATGTCCCTCGAACGTAGGGGTACCACTAGCAAAGTACCTCAGTTAAATCATCACAAAGATCATAGTACCTCAATGACCCTCAATGTTGTCAACGAATATATGATCTCGTCCCTCGGTTGTTGCCTACGAATAAGTGATGATCATCCCTTTGAATTGCTAAAGGTATCCTTACATGTTGCCTTCATTGACCATACGATGACCCTACGATTGTCCCTTCACATCCAACGGATAAGGTTACCTACAAACTAATGGTATGAATAGTGTTGTCCTAAAGGAGAGGGGAAATAACAAGAAATGACCATTCTGAGTAGGTACTAAAGACTCTAAATTGCTTGCTTAATCCAAATCAAAATACTTTTCACACCTCACACTCCTTTCAAAATATTTTCAAACAAACACTTTGTATACATTCCAACGAGAATCATTACAAAGTTAAACATTTTCCAAACGAAATATTTCCGAACACTTCGTATACATTCTTGAGGACTGATACAAGAATCACTACGAAGTCAAAGCGAAATACTTTTCAAACCACACAAACACATAAACAAAATTTTCAAAAGTGAGCTAAATAATTAAGAGCCTGTAGATAACTACGAATGGAAAGGTTGCTAATACCTTCCCTTTTCATAATTATCTCCGTTACTCAGAATCTAACAAAGGTCTTTCCTGTTCTTTTCACCTTTCCTTTATTGGATAAAAGAAAAGTCGGTGGCGACTCTTGCTATCCGCACATTTGCAATGAAACACAAAACAAACAAGTCAGTTCTCCCACCGTGTTACAGAACTGGCGACTCTGCTGGGGAATACCTAAAGAGAGGTTACCTTGGGGTTTTAGATCACCTTTATTGCTTTTTGTTCTCTTTTTCTGCTTTACTTTTAAGGGTTTCTTGGGTATTACATTTGTGGGGGGATCCTACACCCGGATCCAGGTTTCCTTAGGTAAGTAGCAATAGATCATCGCGACTGTCCGGCGTAAATCTAAATGGTTAAAAGGATGGCTACGGTTAGTGCGACACTTTGGATATCCTAATGTTCCTCATGTTCATTTGAGGAAATATTTGGCATCTGCGTGGTGTCATCAAGCACTAACTAAACTTTTAGAACCTTAATTGCGCATCTTGGCCATTAGAAGGTAGTGAGATAGCCGGCTTCGGTGTAGACTAAGGTTGGTTGATACTCGATGCTACGCTCATTGAGATTCGACTTTTGGGATGTTTCGATCGACCATTTGGTAGTCGTATTAAAATAAATCCTTCGAGAAAGATCTATGATATGAGATTCCTAGAACCCGGTTACTATTATAGGACAGGTTGTACCAACTTAAACTCCGGTAGGGTAGACACCTATACCTCATGCAAGCCTTAAACCTATGGCTATTGTATGAATTGCTTGTGTGTGCTATTTAAACATGACATCATGACATCATAACATCGTATCATTTCCAACCATTTCAAGGACCTTGGGATTTATCTTTGCTCTTTGTTGTAGGTTTATGGCTTCCAGGAAGACTATCCGAATCAACTTTGTGGTAATATCTTCCCAACTCAAGGAGTTAGTCTCAAAAGTTCCCAATCACACTCAGTTCATCAAGATGCATGGTTATCTACTTGAATTGGTTACCTCCGGTTTTAAAGAAGATATGATGAGTGTTGTATTCCAGTTCTTTGATCCGAAACATCACTGATCTACTTTCCCAGACTATCAATTGGTACCTACAATGGAAGATTTCTCTAAGATACTTGGGATACCCATTCTTGATCAAATACCATTCACAGATTTAGAAAAAGTTCTGAGGTTTGAAGATATTGCATCAGCCCTACACCTAAAGCGGTCAAACATTGAAGCCAATTAGGAAATAAGAAGTGGAGTTAAGGGTTTGCTTACTAAGTTTTTGATAAAGAAGGCTCGAGAATTCTTAAATTTTATGAGTTTCCACTCTTTTGAAGGCATTTTAGCCTTGCTAATATATGGCTTGGTGCTATTTCCTAATCCAGGTCAGTTCATAGATGTGAAGGCCATCAAGATATTCCTCACTCATAATCCTATGCCTACTTTGCTCGGAGATATTCTGCATTCTCTCCATACTCGTACTATGAAAGACAAGGTACTCTCATGTGTTGCATACCTTTATTATCCAGGTGGTTTATTTCGCACCTTCCTCGATCAATGATGAAGAATGAACAAGGTTTGAAGTGGTCTCAAAGGTTGATGTCACTCTCTCATTCAGGTATTTGTTAGTGTCTCTACTCTAAAAAGGACTTCACTTTCATTGATAGTTGTGGGGAATTCCATAATGTACCACTCCTTGGCATAAGGGGAGGTATCACTTACAACCCTTCTCTAGCACTACGTCAGTTTGGTTATGCTCGAAGGGATGATCCTTATGACATACTTATCCAAGGTATTGTATTTGACTACGACAACAATCTCCACGATTACCATCAAAGAATTGTGCACGCTTGGGGCATGGTGAAGAAAACTGATACCAAGGCCTTGGGGCATAAAAATTCCATTCCATGGGAACCTTACCTCAAATGGGTGCGAGCTCGCTCTCAAAATCTCATGATGCCATATGATGTCGTCATACTAGTAATTATGGAACCTATTATCAAAGGCGATGACCCTATATCATTCTCCATCTAGACATTCCTACTGATTTCTAAGAATTGAAGAGATCTTGGATTCAACTCAAAGAAGAAATGGATACATTAGAATCTCAATGATATGCAAGTGAGAAAAGAGTATTGGAGTTGACGAAGCTAGTTTACGAAGAACAGAGCATTAACGCCTATGTCAATAAAAAGAGGAAGTGTCTATGGGAGGCCTAAGCATTAGGAATTTTATTTTTGTGCTTGAAATTTCTTTTGTATTACTAATCAGACTAGTAAAAAAGTTTGTTCATGCTTCATTTAACAAATTTAAATTCCTAAGGTCCTTGAAAATGTTGCATTGCATAACATTGCATATCATAGCATATAATTTCATAACAGGTACTCTGAAGACCAACTTTCTTATTCTCTCTCTGTTTATTTCAGCAGAAATGGCTCTAGAACAGACTGTTAAAGATCTCCAGTCTTAGAATACTCAGTTCCAAGAGATGTCCACCAACTTGGCCCAAGGTCAGAAAGATCTGAAAGAGCTCATTGTCAAGAAAAAGAAGAAGAAGACCATTGGCATTCTCAACATGGGGAAAAGGCACAGAGGTCCAGTCAAGGTAGTCAGACAACTTAAATTCTTTGAAAAGAGCAGCGAAACTGAAGATAATGTCAAGGCTAATGAACGAAGCCATCATGGGTCTCAAGAATATGAGGAAGTAGACTACATGAGCGAGCAGTATCCTCCTGACAATGAGAAGTATAAGCAATTGGAAGATCGTCTGAATACTATGGAAAATCTGAAAATGTCAAGATTGAATTTTGACGATTTAAACATGGTTCCTAGAGTGGTCATTCCCCGCAAGTTCAAAGTTCATACCTTTTCCAAATATGATGGCGTTTCCTGTCCAAAACTTCATCTGAAGTCCTATGTTCGGAAGATTCAACCCCACATTGCTGATAGGAAGTTGTGGATGCATTTCTTTCAAGAGAGTTTATCCGGAGCACAGTTATAATGATATTATCAACTAGAGAATACTCACATTCGTACCTGGAATGAGTTGGCAGATGATTTCTACAAATAGTACCAGTATAATGCTGAATTGGCACCAACCTGTATGCAACTGTAGAGAATGTAGTGCCCTTACACCCCACAGAAATGTGTAAGGCTTTGTTGTGTTTCCTTCCGGCAGGAGTCAGATCAGCATCATAAAAACCTAAATCATTGTCTGCGGTCAGGCTAGAAATACAACTTTTGAATTGGTCAGCAGAAGTGTCTTGCGGTATGTGAGCATTCTTCAGAAACTTCACCAAGGCTTTAGCATGAGCCTCGGAGCACAATAACAGAGCTAACATGGAAATCTTGGACAGGGTTTGTCCCAACTACTCCACAATGTTGTAGTCGCTCTTTTTAATGATCTTCAGAATTTCCTCCATCTCTTGTTTGGAGGTGCCTTCAGCAACTTCCTTTGGTACTTCTGTCTGAGCAGGTTGAGTCACTTTCTCTTTCCCTCGACCTTGGGAGTTGGTTCAAAAGCAGGAATGTGAACTGGTGTAGTAGTGTCTTTTGGAGGAGAGATATCTGGAGAAAACACTCTTCTAGTTCTGGTTACTTTGCTTGATCCAGTGATATTGTCAACATCAAGACTGGTAGCTTCAACTATGCTATCTTCAGTGGATAATGGCTCTTGCTTGACGCCATAATAGTAGATTTCGGCTCTATAATTCCAAGTTATATGTTTGTTAGAGGAATATGGAATTGATTTGGGCGAGGTAATAATCAGAGGTGCCACTCTGGGCACAGGATTAACAGAGGTGATCCTTATTGTGTTCACATAAGCATATTCTTCGGGATAGTCCTCATCTCCCCATCTGGTTTCCTTGATGTCTTCGATTGCAATCTTGTAGCTCTCAGGGGCGATATATTTCACCATAAAATCGTACTTTCCACTTGGCTTCCCCAAGGTATCCCAGACTTCTGGTATGACTTCGCTTACATCTTCGATCTTCAGGCTTTTGGAAACATCTTCGCACAAACTCTCTACAGACGGAGTTTTCATGAATAGCACTTCTCGGCTGTCTATCAGGCATTGAACACCTCTCTTCAACCATGTACATCCATTGTATTCAGATGCGCACCAACAGTAGTTGTCAGGACATCCTAGAAATAAGTCGGCTTGTAATAGATTCTTCTTAATAGTCATCAGGGGAGTGGTCAACTTATTCACAGCAAACACATATGAGTCGTTATCAATGGTGTTGGTACTCTTGCCATGATCGAGCATTGATGCGTTGATCATATTCGGGGTTTTAACAACAGGGTCGAATTCGATTTCCCGAGCTTCAATCATGTCTTGGATCTTGTTCTTCAGGGCCCAACCGTAGTTAGTGTCGTGCCCTGGGCTATTGGAGTGGTATTCACACCTTGCATTGGGATTGTACTTCGGAGAAGAAGTATTGACATGATGAGGAGGATCCCTCAAAGTAATTAGCTCTGCTTTCATTATGTGTTATAATGCTTGAGACAATGGCATATTGATCTTTGAAAATTATCTTCTTGGCGTGTTCTGCCTACGCGTGTTGTCTTGTTGAGGTTGCACTAGTGTGGGATTTGAGATCTGGACTGCCCCCACAGATTGATGGCGATCACCTTTGTCACGGTTCCTCTGACCATACACAACATTGGCTTCTTTCTTCCCACCAAAAGATCTCTTTGTGGTATTTAAAGATGTTTCGACTTGAATCTTTCCCCTCTTGATTCCAACTTCAATACGTTCGCCTGTCAATATCAGCTCGATGAATCTGACTGAAGAGTTTCCAATCATATGATTGAAGAATGGGCATGTCAGCATTCCCATGAACATGTCAACTAATTCCCCATTAGACAAGGGTGGCTAGACTCTGTCGCTAGATCTCTCCGTTTATGGGCGTACTCTTTGAACTTCACATCACGGCCCATAGACATGTTCTGCAGTTGCATGCGGTTTGGTTCCAATTCAGCATTATACTGGTACTATTTGTAGAAAGCATCCGCTAACTCATTCCAAGTATGAATGTGAGTATTCTCTAGCTGATAGTACCATTTTAACTGTGCTCCAGATACAGTTTCTTGAAAGAAATGCATCCACAATTTCCTGTCAGCAGTGTGGGGTTGAATCCTCTGAACATAGGACTTCAGATAATGTTTTAGACAGGAAAAACCATCATATTTGGCAAACATAGGAACTTTGAACTTGCGGGGAATGACCACTCTAGGAACTAGGCTTAAATCATCAAAATTCAACCCTCACATTTTCATATTTTCCACAACATTTAGACGATCTTCCAATTGCTTATACTTCTCATTGTTAGGAGGATATTGCTTGCTCATGTAGTCTACTTCCTCATCTTCTTGAGACCCATGATGGCTTCCTTCATTATCCTTGACACTACCTTTAGTTTCACCGCTCTTTTCTAAGAATTCAAGTTGTTTGACTACCTTGACTGGACCTCTGGACCTTCTTCCCAATTTGAGAGCGTGGTGTACTTTCTTCTTCTTCTTGGTGATGACCTCTTTCAGATCTTTCTGTCCTTGGGCCAAGTTGGTGAACATCTCTTGGAACTGAGCATTCTGAGCTTGGAGATCTTTGATAGTCTATTCGAGAGCCATTTGTTTCTAGAATAAACAGCGAGAGAATAAGAACACCAGTCTTCAGAGTACCTGTTATGAAATGTTATGCTATGATATGCAATGTTATGCAATGCAATGTTTTCAAGGACCTTAGGAATTTAACTTTGGTAAACAAAGCATGAACAAACTTTTTATTAATTTGATTAGTAATACAAAAGAAAGTTCAAGCACAAAAATAAATAATACAAAAGAAAGTTCAAGCACAAAAATAAAATTCCTAATGCTTAGACCTCCCATAGATGCTTCTTCTTTGTATTGACATAGGCGTTAATGCTTTGTTCTTCGTGAAGTTGTTTCGTCAGCTTTAATACTCTTTTCTCGCTTGCATAGCACTAAGCTTCGAATGTATCCTTTTCTTCTTTGAGTTGAATCTAAGATCTCTTCAATTCTTCATAATCAGTAGACATGTTTGGATGAAGAATGGTATAGGATTCGTCGCCTTCGACAACAGGTTCCATAATTACTGGTAGGACGGCAACATATGGCATCATGAGATTTTGAGCGCGAGCTCGCCCCCATTTGAGGTAAGGTCCCCAAGGAATGGAATTTTTATGCCCCAAGGTCTTGGTATCAGTTTTCTTCACCATGCCCCTAGCATGCACAAATCTTCGACGGTAACCTTGGAGGTCGCGGTCGTTGTCAAACACAATGCCATGGATGAGTATATCATGAGGACTATGTATTCGAGCATAACCAAATTGTCGCAACGCCAGAGAAGGGTTGTAAGTGATACCTCCTACTATGCCAAAAAGTGGTACATTAGGGAATTCTCCATACCGCTCAATGAAAGTGAAGTCCTTTTTAGAGTAGAGACACCAACGGATATTTGAATGAGAGAGTGAAATCAACCTTTGAGACCATTTCAAACCTTGTTAATTCTTCACCACTGGTTGAAGAAGGTACGATAAACCACCTGGATAATAACGGTATGCAACACATGAGAGTCCCTTGTCTTTTAATAGTACGAGTGTGGAGAGAATGTAGAATATCTCCGATCAAAGTAGGCACATGATTATGAGTGAGGAATATCTTGATGGAGTTCATGTCTATGAATTGGTTCGAATTAGGAAATAGTACCAGCCCATAGATTAGCAAAGCCAAAGTGTCTTCAAAAGCGTGGAAAATCATAGCCTTTAAGAATTCTCGAGCCTTATTTATCAGAAAGTTAGCAAGCAAACCCTTAACTCCACTTCTTGTTTCCTAATTGGCTTCAATGTCTGGCCGTTTGAGGTGTAAAGATGATGCAATGTCTTCAAACCTCGAAACTTTTTCTGAACTGGTGAAAGGTATCTGATCAAGAATGGGTATCCCAAGTAGCTTAGAGAACTCTTCCATTATAGGTACCAACTGATAATCTAGGAAAGTAAAGTAGTGATGCTCCGAATCAAAGAATTGGAATACGATGCTCATCATATCTTCTTCAAAATCGGAGGTAACCAAGTCAAGTAGATAACCATGCCTCTTGATGAACTAAGCGTGATCGGGAAATTTTGAGACTAACTCCTTGAGTTGGGATGATATGCCCACAAAGTTTATTCGGATAGTCTTCTTGGAAGCCATATACCTACAACAAAGAACAAAGATAAATCCCTAGTGTCATACCCCAAAATTTGCCCTCCTACTTCTCAAGGCATTTCAAGGATTCCTCAAGGGTTGATCAGACAAACCCTCTCCTAGACAATCAACCCAAATTAGGGTTTGGCAATTCTCAGATCCAGATGGACTTCCAACATCTCCAATGGTCATCATGCCTCCTCATATGCTTCAAAGATTCTCCATGTCAAGTTTCAAGCCTCACAAGTCAAGTTTCCTATAACCGCCGATGGTTGAAAATCACTGTATTGGACAAAAGTCAACTATGGTCAACATACAGTCAAACTTCATAATTTTTGGTCAACATACTCATTTTGAAGTTACATTCATCATTTGATCAAGGGTTGATCATGATTCATCAAGAAAACTCAAGATTTGCTCAAAAGTCAAACTTTCTAAATTAGGGTTTCTTAGAGAAAAGTCAACCGACTTTGATCAAGCATAACTTCTTCATACTTTCTCGAAATTTTTCCACCACCTCTTGTTTTGAAGGAAATTCAATTTCTACAACTTCATGTCTCACAAGAATGTTCAAAAATGCTTCATTTGAAAGGTATGGATCAAAACATTGTGTCCTTTTCAAAGTCAACAAAAGTCAACATTTTGTTTTGAAGATATATTGAGCATGGAAACTCCAATTGAGATGAAACCAAAGAGGTTGGTTAGAGGACTCTTAGAGCTTTCCAAAAAGTCCAAGAACACTAAAAAATGTGGAAAATTGAGCAAGATACACTATTCAGAAGTTGGGCAATTTTGGACAATTGCACAAAAGGAGATATTGGTCAAAATGCAAAAATTTCGAAATGGGCCTATAATCTTATGATCCAAACTTGTTCATGACATTATTTGTGACTCATAAATGCTTGGCCATGGCAATTTTCTATTTTATTAATTTATTTTTGAATTTTAAACCATTTAATTCAAAATTAAATTATATAAAATATGAAAATAAGATATTTTTTCAAAAGGAGTAATTTTATATCAAACTTGAGGTCCAAGGAAGCCCATGATACATGCCAATTTCGTGCTTGATCCTTCATTAAAGAGAAAATCAAATTTCCTCCAAAAATTTGATTTTATTTGAAAATTATTGAATGCATTCAAAACCAAATCTTTTTTCCTTGTTTTTTCTCTCCTAATTCACTCTATAAATAGCCAGCAAGGGACACAAAACCCTAGCCAAAAACACAACCCAAACTTTGCCAAAAATTTTCAAGGATTCTCAAAAATCGAGTTTTGATTTTCAGTTGTTTTCAAGGCAAACAAACCATCCAATCTTGTTCCTGAGGTCTCCAGCAAGCAATCCCAATCCTCACATCAAGCCCAGGCTGCCCAGATCGTGTTCTTGGATTCTCACCGGATTTTCAGGTTGGCAAGCTATCGGAGAAGATGACCGGAGCCCTAGCTCCGGCGGGGACTCCGGCGTTGAACCTTTGACCATGGCGTGGCATAATGGCTTGCTTCGATTGGTTCTTACGTTATACCTGGACCCCACTTCGCTGACTGTATTTCAAACTCATCCCTGACGCGTGTACACATATATTCAAATGATTCCAACTTTCAAAACACCAAGTGTCACTTGGCCTAGTGGTTAAGGCATGGACTGTTCAAAGATGCTCCTACTGGTCACGAGTTCGAACCAGCCAGGGACCAGTTTTGCATTTTCTTTCACAAACTCAACCTTTTTTTTTCATATTTTCCATATTTTGATTTTATTTAATATTTTGCATTCATTTTAATTTCTTTTCATAATTTTTTATCATGCATTAAAAAACACCAAAAAATATTTTTCTTTTTTGCATTATTTCCAGAAAATGTTTATTTAATTTATAAAATTAAAAAATATTATTTTGCATGCATATTTAATTTATTAGCTAATTTATCATTTAAATCACTTTTAATTAGTTTTTAATTATTAAATTAACTCCAAAAAATCCCAAAAAATTATTTTAGCATATTAATGTTGTTTCCAGCATGAAATATTTTTCTCATTTAAAAATTACTATTTTTGCTAACATTTTTCTTTTGTTCAATTTCCTCGTATTTTCCGATTTCTCATCCTTTCACAAGTTATCTTGTTTCGGACGATTTATTTTTATCGTTTTCTTTTTTCCAATTATGTAATTGCTCATGGGATGTAATAGCTTAATTAGGGTTTTTATTTTCCGCATTTTAAATTATGTATCTGCCCCAAAGCCATGTAATAGCGTAGGATTTATCTTTCCGCACTTTATATTTCCGCAATTTACTTTCCGCATCTTATGAACTGCTAGTAATTAGGCGTGTATGGCAAGACTAAAATCAACATAGCTCACTCTAATTTTCAAGATAAACATGAATCTGAAATCAACACACTCTTTTCACACATGCACCCCTTAGGGTAATTCTCTCTCGTTGCCTTTACGAATTCAAATGGTCATGTCCCTCGAACGTAGAGGTATTCTAGCACTATTGCCTTCAAAACAAATCATCATAGTCCCTTCGATACAAAGATCATAGATCCACAATGTCGCCTCCGAATACATGATCTTGACCCTCGATTGTCGCCTACGAAAAATGATGATAGTCCCTTCGAATGTGCTAGGATACTTCCTACAAGTTGCCTTCTATGACCATCCGATCTCCCTTCGAATGTCCCGCTTACATCCAACAAATAGAGTTACCTACCAACTAATGGTATGGATAGCGCTATTCTAAAGGAATATAAAATAACACGAAAACGACCAATTCTGAGTAGGTAATAAGACTTTTAGTTGCTTGCTCAAACAAAATACTTTTTTCACCTCACACTTTTGTCAAAAGTTCAAACTCTTTTCAAAACGAAACATTTTCGAACACTTTGTATACATTCCTACATGAATCATTACAAAGTCAAAGCGAAATGCCTTTTCAAAACATTTTTGTCAAACACACAGAAAGCACAATTTTTAAAGTGATCTAAGAGCAACTAAGAGCCTGTAGATAACTACGGATGGAAAGGGGTGCTAATACCTTCCCTTTTCATAACCTTCTCCCTTACTCAGAATCTAACGAAGGTCTTTTCTGTCTTTTCACCTTCCTTAATTGGATAAAAGAAAAGTCGGTGGTGACTCTTGCTATCCGCACATTTGCGATACAAAATTCTAAAAAGTCAGTTCACCGTGTTACAGAACTGGCGACTCTGCCGGGGAGACACCCTAAAAAGAGAGAATGCCTTTAGGATTTCTAGATCACCTTTATTGCTTTTTGTTTGACTTGCTTGCTTTATCTTTAAGGGTTGCTTGGGTATTATATTTTGGGGATCCTACACCGATCCGGTTTCCTTTTAGGTAAGTAGCAATAAATCGTCGCGACCGTTAGACGATATCGAAATGGTCAACATGATGGCTACGTTAGTGTGACACTTGGATGTCCCGATACTCTTCATTCCCAAGTTGAGGATAGTATTTGGCTTGGTGTCATCAAGCACTAACTAAACTTTTAGAACCTTAATTGACCCATCTTTGCCATTAGAAGGTAGTGAGATGGCGGCTTTGGTGCGACTAAGGTTGGTTGATACCGATGCTACGCCATTGAGATCGACTTTTGGGATATTTTCTCGACCACTTGGTAGTCGTATTGAAATAAATGCCTACAAGAAAGATCAATGATATGAGATTCCTAGAACCCGTTACTATTATACGAGGATGAACCAACTCAAACTTTTGGTGGGTAATCACCTATACCTCTTGCAAGCCTTAAACCTAGGCTCATTGTGTGAATTGTTTGTGTGCTAAACATGACATCATGACATCATTCGCATTGCATATCATTTCTAACTATTTCAAGGACCTAGGATTTATCTTTGCTCTGTTTTGTAGGGTATTATGGCTTCTAGAAAGACTATCCGAATCAATTTCATGGGTATACCTTCTCACTCAAAGAATTGGTTTCAAATTCCGATCATGCTCGGCTCATCAAAAGACATGGTTATTTACTTGACTTGGTTATCTCCGTTTTGAAGAAGATATGATGCATGTCCTATTCTTCTTTCATCCAAACACCATTGCTTTACATTCCAGATTATCGTTGGTTCCTACCTTGGAAGAGTTCTCTAAGCTACTGGGATACCTATTCTTGACCAAATGCCATTCAGGTTTGGAAAAGGTCCCAAGCGAAGATTGCATCCGCCTTACATCTTAAGCGCGCAGACATTGAAGCCAATTGGGAAACTAGAAGTGGAGTTAAGGGTTTACTTGCTAAGTTCCTAATCATGGAAGCCTGAGAATTCCTCAAAGTTATGAGTTTCCATGCATTCAAGACATGGCCTTGCTAATCTATGGTTTG
The DNA here is from genome assembly GCA_021764765.1 of Vicia sativa. Classification (NCBI taxonomy): domain Eukaryota; kingdom Viridiplantae; phylum Streptophyta; class Magnoliopsida; order Fabales; family Fabaceae; genus Vicia; species Vicia sativa. The sequence continues at coordinate 53,877,964 of CM038794.1, read as the reverse complement.
GTTCTATTTCCTAACTCGGATAGATGTCAATGCCATCAAGTTGTTCCTCACCCGTAATCCGTGCCTACTTTACTTGGAGACATCCTACATTCTCTCCACACTCGTACTACTAAAAGACAAGGAACTCTCATGTGTTGTATACCGTTACTTTCTAGGTGGTTTATTTCACACCTTCCTCCATCTTTGAAGAATGAACAAAGGTTGAAGTGGTCTCAAAGGTTAATGTCACTCTCTCATTCAGATATTTGGAGTCTTTTCTCTCAAAAGGATTTCACATTCATTAAGCTGTGGAGAATTCCCTAATGTACCACTACTTGGTATAAGGGAGGTATTACTTACAACCCTCTAGCTTTACGCTTGGTTTTGCTCAAGAGATGGCCACATGATATGCTTCTCCAAGATATCGTGTCCGATTACAACCACGATCTCGCATTACGAAGGTTCATACACGCTGGGGCATGGTAAAGAAGACCGATACCAAGACCTTGGGACACCGTAACTCCATTCCTTGGGAACCTTACTCAAATGGGTGCGATCTCGAGCTCAAAACCTCATGATGCCACACTGCTTTTACCAAGAATTATGGAAATTGCTATAGGTGACGAGTCCTATCTGTTCTCCATCCCGACATGCCTACCGATTTTGAAGACTTGAAGAGATCCCGGATTTTAAAGAAGAGAGGGAAGCAGTGTTACGCAAGCAAGAAGAAGGTACTAGAGTTGACAAAGCTACTTCACGAGGAGCGGAACATCAACGCCTACCTCGGCACCAAGAGGAAGCCTGGGAGACTTAGATATTTATATGTTTTTCTTTTATTGTTTTGAACTATCTTTTGTACTTAAAAAGAATAATAAAAGAGAACTAATAAATGTTTGTTCGTGCTTGTTTAACAAATTTAAATCTCTAAGGTCCTTGAAAACATTGCATTGCATTGCATAAACATTGCATATCATAGCATAACATTGTGTACATTGAAGATTTTTCTCATTTGCTCGCTATTTATTTTAGCGTAAATGGCTCTTGAACAACACAAAGATCTCCGTGTTCGTAATGCTCGGCCCAACAAATGTTCATGGTCCAAGGCCAAGAAGATCCAAGAAGCTCATCAAGAAGAAGGTTGTTGGTCTTCTCAACATGGGCGACACTACAAAGGTGGTCCTAAGAGGGTCACGGATAGAGCTCTCAAGGAAGTGTCAAGAATGAGGGTGTCGAGGGGTATGGAAGATGACCAGTGAGCCTAAGAAGGAGGGAGAAGATCGCCCGACCATAGCCAGACTGATGAAGATGACAAGTACAAACAACTTGAAGACCGCCTGAATGTCGTGGAAAACTCAAGATGTCCGGGTTGAGTTTCAATGATCTAAGCCTTGTCCCTGGTGTGGTGATTCCTCCTAAGTTCAAAGTTCCAACTTTTGCCAAGTATGATGACATGTCTTGTCCGAAGCTGCATATGAAGTCCTATGTTCAAAAGATCAACCCCCACACTGATGACAGAAACTTGTGGATGCACTATTTTCAAGAGAGTTTGTCTGAAACTCAATTGGAATGGTATTATCAGCTAGAGAATGACCGATCCGCACTGGAGTAACTTAGCGATGCGATGAGTACAAGTGAATTGACACCTACTCGCATGCAACTACAAAGCATGTCTATGGGTCATGATAAGAAGTTCAAAGAGTATGCTCAGAAATGGAGAGATCTAGCAGGCAGAGTTCAGCCACCCTTGTCCAATAGGGAATTGGTTGATATGTTTATGGGAACACTGACAGGCCCGTTCTTCAATCATCTGATTGGAAACTCTTTGGATTCACCGAGTTGATATTGACAGAGAGATTAAGCGGTATCAAAGTGGAAAGATTCAGATAGAAACATCTTCAAATGCTGCAAAGAGATCTTTTGGTGGTAAGAAAGAAACTAATGCTGTGTATGGTCAGAAAAATCGAGCCAAGACCGACCGTGCTCATAGAAACCTCAGCGAGACAACGCGCGTAGCCAGAACGCGCCACGAAGATAGTTTACGAAGATCAACATGCCATTGTCGCAAGCCTTGCAACACATGTTGAAAAGCGATCACCTTGAGGGATCCTCCTCAAAATATCAACACTTCCTCTCCGAGATACAATCCTAATGCAAAGTGTGCTTAACTCCTGTGGCACGACATCGACAACCGTTGGGCTCAAGAACAAGATTCAAGACATGATTGAAGCTAAGCATTGAGTTTGATCCTCCCGTTGAGACTCCGAATGTGATCAACGCACCTATGCCTAACCATGACAAGAGTTCCAATGTGTTGGCGATACTTATGTTTTCAACATAGATGACTTGACCATTCCTCCGATGATTTAAGAAGAATTTGCGAGCCGGTTCACAGATGCCCAGAGAAGTGTCGTTGGTGCCCATCCGCATGATGGTTGTGCTTGGTTGAGAAGACGTGTTCGTGCATGATGGATAACCGTGAGATACTATTTCTAAAACCACCGTGCGTAAGTGTGAAGATATGTCTAAATCAAGATCGAAGATGTGAACAAACCGCACCATCTGTGGGATACCTTGGGCAGCCAAGTGGAAAGTACGATTACATGGTGAAGTACACTGCTCGAGAGCTACAAGATTCCTATTGAAGATGTTAAAGTGACCGGATGGGGTGACGATTTCGTAAGACTATGCCGATGTTAACACCATAAGGATTTCCTCTCACGATCCTGTGCCTAGGGTGGCACCTCTCATCATTACTTCTTGGAGTTCCATATTCCTCCGACAAGGCTATCCTTGGAATTATGGAGTGATGTTTACTATCATGGCGCAAGCAAGACCCTCCGAGTATTGAAGATCTTACAGTTGAAGCTACCATTCGACATTGACAACATCACGGATCAAGGTGACGAACTGAAGGTTTTCTCTCCATATCTCCTCCAAAAGACACTACGACACCAACGTTCCATTTATTCAACCCATTCCCCAAGCTAGAGAGAAAGAACCAAGTGATCATCGCTCAACCGTACCAAAGGAAGTTATCAAGACACCTCCAAACAAGAAATGGAGGAGATTTCAAGATCATCAAGAAGAGTGACTACAATGTTGTGGAAGCTTGGGACAGACTCGCCCAAGATCTCCATGCTTGCTCTACTCTTGTGCTCGAGGCTCATGCTAACGCCTTAGTGAAGTTTCAAGAATGCTCACGCATCGAAGACACTACTACGACCAGTTTGAAGTTTGTATTGCTAGCCTGGCTGCCAACAACGGCCTAGGCTTCTCTCGATGTCGATCCGACTCGAAATAAACACAACAAAGCCTTGCATCTCTCTGAATGCAAGGCGTTACATTGTCTCATGTTTTGGTGGATACCGTTTCGCCTGAATATCCTATCAAGACCGCTTTGACCGACTTGATGTTGAAGGATTGGTTCTAAAACCTGATATAATTGTGAGAGCTTTTGATGGTTCTAAGCGAACAAGATTGGAGAGCCCATTCTACTTTAAAGTCGGTTCCCGACTTTTGATTCCACTTTCTTTGTCATGGACATCCGTCCATTTACTTTTCCTACTTGACGCCTTGGATACATGGGCAGGCCGTTACTCTACCTTGCATCGTGTCAAGTACCGGTGAAAGGGAAGGTTGTTACAGTATGTGGGGAAGAAGAATATATGGTCAGTTATCTACAGTCATTCTGATACCTTGAGATGGAGGGTGAATTCTTCGAGACTCCCTGTCAAGCTTTTGAAACAATTCCCAGAGTCACGCCTGTCAACTCTCTTGTCACTCCTGAAGTTGCTAAAGTTCCGCCTAGGATGGCCTCGCTGAAAGATGCTCAAGCTGCAGTGGAAGAAGGAGGTAGTTCTATTTGGGGTCAGCTCCCTGATCTTCCTTTCAAATCTGACAAGACTGGTTTAGGCTTCACCATCAAAGGTCAGAAGACAATACGCCGCGAACGTCCCGGACAACTTCCTTTCCGCATCAGCCAAAGTGGAATCCATGCTATAGAAGACGACGACAACGATCTCGACATCGGCAAGTGGATCTTCCCAACTCCAGACAAAGGGCTCAACAATTGGAAGACTGAAGACGTCATACCAATCTCCTTTAGTCAGGAGTAATTGCTCTTGTTTTGTTCTGCTTTTCGTATTTCTTTATGTTTTAAACAATAAACTCTAAAGCCTAGTGCCTTGCCCGGGGCATCATGGCTCGTTTGTGAGGGTTATTATCTGTCATTTGCATATTTTCATTCAATAAAATCGTTGGACTTTTGCATTCAATTGTTGTTTGTTTTCTTTTACTTTATCACCCCTTCAAAGAGCTATGTGTTCTTACACACACCCACGTGGTACACTGCAGAATCACTCCGAGTCTCGTTGATAACAGCTATGCTATTGCTAAATATGACTTCGATAATCCGATCTACCAAGCCGAAGACGAAAGTGAGGAAGATTGTGAAGTGCCGGAGAACTTGTCGATCGCTACAGAAGAAGATCGAGTTATACAAACGCAAAGAGCAAGTTGAGGTAGTGAATTTGGGCACGACGAAGAAGAGATCAAGATAGAGCGGGTCTTGAGAACTGTGTTAAAGAAAGATTGGTTCAGATGCTACGAGACTATATTGAGGTTTTTGCTTGGTCATACGAAGACATGCCAGGGTTGGACATTGATATTGTGGTACACCGATTGCCGACAAAAGAAGGTTTTCTCCCAGTGAAACAGAAGGTTCGTCACATGCATCCTGAGATGTCAGAGAAAATCAAAGCCGAAGTTATGAAACAATTCAATGCCGGTTTCTTAGCTATTACTTCATATCCACAATGGGTTGCGAATGTGGTGCCTGTGCCTAAGAAGGATGGTAAAGTACGAATGTGTGTGGATTACAGAGATCTGAACAAAGCAAGTCCGAAAGACGATTTCCCACTTCCTCATATTGATGTTCTGGTTGACAACACCGCCAAAAGGTTTCTCCTTCATGGATGGTTTCTCCTACAATCGATCAAAATGGCTCTCAAGACATGGAAAAGACTACTTTTGTTACACTGGGGCACTTTCGCTACAAGGTTATCTGTTCGGATCAAGAACGCAGCGCCACTTATCGCATATGGTGACATTGTTTCATGACATGATTCATCACAAGATAGAGGTCTACGACAACATGATAGCTCGATCACGATCAAGAAGAACATCTTGATCATTTGCAGAAACTGTTTGATAGGTTGAAGAAGTATAGACTGAGACTTAATCCTAACAAGTGCACCTTTGGAGTCAGATCCGGTAAACTCCTAGGGTTTGTTGTCAGTGCTAAAGGTATTGAGGTTGACCCCGCCAAGGTTAAAGCTATTCAAGAAATGCCACCCCTGCATCGAGAAGGAAGTCGAGGTTTCTTGGGCCGATTGAACTACATTGCCAGGTTCATTGCACATTTGACTGCTACTTGTGAGCCAATCTTCAAGTTACTAAAGAAAGACCAAGTAGTAGAATGGAACGACGATTGCCAGATCGCTTTTGACAAAATCAAGGAGTAACTACAAAATCCTTCTATCCCGATGCCGAAGGAAGACCTCTTATCATGTACTTGAAGTGTTAGAGAACTCAATGGGTGTGTGTTGGGGCAACATGACGAGTCCGGTCGAAAAGAGCACGCAATATACTACCTTAGCAAAAGTTTACCGATCGTGAAACAAGATACTCACAGCTTGAGAAAACTTGCAACGCTTTGGCCTGTCACGATTAAGACAAGATATGTTGACTCACACTACCTTGTTGATTTCAAGATGGATCCGATAAAATACATATTTAAGAAACCAGCTCTCCGGAGAATAGCAAGATGGCAAATGATCTTGACCGAGTATGACATCCAAGACACTTCTCGTAAAGCGATCAAAGGAGTGTAGTAGCCGATCATTTGGCTCATCAAGCCGTAGATGACTATCGCCTATGCGTTCAATTTCCGGATGAAGATGTTTTACTAGTTATCGATTAAAAACCAGCCGAACGAAGGACCGAACAAGGATCCCGATGGACCATGGTTTTGATGGAGCCTCAAACGACTTGGCAATGGCATTGGCGCCATCATTACATCCCTCGCAGGACATCGCCTTTCACCGCCGATTATGTTTCATTGCACCAACAACATGGCGAATACGAACTGCATCATGGGTATCAAAGTCGCTATTGACTTAAGAATCAAGTTCTTGCAAGTATATGGAGACTCAGCTTTGGTGATCAGTCAAATTAAGGGCGAGTGGGATACGAAGCATCCGAATCTCATTCCATATCGAGAGCATGTTCTGAGTTTGATTCCTTACTTCGAAGAGATCACTTTCAATCACATTTCACGAGAAGAGAATCAGTTGGCAGACGCATTAGCTACTATGTCGTCTATGTTCAAGGTCAGATGGGACAACGAAGCTCCCCAGATCATCATCGAGAAGTTCGACGAACCAGCGTATTGTTATGAGCTTGATACAGAAGAGAAACCTTGGTACTACGACTTGAAGAGGTATCTTGAGACTCAGGAATATCCCGCAGGGGCATCTGTCAATGATAAGAAGTTCTTGAGAAGGTTTGCATCCAAATTCTTCCTCAGCAACGACATCTTATACAAGCGCAATCACGACTTGTGCTTACTCACTGTAGACCGGAAAGCAGAACGTATCATGGAAGAGTTACACGAAGCATTTGGTACCCACTCCAGTGGACACACCATGGCTAAGAAGATTTTGAGAACAGGTTACTATTGGTCCACCATGGAAGTTGATTGTCACCGCTATGCTCGATCTTGTCACAAATGCCAAATATATGCAGACAAAGTGCACGTACCTCCAGTACCTCTGAATGTTCTAACAGCTCCTTGGCCTTTTGCAATGTGGGGCATTGACATGATTGGAGAAATCAGGCCCACAGCTTCCAACGGACATCGTTTCATCCTCGTGGCAATTGACTATTTCACCAAATGGGTAGAGGCAACCTCGTTCGCATCTGTTACCAAGAATGTAGTGGCTCGATTCGTCAAACACAATCTTATCTGTCGATATGGCACTCCCGAAAGGATTATCACAGATAATGGCTCTAATCTCAACAACAAGATGATCACCGAACTCTGCACGCAGTTCAAGATCAAGCATCACAACTCTTCTCCTTATCGACCAAAGATGAATGGCGCAGTGGAAGCCGCCAACAAGAACATTAAGAAGATTATACAGAAAATGACAGTGACTTACAAAGATTGGCATGAGATGTTACCATTCGCTCTTCATGGTTATCGCACTACAGTACGGACATCGATAGGGGCAACCCCCTTCTCTCTTGTGTACGGTATGGAAGCAGTCCTACCCATCGAGGTTCAGATACCCTCGACTAGAGTCCTCCAGGACGCAGAGTTAGGAGAAGAGGATTGGATTCAGACTCGCCTTGACCAGATTAACTTGATTGATGAGAAACGACTCGCGTCCATTTGCCATGGACAGGTCTATCAGAAACGAATGATCAGAGCATTTGACAAGAAAATGAAGCACCGAGTCTACCAAGTCGGTGATCTGGTAGTCAAGCGCATCATTCTTCCACAAGGTGATCCCAGGGGCAAATGGACTCCCACCTACGAGGGACCGTTTATAGTCAAGACAGTATTTTTCGGCGGAGCTATGATACTTAGCACCATGGATGGTGAAGACTTCCCACACCCTGTGAACGCAGGTATAGTAAAAAAATACTACGCATGAAAGAGACCCGCTAGGTCGACGGACCTAGGCAAAAATAAGGGCATCCTGGCGAACCAAAAGGGTTCGGGCAAAAGTTAAGGATATATACAAAACATGTACACCCGGCAAGTCGAAAACCTGAAAAGGCGGCTTGGGCAAAAAGGTATCCGTAGGTGAAAACCCGAAAGGCGGTCTAGGCAAAAGTTAGGGATTTAAGCGTACGACTATGTCTCTTCCAGATCACCTACTTCCAGACTACTATCAGCATTCAAGATTCAAATGGCGAAGATCAATCTACTCACTTTCCACTGACAGCAAGGAGATGAGATAGTTGAAATATATGAGTACTAGCATAGTTGGAACTTAACGAGATTTTTTCCGCATAGCTTTTTACTTTTCGTGTATACAAACTACTTGGCCATACGCCACCTTTCAAATAAATACAAGTTCTTTCTTTACAATTTTTGCTATTGTTGTTTGCATAAAGTCCAACGTTTGCTTTGAATGGTTATATGCATCTAACAAAAAATCTATTCACAAACATGCGAAAAGTGAACATACGAAAGTAATTACTACAGCTCTAGGAATTGAGATGACGACGAAAGTCACCAATGCATTTCCCGAGCATGATCCCACAGAGATGTCACTCACCACAAAACCTTCCAAGAAAGAGAGGAGGACCCCAAGCGGTGATTCCACTCAACTTAATCGGCCACACCCATCTTGAGCAATAACATTTCATCCCCAGCCGAGGTATTTATCCCCAACAAGGTATCTCTCAACATTCCCTTTTCCCGACAAGATCGGACTTGAAACTTGGTCGTAGTGCACGGAGGAAACCTACATCCTTTTTCCCCGGCTAGAGATTTGACGAGCTCCATTCTTCTAACCCGGTCTCAAAGAACTATCAAACACTCTCAGGATTTACACTAAGATCCCCAATAGAGTACCTCCTGCACTCTCCCCAATAGGTCTATGTATGAGATCCTCAACAACGTGTTTCTCGATCTCTACCATCCTCAACAATATCTAGGCCCAAGACTTGGTCAGATAGTGCACCGGAGGAATCAAAGTTTCTTTCTTCGTGGTTTCGTCCCCAAAGTAAGTCGAATCCTCCAAGCGTAACATCCGATCTTCTTCAAGATGGATATGTTTTGAAATACCACAACATCTATCATTCATACATTTCTCATATATGCATATGTCATTCATACACATCGTCATGCATCATTCCTTGCACAAGGCTAACAATATTCTATCAAAGTTTCTCTTGTTTTCCAAAACAGTGAAAATCACCGACGCAAACTGGTCCAAGATTAATACTCGAATCCAGACGGGAGAACTATCGGAAAGACCACCCCTAGTTGTCCTCCGACAACTGGTCCAGGATTAAGACCCGAATCCATACGGGAAAACTATCCGAACGACCGCCCTTGTTGTCCTCCGACAACAGATCCAGGATTAATACCCGAATCTAGACGGGAAAACTATCTGAACGATCACAAGTTATCCTCCGATAACAGGCAGTGGATCAATACCCGATGCACAACAGGGAAGCTATCCACATTTTTTACCACTACTACCCCCCAGAGTAGTCAGCACGAAGAACTATTCTGACTCATTCTCATTATCAATAGCAACTACAAAGTCTGGCGTACGACTCAATTGCCTTGGATGGCATCTTAAGCCCATCTCCGACTACTTGTCAACAGCTTTCCACCTTCAGAATGCTGCATATTTGGTTACAAACCAATACAAACCAATAACTTCATTCAAAGATGAGCACGAAGTCTAACGTACGACTCCCTCCGGATGGCATCTTAAGCCCATCCCCTTTCACTTCCAGAAACATCTACAGAGCCTAGCGTACGGCTCACTTCTCAGCACCGACCTTTCCGGATGGCATCATAAGCCCATCCCCGTCAATTCTCCTATCAACAATCCCAAGTCTAGTGTACGACTCATTCCCCAGCGAAGTCTCCAACTTCTCCAAATGGCATCTATAAGCCCATTCCCGCATCATCAACCAACCGCGAGTGCAAATTTTCAGGTGTAGTCGAGTGTTCAATCATCTTCTACCTCCAGGTCACGAAAGGCGAACATGATAATCTAACCTTTCCAGTACAAGAAGTTTGAACAGGGGCAGCTGTCATACCCCAAAATTTGCCCTCCTACTTCTCAAGGCATTTCAAGGATTCCTCAAGGGGTGATCAGACAAACCCTCTCCTAGACAATCAACCCAAACTAGGGTTTGGCAATTCTCAGATCCAGATGGACTTACAACATCTCCAATGGTCATCATGCCTCCTCATATGCTTCAAAGATTCTCCATGTCAAGTTTCAAGCCTCACAAGTCAAGCTTCCTCAGACAATTGCTCAGATGGTTGAAAATCAGTTGTATTGGACAAAAAGTCAACTGTGGTCAACATACAGTCAAACTTCATAATTTTTGGTCAACATCCTTATTTTGAATTTACATTCATCATTTGGTCAAGGGTTGATCATGATTCATCAAGAAAACTCAAGATTTGCTCAAAAGTCAAACTTTCTAAATTAGGGTTTCTAAGTGAAAAGTCAACCAGACTTTGACTGGGCATAACTTCTTCATACTTTCTCGGAAATTTTTCCACCACCTCTTGTTTTGAAGGAAATTCAATTCTCTACAACTTCATGTCTCACACGAATGTTCAAAAAATGCTTCATTTGAAAGGTATGGATCAAAACATTATAGGTCCTTTTCAAAGTCAACAAAAAGTCAACATTTTGTTTTGAAGATATATTGAGAATGGAAACTCCAATTGAGATGAAACCAAAGAGGTTGGTTAGACGACTCTTAGAGCTTTCTGAAAAGTCCAAGAACACTAAAAAATGTGGAAAATTGAGCAAGATACACTATTCAGAAGTTGGGCAATTTTGGACAATTGCACAAAATGAGATATTGGTCAAAATGCAAAAATTTCGAAATGGGCCTATAATCTTATGATCCAAACTTGTTCATGACATTATTTGTGACTCATAAATGCTTGGCCATGGCAATTTTCTATTTTATTAATTTATTTTTGAATTTTAAACCATTTAATTCAAAATTAAATTATATAAAATATGAAAATAAGATATTTTTTCAAAAGGAGTAATTTTATATCAAACTTGAGGTCCAAGGAAGCCCATGATACATGCCAATTTCGTGCTTGATCCTTCATTAAAGAGAAAATCAAATTTCCTCCAAAAATTTGATTTTTTTTGAAAATTATTCAATGCATTCAAAACCAAATCTTTTTTCCTTGTTTTTTCTCTCCTAATTCACTCTATAAATAGCCAGCAATATGACAAGCAAGGGACACAAAACCCTAGACAAAAACACAACCCAAACTTTGCCAAAATTTTTCAAGGATTCTCAAAAATCGAGTTTTGATTTTCAGCTGTTTTCAAGGCAAACAAACCATCCAATCTTGTTCCTGAGGTCTCCAAAGAAGCAATCCCAATCAAGCCATTGCCGGTCGTGTTCTTGGACTCTCACCGGATTTTCAGGTTGGCAAGCTACCGGAGAAGATGACCGGAGCCCTAGCTCCGGCGGGGACTCCGGCGTTGAACCTTTGACCATGGCGTGGCATAATGGCTTGCTTCGATTGGTTCTTACGTTATACCTAGACCCCACTTCGCTGACTGTATTTCAAACTCATCCCTGACGCGTGTACACATATATTCAAATGATTCCAACTTTCAAAACACCAAGTGTCACTTGGCCTAGTGGTTAAGGCATAGACTGTTCAAAGATGCTCCTACCGGTCACGAGTTCGAACCATCCAGGGACCAGTTTTGCATTTTCTTTCACAAACTCAACCTTTTTTTTTCATATTTTCCATATTTTCATTTTATTTAATATTTTGCATTCATTTTAATTTCTTTTCATAATTTTTTAACATGCATTAAAAAACACCAAATTTTTTTTTTCTTTTTTGCATTATTTCCAGAAAATGTTTACTTAATTTATAAAATTAAAAAATATTATTTTGCATGCATATTTAATTTATTTGCTAATTTATCATTTAAATCACTTTTAATTAGTTTTTAATTATTAAATTAACTCCAAAAAATCCCAAAAAATTATTTTAGCATATTAATGTTGTTTCCAGCATGAAATATTTTTCTCATTTAAAAATTATTATTTTTGCTAACATTTTTCTTCTGTTCGATTTCCTCGTATTTTCCAATTTCTCATCCTTTCACAGGTTATCTTGTTTCGGACGATTTCTTTTTATCGTTTTCTTTTTTCCAATTATGTAATTGCTCATGGGATGTAATAGTTTAATTAGGGCTTTTATTTTCCGCATTTTTAAATTATGTAACTGCCCCAAAGCCATGTAATAGCGTAGGACTTTATCTTTCCGCACTTTACATTTCCGCAATTTACTTTCCGCACCCTATAAACTGCTAGTAATTAGGCGTGTATGGCAAGATAAAATCAACATAGCTCACTCTAATTGTCAAGATAACATGAATCTTAAATTAACACACTCTTTTCACACATGCACCCCTTAGGGTAATTCTCTCTCGTTGCCTTTACGAATTCAAATGGTCATGTCCCTCGAACGTAGAGGTATTCTAGCACTATTGCCTTCAAAACAAATCATCATAGTCCCTTCGATACAAAGATCATAGACCCACGATGTCGCCTCCGAATACATGATCTTGACCCTCGATTGTCGCCTACGAAAAATGATGATAGTCCCTTCGAATGTGCTAGGATACTTCCTACAAGTTGCCTTCTATGACCATCCGATGTCCCTTCGAATGTCCCGCTTATATCCAACAAATAGAGTTACCTACCAACTAATGGTATGGATAGAGCTATTCTAAAGGAACGTAAAATAACACGAAAACGACCAATTCTGAGTAGGTAATAAGACTTTTAGTTGCTTGCTCAAACAAAATACTTTTTTCACCTCACACTTTTGTCAAAAGTTCAAACTCTTTTCAAAACGAAACATTTCCGAACACTTTGTATACATTCCTACTTGAATCATTACAAAGTCAAAGCGAAATGCCTTTTCAAAACAATTTTGTCAAACACACAGAAAGCACAATTTTTAAAGTGATCTAAGAGCAACTAAGAGCCCGTAGATAACTACGGATGAAAAGGGGTGCTAATACCTTCCCTTTTCATAACCTTCTCCCTTACTCAGAATCTAACAAAGGTCTTTTCCTGTTCTTTTCACCTTCCCTTAATTGGATAAAAGAAAAGTCGGTGGCGACTTTTGCTATCCGCACATTTGTGATACACCTAGGTTCTTGATATGGTTAGAAATGATATGATGTTATGATGTTATGATGTCATGATGTCATGTTTAAATAGAACACACAAGAAATTCACACAATAGCCCTAGGTCTAAGGCTTGCATGAGCTATAGGTGCGTACCCTACCGAAGTTTAAGTTGGTTTAACTTGTCCTATAATAGTAACCGGGTTCTAGGAATCTCATATCGCAGATCTTTCTCGCAGGATTTATTTCAATACGACTACCATATGGTCGACCAAAACATCCCGAAATTTGAATCTCAATGAGTGTAGCATCGAGTATCAACCAACATCAGTATGTACCGAAGCCGGCTATCTCACTACCTTCTAATGGCTAAGATGGGTCAATTAGGATTCTAAAAGTTTAGTTAGTGCTTGATGATACCACACAGACGCAAAATATTTCCTCAACTGACCATGAGGAACATTAGGACATCCAAAGTGTTGCACTAACCGTAGCCATCATTTTAACCGTTTCGGTCTATGCCGAACAATCGTGATGATCTATTACTACTTGCCTAAGGAAACCTGGATCTGGGTGTAGGATCCCCCACAAATATAATACCCAAGAAACCCTTAAAAATAAAGCATACAAAGCAAACAAAAAGCAATAAAAGTGATCTATAGCCCTAAGGTAACCTCTCTTTGGGTAATATCCCTAGCAGAGTCGCCAGTTCTATAACACGGTGGGAGAAATGACTTGTTTGTTTTGCGTTTTATCGCAAATGTTACTGTTATACCCCAAAATGTTCCCTCCTAGCTCTCAAGACAATTCACATCTCCATACTTAAGGATTTCACAAGGGTTGATCAGACAAACCCTCTTCTAAGCGATCAATCCAAACTAGGATTTTGATTCTCACAAGTCAGAATGAATTTCTATGGCTCCAAGTGGTCATCATACCTCATCATATTCTTCGAGGTATCACCATGTCAAGTTTCAAGCCTTACAAGTCAAATTTGCTCATCCAATTGCTCAGATGGTTGAAAATTAGTTGTATTGGACAAAAACACAATTGTGGTTAATATATAAATAAACTTCATAATTTTTGGTCAACATCAATATTTTGAAGTAACATTCTTCATTTGATCAAGGTTTGACCATGATTCCTCAAGAAAAGTCAAGATTGGAGCAAAAGTCAAAGTTTCTAAATTAGGGTTTTTCAGACAAAAGTCAACAGAACTTTGACTAGGCATAACTTTTACATACTTTATCAGAATTTTTTCCACCAAAGCTCATTTTGAAGGGAATTCAATTCTCTAAAACTTTATGTATCACAAGCTTTGGCCAAAATTGCATCATTTGAGAGTTATGGATCCAAACATTACAGGTCCTTTTAAAAGTCAACAAAAAAGTCATCTTTTTGCAAAAAGGTGTTCATGAGCATGGAAACTTCAATAAAGATGAAACAAAAAGGAGTGTTTAGAGGACATCTTGAGCTTTCTAAAAATTCCAAGAACACCCAAAAATGTTGAAAATTGAGCAAGATACAAGTTGTGCAAGTTGGACATTTTTGAGGAGGTGCATGAAGAGAAATACTTGAAAAAATCAATTTTTTTTCTAAATGGGCCTAACTTTTCTTGGTTCAAACTTGTTTCTTATCTGAATTAGAGTCTCCAAGCCCAAGGCCACGCCTTTTATCTTTTATTTTTATTTATTTTGAATTTTTATTCAATTTAATTAAAATAAAAGATATAAAATCCAAACATTAAGTGCAAGGATTGATTTTCAACATTCTTAAGGTCCAAGCAAGTCAATTAATCAGAATATTTTGAATTTATGAAGATTGACAAGATATTGGATTGAAATTGGCTCAGAAAAAGAAAAATATGGTTTGATTCCAATCAAATATTTTCATATTGATGAGAATATATTTTCTCATTCATTATTGATCTGAATCCATTCACTATATATATGTTATGATCCCAGCAACTTGTAGGACGAAAAATTGATGTTCCAAGAACCCTAACCTAGCTCCAAAAAACCGTGTCATTCAAGAAAATTAGAGGCAAGGTTTTGCATCAATTCAATCCAAACAAAGTGTTCCAACATGTTCCTGGACATTCTCTGAATCATTCCAGACACTCACAAGCCATCAAAACATCCAGAATCACGAATTCACAATCACGGTTTGCATACTCTAATTTCAAATTCAATTTTGTACATACACGCATATTTAACATGTTTTGATTGCATATTTGTGTTTATAATGAAGCATTGAAGCTTTCTGCATAGTTTAATCTGATTTTGAGTGCTAGAATATGAATCCACGATGGCTAGGGTTCGTAGCTCAGAATTAGGGCTTTTTTGTTTCAGGAAAAATTAGGCGAAACGATGACCACCATCATGCTCAGGAGATCGATTCCAATTGATATATGGTCTTACAATTAATTTCCATTGTGTATTCTGAGTTTTATGATTTGCAGGATCTGTAGCTACGGAAAGAAGCCGTCACTATAGGCTTTAGCTACGAACACAAACCATTGGTATAGGTCTGTGTCTCAAGGAAGAAGATGAAGGCCAACACGCATTTTTCGTTTTAAATAATTTTCAAATTCTTGTTTTCGCTTATATGCATATTATTTCATTATACTAACAACAAAACATCACAGCTCAGTTGGCAGGAGGCGCACGCGTGTAACCTCAGGGGCAGGTGTTCGATCCCTAGCTACCCCAACTATTTTTTTGGCATTTGTTTTACTAACCTTCTTTTCTATTTTCTTCATATTTTCTTATTTTGTTCCAAACAGTTTTTTTAATACAATAAAAAATCATAAAAAAATATTTATTTTCATAATTAGGTTAGAAAAACTTTACTTTAATTTTTTCATCAAAAAAATATTATTTTTCACTCATATTTTAATTAATTATTAATTAATCGAAAATTAGCTTTTAATTGCTTTTTATCTATTAAAATCAATCCAGAAAATTCTCTAAAAAATATTTTCTCATCTAATTAGGTTTACTAACCCTAAAACTTTTTTCTAACATAAAAAATCTTATTTGCTAATAACATTATTGGCTCTTATTTACAATTCAATCCTTCTCGCGGTATCTTTTTCTGATCATTATAACTGCTTACAGGTTGGAACAACTAGGGTTTTAAATTCCTCGCATTTTTACCATCATATAACTGCTCATGGGATGTAATAGTTTAATTAGGGTTTACTTTCCGCACTCCTATATTATGTATCTGCCCCAAAGCCATGTAATATAGTCTAGGGTTTACTTTCCTGCACTTTTACTTTTTGCACCTCTATTATTTTGTACATATTTAACTGCTAGTAACTAGGCATGTATGGCAAGACTAAATCAAACAACATAGATCACTCCTAATCACAAGATAAATATCTGAATACAACACACTTCTTGCACTCACTCACACCTTAGGGTATCCTTTCTTGTTTCCTTTTAAAATAGTGGTCATGTCCCTCGAACGTAGGGATATCTTAGCACAGTTGCCTACAAACAATATCATCATAGTCCCTTCGAATCAAAGATCATAGTCCCTCGATGACCCTCGATGACCCTCGATTGTTGTCTACGAATACATGATCTCGTCCCTCGGTTGTTGCCTACGAAAAGTGATGAACGTCTCTACGAATATGCTAAGGTATCCCTACATGTTGCCTTCTATGACCATACAATGACCCTTCGAACGCCCTTTACATCCAACGGATAGAGTTACCTACCAACTAATGGCATGGATAGCGCTACCCTAAAGGAAAGGAAAATAACATGGAAACGACCATTCTGAGTAGGTAGTTACTCTTAATTGCTTGCTCTATCAAAATACTTTTCACACCTCACACTATTTTCAAAACTTTTCAAACACTTTGTATACATTCCAGCGTGAATCATTACAAAGTTAAATACTTTTTTAAAAAAAAAACATTTCCAAACACTTCGTATACATTCCAGCGAGAATCATTACAAAGTCATAGAGAAATATTCTCGTTGGGAATATTTGTTTGGAAAATGTTTAACTTTGTAATGATTCTCGCTGGAATGTATACAAAGTGTTTGTTTGGAAAATAGTTTTTGAAAATAGTGTGAGGTGTGAAAAGTATTTGTTGATTGAAGCAAGCAATAGAGTCTTATTTACCTACTCAGATCGGTCGTTTCTTGTTATTTTTCATTCCCCTTTAGAATAAGGTTATCCATACTATTAGTTGGTAGGTAAATTTATCCGTTGGATGTGAAGGGACAATCGTAGGGTCATCATATGGTCATTGAAGGAAACATGTAGGGATACCTTAACAATTTCGTAAGGTACGATCATCACTTATTTGTAGGCAACAACCGAGGGATGATATCATGTATTCGTAGGCAACATCGAGGGTCATCGAGGGACTATGATCTTTGGGATGATTTAACTGAGGGACTTTGCTAATGGTACCCATACGTTCGAGGGACATGACCATTGTATTCGAAAGGCAACAAAAAAGATTAGCCTAGAGGGTGCAAGTGGGATAAGTGTGTTTGATTCAGATATTTTAATCTTGGAAATTAGGGTGATCTAACGGTTGATTTTAGTATTGCCATGCAAACCCTAATTAGCATACATCTAAGAAGTTATATACAATTTATAATAGAGGTGCAGAAAGTAAATGCGGAAAATAAACCTACGCTATTACAAGGCTTTGGGGCAGATACATAATGAGAGGTGCGGAAAGTAAATGGGGAAAGATAAATCTACGCTATTACAAAAATATCCTTGCGACCTATACATCGATTTCTAATATTTAAATGAGTAATAAAGTAAATAAATTGAAAGAAAAATGTCTAATGATGGGAAAAAACATCTAAACCTTAATTGTAAAAGGAAAATATTTTTTGATATTTTTGAAATCGATTTTAATTAATAAAACCTAATTCTAAGTTAATAACAATTAATTATGAAAAATAATTTAAATTATGAGAAAAATAAATTATTTTCATGTCAAAAATTAATTAAATGTTTAATTAACCTAATTCTGGAATTAAATTAATTTTTATGATTTTTTTTGTATTATTAGAAAATATTTTGAAAGAAAAGAAATTAAAAAAAAGAAATAGAAAAGGAAATATGTTAGAAAATAAACGAAAAGAAAAGGGAAGAAAAATAAAGGGGTTCGCTGGGGATCGAACCCCTGCCCTTCAGGTCACACACACGCCTCCTTGCCAACTAAGCTAATTGTCGTTGGTGTTAGTAAAACGAAACAAATATAATATAAAAGAAAATAGTTTCCTAAAACCCATTGAAACCAAAAACGCGCCAAGGGGTCATCGTCCACATTTCAAATTTTCTTGGGAATTTACCCACGGCCTTTTCGTGGGTAAAGGCTATACCGACGGACAACGTCTGTAGTTATATCCCTGCATAATCATAAATCACAAAATACGCAATATAAATTTGTTTGGAAACCATGAATCGATCCGGTTTGATCCCCTAAATATGATGGTGCCATTGGTTTCATCCAATTTTACCAAAATCAAAAAGCCCCAATTGAAGCTCGTGAACCCTAACAATGGCACATCTTGGTTCCTACATCTAAGTTTAAATCGAACCATACAGAAATATTCCAAACATCAAAACAAACATGAATATGAAATCAAATTATACTTATAATGCGTGAAACATTGAAATCGATTTTAAAATTTGAAGAGCAAATCGTGATGTGCAATTTCGTGTTTCTGGATGTATGGATGGCTTATGAATGTCTGGAATGAATCAAAGAGGATCAAGGAACGTGATGGCAAGCTTTGTTTGGCCTGAATCGATAAAAAACCTGGCTGCAAGTTACTTGAATGGCACAAAATTTTTTGAGCTTTGTTAGGGTTCTTTGAGGCAAAGGTTTTGTCCTCTTATGATCTGAAGGTGTTGTATATTTATAGAGGATTGAAATTAGGTCAAAAATATGGAGGAAATATCTTGCATTGATGTTGAGATATTTGAATGAAAGTTTGCACCAAATATTGCCTTTTTCGGATTCAATCACATTAAATCTCTTGTCAATCAAGTATTTTTGAAATTTCCAGCTTTCAAGGAGTATCTTGGACCTCAAGAAGCTTGGAAAATAAGCCTTGTACATATTAATTTGATTTTTCCATTTTATTTTAATTAAAATTGAATCAAATTGAATTAATTCAAAAATAAATAAAATAGTTGGAAGCATGGCGTGAAAATGGGCTTTAGAATTCCTTGGAAATATTAGAAATAAGTTTGAACCATAAAAATTTAGGCCCATTTGGAAAAAATTTGAATTTGCTTAGCATTTCTCTTCATGCACTTCTTCAAATTTCCCAAACTTGCACAAGTTGTATCTTGCTCAATTTTCAACATTTTGAAGTGTTCTTGGACTTTTTAGAAATCGAAAGATGTCCTATAAACACTCCTTTTGGTTTCATTTTAATTGAAATTTCCATCCTCATGTACACTTCTTTTGAAAAAGATAACCTTTTGTTGACTTTTAGAAAGACCTATAATGTCTTGATCCATAACTCTCAAATGAAGCATTTTTGGCCAAAGCTTGTGAGACCCAACGTTGTAGAGAATTGAATTCTCTTCAAAATAAGCTTTGATGGAAAAATTTCTGATAAAGTATGTGAAAGTTATGCCTGGTCAAAGTTCTGTTGACTTTTTGTCAAGAAACCCTAATCTGGAAACTTTGACTTTAGATCAAATCTTGAGTTTTCTTGATGAATCATGATCGACCCTTGATCAAATGATGAATGAGACTTCAAAATCTTGATATTGACCAAAAATGATGAAGTTTGACTGTATGTTGACCATAGTTGACTTTTTGTCCAATACAAGTGATTTTCAACCATCTGAGCAATTAACTAGGCAAACTTGAGCTGCGAGGCTTGAAATTTGACATGGTGATACCTTGAGACATATGAGGAGGTATGATTACCACTTGATACAATGGAACTCATCTTTGACTTGAGAGAATCAAAACCCTAATTGTGGGTTGATTGCTTAGGAGAGGGGTCATCTGGTCAACCCTTGAGAAATTCATGAGTAAGGAGATTTGGATTGACTTGACAAAATTGGAGGGAAAATTTTGGGTATAACAAAAACACTCTTCCATTTCTGGTTACTTTGACTGATCCAGTAATGTTGTCGACATCAGGACTTGTGGCTTCAATTGTACTGTCTTCGATAATTAACGGCTCTTGCTTGACGCCATAGTAGTAAAATTCGGCTCCATAATTCCAAGGTATAGCTTTGTTAGAGGAATATGGAACTGGTCTAGGCGAGGTAATAATTAGAGGTGCCACTCTGGGTGCAGGATCAGCAGAGGTGATCTTTATTGTGTTCACATCAGCATATTCTTCGGGATAGTCATTATCTCCCCATCTGGTTTCCTTGATGTCTTCGATTGCAATCTTGTAGCTTTCAGGGGCGGTATATTTCACCGTGAAATGAAATTTCCCACTTGGTTTCCCCAAGGTATCCCATACTTATGGTACGGCTTCACTTACGTCTTCGATTTTAAGGCTTTTGGAAACATCTTCACACAAACTCTCTACAGACGGAGTCTTCATGAATAGCACTTCTCGATTGTCTATCAGGCGTTGAATACCTCTCTTCAACCAGGCACATCCAGTGGGTTCGGATACGCAGTAACAATAGTTGTCAAAACATCCTGGAAATATGCTGGCTCATAGTAAATTATTCTTAACAGTCATCAAGGGAGTGGTTGTCATATCCCAAAATTTTCCCTCCATCTTCTCAAGATATTTCATACATCCATACTCAAGGATTCTTCAAGGGTTGATCAGACAGACCCTCTCCTAGACAATCAACCCAAACTAGGGTTTGGTATTTCTCAGATCAAGATGGACTTCCAACATCTCCAATGGTCTTCATGCCTCCTCATATGCTTCAAATATTCTCCATGTCAAGTTTCAAGCCTCACAAGTCAAGTTTCCTCAAACAATTGCTCAGATGGTTAAAAATCAGTTGTATTGGACAAAAAGTCAACTGTGGTCAACATACAGTCAAACTTCCTGATTTTTGGTCAACATCCTCATTTTGAAGTTACATTTATCATTTGATCAAGGGTTGATCATGATTCATCAAGAAAACTCAAGATTTGCTCAAAAGTCAAACTTTCTAAATTAGGGTTTCTCAGTGAAAAGTCAACCAAACATTGACTGAGCATAACTTCTTCATACTTTCTCAGAAATTTTTCCACCACCTCTTGTTTTGAAGGAAATTCAATTCTACACAACTTCATGTCTCACAAGAATGTTCAAAAAATGCTTCATTTGGAAAGTATGGATCAAAACATTACAGGTCCTTTTCAAAGTCAACAAAAAGTCAACATTTTGTTTTAAAGATATATTGAGCATGGAAACTCCAATTGATATGAAACCAAAGAGGTTGGTTAGAGGACTCTTAGAGCTTTCCAAAAAGTCCAAGAACACTCCAAAATGTGGAAAATTGAGCAAGATACACCATTCACAAGTTGGGCAATTTTGAAGAAGTGCACAAGGAGAGATGCTTGTAAAAATCAATTTTTTTGCAAATGGGCTTACTTTTTCTTCATCCAAACTTGTTCCTTATACAATTAGGAATATCCAAGCCCAATGCCACGAATTTTTATTTTATTTTTATATTTAATTTGGATTTTATTCATTTAAATACAAATTAAATTCAAAAATAAGGTATAAAATCAAAATTAATTGCAAATTAATTTTTTCTCTCATCCTTGAGATCCAAGTAACCCAAAGAAGCCAGCAAATTTCGAAATTTGATTGGATTTGGAAAGAAATTGATTGAAATTGATCAAAAAAGAGAAAATTTGATTTTGTAAAAATCAAATATGTTTTGCATTGATTGATGATGATTTCTTCCTCAAATCAGCTCCAATTCCATCTACTATATATATACAATACATACCACATGAATGGGAACAGATAAATTGCTTGGAGAAACCCTAACCTAGCTCAAAAAAACCGTGCCTCTCAAGCAACTTGCAGCCACAGTTTTAGTTCGATTCAATTGATTCCAAGCATCAAAACACATTCCTTGACATCTCCTGAATCGATCCAGACCTTTACATTGTCCAAAAACATCAAGAATTGAGAAATCACGATTTGGTTTGTTCTTACTTTTTCAAAAATCGAATTCTGTTTATCATGCATTATTAATGTGTTTTGATGATTGTTTTGTGTTTAGAACAAAGTTTGCAAGCTATCTGGACAATCGAATTGAGTTTTCATGGCCTGAATCGAAATACACCATTGTTAGGGTTTTCTGAACCGAATTAGGGCTTCCTTAAATCGGTTAAATTGGACCAAAAGACCATTACCATTGTGTTTAGAATTTGATTTCCAATCGATCCATGTACTCACAACTCATTTATATTATGTGTATGACATTTTGAGAATTGGGCTATAAGGCCGACCGAGGCCGATAAAATTTTAATTCAAATGAGAACGATGAAGTTCTTGGCGCGTGATTGGTGCAAGTCAGGAAGCGACACCTGTTTACAAACTACTCGCTCCGCTTCAATGACACGCGTGCACTCCAGCTCAGTTGGCAAAGGCGTGGGGTTGTGAAGGAGATGTCCTGAGTTCGATCCTTGGCCATGGCAAAGTCTTTTTTTCACATGTTTGCATTTTTTTCATATTTTCTTATTTCTTTTAATATTTTTCATACAATTTAATTTAATTTCCATAATTTTTATCATGCATTTAAAAACACCAAAAAATATCTTTCTTTTTGCATTATTTTCAGAAAATGTTTATTTAATTTATAAAATTAAAAATATTATTTTTGCATGCATATTTAATTTAATTACTAATTTATCATTTAAATCACATTTAATTAGTTTTTAATTATCAAATTAACTCCAAAAAATCCCAAAAAACTATTTTAGCATATTAATGTTATTTCCAGCATGAAATATTTTTCTCATTCAAAAATTATTATTTTTGCTAACATTTTTCTCTTGATTGATTTCCTCGTATTTCCCGATTTCTCATCTTTTCACAGGTTATCCCGTTTCGGACGATTTCTTTTTATCGTTTTCTTTTTTCCAATTATGTAATTGCTCATGGGATGTAATAGTTTAATTAGGGCTTTTATTTTCCGCATTTTTAAATTATGTAACGGCCCCAAAGCCATGTAATAGCGTAGGACTTTATCTTTCCGCACTTTACATTTCCGCAATTTACTTTCCGCACCTATAAATGCTAGTAATTAGGCGTGTATGGCAAGATAAAATCAACATAGCTCACTCTAATTGTCAAGATAACATGAATCTTAAATTAACACACTCTTTTCACACATGCACCCCTTAGGGTAATTCTCTCTCGTTGCCTTACGAATTCAAATGGTCATGTCCCTCAAACGTAGAGGTATTCTAGCACCGTTGCCTTCAAAACAAATCATCATAGTCCCTTCGATACAAAGATCATAAGACCCACGATGTCGCCTACGAATACATGATCTTGACCCTCGATTGTCGCCTACGAAAAATGATGATAGTCCCTTCGAATGTGCTAGGATACTTCCTACAAGTTGCCTTCTATGACCATCCGATGTCCCTTCGAATGTCCCGCTTACATCCAACAAATAGGGTTACCTACCAACTAATGGTATGGATAGTGCTATTTTAAAGGAACGTAAAATAACACGAAAACGACCAATTCTGAGTAGGTAATAAGACTTTTAGTTGCTTGCTCAAATCAAAATACTTTTCACACCTCACACTTTTGTCAAAGTTCAAATTCTTTTCAAAACGAAACGTTTCCGAACACTTTGTATACATTCCTACATGAATCATTACAAAGTCAAAGCAAAATTCCTTTTCAAAACATTTGTCAAACACATAGAAAGCACAATTTTTTTTAAAGTGATCTAAGAGCAACTAAGAGCCCGTAGATAACTACGGATGGAAAGGGGTGCTAATACCTTCCCTTTTCATAACCTTCTCCCTTACTCAGAATCTAACGAAGGTCTTTTTCTGTACTTTTTACCTTCCCTTAATTGGATAAAAGAAAAGTCGGTGGCGACTCTTGCTATCCGCACATTTGTGATACAAAAACCTACAAAGTCAGTTCTAGATCACCTTAAAGAGAGAATTACCTTAGGGATTTCTAGATCACCTTTATTGCTTTTTGTTTGACTTGTATGCTTTATCTTTAAGGGTTGCTTGGGTATTATACTTGTGGGGGATCCTACACCCGGATCCGGGTTTCCTTTTAGGTAAGTAGCAATAAATCGTCGCGACCGTTAGACGTATATCGAAACGGTCAACATGATGGCTACGTTAGTGTGACACTTTGGATGTCCTGATACTCTTCATTTCCAAGTTGAGGATAATATTTGGCTTCTGCGTGGTGTCATCAAGCACTAACTAAACTTGTAGAACCTTAATTGACCCATCTTGGCCATTAGAAGGTAGTGAGATGGTCGGCTGTGGTGCAGACTAAGGTTGGCTGATACTCGATGCTACGCTCATTGAGATCAGACTTTTGGGATATTTTCGGTCGACCACTTGGTAGTCGTATTGAAATAAACGCCTACGAGAAAGATCAATGATGTGAGATTCCTAGAACCCGATTACTATTATAGGACAAGATGAACCAATTCAAACTTTTGGTGGGGTAATCACCTATACCTCATGCAAGCCTTAAACCTAGGCTCATTGTGTGAATTGTTTGTGTGTGCTAAACATGACATCATGACATCATTCGCATTGCATATCATTTCTAACTATTTCAAGGACCTAGGGATTT
Source organism: Vicia sativa (assembly GCA_021764765.1). Classification (NCBI taxonomy): domain Eukaryota; kingdom Viridiplantae; phylum Streptophyta; class Magnoliopsida; order Fabales; family Fabaceae; genus Vicia; species Vicia sativa. The sequence continues at coordinate 53,853,254 of CM038794.1, read as the reverse complement.
ATCTTTGCTCTGTTTTGTAGGAATTATGGCTTCTAGAAAGACTATCCGAATCAACTTCATGGGTATACCTTCTCAGCTCAAAGAATTGGTTTCAGAGATTCCCGACCATGCTCAGTTCATCAAAAGACATGGTTATCTACTTGACTTGGTTATCTCCAGTTTTGAAGAAGATATGATGCATGTCCTATTCCAGTTCTTTGATCCGAAACACCATTGCTTTACATTCCCAGATTATCAGTTGGTTCCTACCTTGGAAGAGTTCTCTAAGCTACTTGGGGTACCTATTCTTGACCAAATGCCATTCACCGGTCTAGAAAAGGCCCCTAAGTACGAAGACATTGCAACAGCCTTACATCTTAAGCGCTCAGACATTGAAGCCAATTGGGAAACAAGAAGCGGAGTTAAGGGTTTACTTGCTAAGTTCCTGATTAAGAAAGCCCGAGAGTTCCTCAAAGTTATGAGTTTCCATGCATTCGAAGACATTGTGGCCTTGCTAATCTATGGTTTAGTTCTATTTCCTAACTCGGATCAATTCATAGATGTTAATGCCATCAAGTTGTTTCTTACCCGCAATCCTGTGCCTACTTTACTTGGAGATATTCTACATTCTCTCCACACTCGTACCATCAAGAGACAAGGAACTCTCATGTGTTGTATACCGTTACTTTCCAGGTGGTTTATTTCGCACCTTCCTCCATCAGTTTTGAAGAATGAACAAAGATTGAAGTGGTCTCAAAGGCTAATGTCACTCTCTCATTCAGAGATCCGTTGGAATCTTTTCTCTCAAAAGGATTTCACCTTCATTGAGTGTTGTGGAGAATTCCCTAATGTACCACCACTTTGTATAAGGGGCGGTATTACTTACAACCCTTCTCTAGCTTTACGTCAGTTTGGTTTTGCTCAAAGAGATGGTCCTCATGATATGCTTCTCCAAGACATTGTGTTCGACTACAATCACGATCTCCAGAATTACCGACGAAGGTTCATACACGCTTGGGGCATGGTAAAGAAGACTGATACCAAGACTTTGGGGCACCAGAACTCCATTCCTTGGGAACCTTACCTCAAATGGGTGTGAGCTCGAGCTCAAAATCTCATGATGCCGTTTACACCCATGTTACCAGTAATTATGGAACCTGTTGCTATAGGTGACGTACCCTATATTGTTCTTCATCCCGACATACCTACTGATTTTGAAGACTTGAAGAGATCCTGGATTCAACTTAAAGAAGAAAGGGATACCTTTGAAGCTCAGTGTTATGCAAGTGAGAAGAAAGTGCTAGAGTTGACGAAGCTACTTCATGAGGAGCAAAACATCAACGCCTACCTCGGCATCAAGAGGAAGCGCCCATAGGAGACTTAGAGCTCTCAGATTTATATGTTTTTCTTTTATTGTTTTGAACTATCTTTTGTACTTAAAAAGAAAAATAATAAAAAGAGAACTAATAAATGTTTGTTCATTGCTTGTTTAACAAATTTAAATCTCTAAGGTCCTTGAAAACATTGCATTGCATTCGCATACACATCGCATATCATAGCATAGCATTGCATCACAGGTACATTGAAGATTGGTTTTCTCATTCTCTCGCTATTTATTTTAGCGTAAATGGCTCTCGAGCATCACAAAGATCTCGTGCTCGTAATGCTCGGCCCAAAGATATGTTCACCAATTTGGCCCAAGGCCAAGAAGATCCGAAGAAGCTCATCAACAAAAAGAAGAAGGTTGTTGGTCTTCTCAACATGGGCAGACGCTACAAAGGTGGTCCTAAGAGGGTCAGTCGGATAGAGCTCTCTGAAGGAAGTGTCAAGAATGAGGGGAGTGTCGAGGGTAATGAAGATAACCAGCGTGAGCCTAAGAAGGAGGGAGAAGATCGCTCTGACTATAGCCAGTACTCTGATGAAGATGACAAGTACAAGCAACTTGAAGACCGCCTGAATGCTGTGGAAAACCTGAAGATGTCCGGGCTGAATTTTGATGATCTGAGCCTTGTTCCTGGTGTGGTGGTTCCTCCTAAGTTCAAAGTTCCAACTTTTGCTAAGTATGATGGCATGTCTTGTACGAAGCTGCATTTGAAGTCCTATGTTCAAAAGATCAACCCCCACACTGATGACAGAAAGTTGTGGATTCACTATTTTCAAGAGAGTTTGTCCGAAACTCAGTTGGAGTGGTATTATCAGCTAGAGAATGACCGTATCCGTACCTGGAGTAACTTAGCAGATGCTTTCTACAAGCAATATGAGTACAATGCTGAATTGACACCCACTCGCATGCAACTACAGAGCATGTCTATGGGTCGTGATGAGAAGTTTAAGGAGTATGCTCAGAAATGGAGAGATTTAGCAGGCAGAGTTCAACCACCCTTCTCCAATAGGGAATTGGTTGATATGTTTATGGGAACACTGACAGGCCCGTTCTTCAATCATCTGATTGGAAACTCTTCAGCCGGATTTACCGAGTTGATATTGACAGGAGAGCGTATTGAAGCTGGTATCAAAAGTGGAAAGATTCAGATAGAGTCATCTTCAAATGCTGCGAAGAGATCTTTTGGTGGTAAGAAGGAAACTAATGTTGTGTATGGTCAGAAAAGCCGAGCCAAGACCGACCGTGCTCAATCTGTGGGGGCAGTTGTGATCTCCAATCCTACATCAGCACAACCTCAACGAGACAACACGCGTAACCAGAACGTGCCACGAAGATAGTTTACGAAGATCAACATGCCATTGTCGCAAGCCTTGCAACACATGTTGAAAGCAGAGCTGATAACCTTGAGGGATCCTCCTCAAAATATCAACACTTCCTCTCCGAGATACAATCCTAATGCTAAGTGTGCTTACCATTCCAACAGCCCAGGGCATGACACTGACAACTGTTGGGCTCTGAAAACAAGATTCAAGATTTGATTGAAGCTAAGAAGATTGAGTTTGATCCTCCTGTTGAGACTCCGAATGTGATCAACGCGCCTATGCCTAACCATGACAAGAGTTCCAATGCTGTTGGGGAGGATACTTATGTTTTCAACATAGATGACTTGACCATTCCTCTCGATGATTAAGAAGAATTTGCTGCAAGCCGGTGTCAATCCAGAATGCCGAGAGAATTGTCGTTGGTGCCCATCTGCACCTGATGGCTGTGCTTGGTTGAGAAGACGTGTTCAGTGCATGATGGATAACCGTGAAATACTATTTCTAAAACCACCTGTGCAGAAGTTGTGTGAAGATATGTCTAAGTTGAAGATCGAGGAAGGGAATGAAACTGCACCGTCCGTGTGGGATACCTTGGGGCAGCCAAGTGGAAAGTATGATTACATGGTGAAGTACACTGTTCCTGAAAGCTATAAGATTCCTATTGAAGATGTTAAGGCGACCGGATGGGGTGACGATTTCCCATAAGACTATGCTGATGTTAACACCATAAGGATTTCCTCTGTTGATTTTGTGCCTAGAGTGGCACCTCTCATCATTACTTCTCCCGGACCAGTTCCATATTCCTCTGACAAGGCTATCCCTTGGAATTATGGAGCTGATGTTTACTATCATGGCGTCAAGCAAGACCCTCTGACCATTGAAGATCTTACAGTTGAAGCTACCATTCCTGACATTGACAACATCACCGGATCGAGCAAGGTGACCAGAACCGGAAGGGTGTTCTCTCCAGATATCTCTCCTCCAAAAGACACTGCGACACCAGCTCGCATCCCAGCTATTCAACCCATTCCCCAAGCTAGAGGGAAATAGCCAGTAACTCATCCTGCTCACCCAGAAGTACCAAAGGAAGTTACTGAAGACACCTCCAAACAAGAAATGGAGGAAATTCTGAAGATCATCAAAAAGAGTGACTACAATGTTGTGGAACAGTTAGGACAGACTCCGTCCAAGATCTCCATGCTTGCTCTGCTCTTGTGCTCTAAGGCTCATGCTAATGCCTTGGTGAAGTTTTTGAAGAATGCTCACGTACCACAGGACACTACTACTGAGAAGTTTGAAGTTTGTATTGCTAGCCTGGCTGCCAACAACGGCCTAGGCTTCTCTGATGCTGATTTGACTCCTGCCGGAAAGAAACACAACAAAGCCTTGCACATCTCTGTTGAATGCAAGGGTGCCACATTGTCTCATGTTTTGGTGGATACCGGTTCTGCTCTGAATATCCTTCCGAAGACTGCTTTTGATCGACTTAATATCGAAGGGTTGGTTCTGAGACCCAATGATATAATTGTGAGAGCTTTAGATGGTTCTAAGCGAACAGTACTTGGAGAGCTCATTCTACCTATTAAAGTCGGTTCCCAGACTTTTGACTCCACTTTCTTTGTCATGGACATCCGTCCAGCTTACTCTTGCCTACTTGGACGCCCTTGGATACATAAGGCGGCATACCTCTACCCCGCATCGACTGAAATACCGGTGAAAGGGAAGGTTGTTACAGTATGTGAAGAAGAATATATGGTCAGTCATCTACAGTCATTCTGATACCTCGAGGTGGAGGGCGAATTCTTCGAGACTCCCTGTCAAGCTTTTGAAACAATCCCCAGAGTCATGCCTGTTGACTCTCCTGTCACTCCTGAAGTTACACAAGTTCCGCCTAGGATGGCCTCGCTGAAAGATGCTCAAGCTGCTATTGAAGAAGGAGGTAGTACTATTTGGGGTCAGCTCCCTGATCTTCCATTCAAATTTGACAAGACTGGTTTAGGCTTTACCATCAAGGGTCAGAAGATGATACACCGCGAATGTGCCGGCCAACTGCCTTTCCGCATCAGCCAAAGTGGAATCCATGCTATAGAAGACGACGACAACGACTTCGACATCAGCAAGTGGATCTTCCCAACTCGCACAATGGGCTCGAATTGGAAGATCAAGACGCTCATACCAATCTCCTTTAGACAGGAGTAATTGCTCTTGTTTTGTTTTGCTTTTCGTATTTTTTATGTTTTATAAACTCTAAAGCCTAGTGCCTTGCCCGGGGCATCATGGTTCATTTGTGAGGGTTATTATCTATCATTTGCATATTTTCATTCAATAAAATCGTTGGACTTTTGCATTCAATTGATTGTTTGTTTTCTTTTACTTTATCACCCCTTTAAAAAGCTATGTGTTTCTTACACACACCCACGTGATACACTGCAGAATCACTCTGAATCTCGTTGATAACAGCTATGCTATTGCTAAATATGACTTCGATAATCCGATCTACCAAGCCGAAGACGAAGGTGAGGAAGATTGTGAAGTGCCGGAGAACTTGTCGACTACAGAAGAAGAGTGAGTTATACAGCCACACGAAGAGCAAGTTGAGGTTGTGAATCTGGGTACTGATGAAGATAGAAAAGAGATCAAGATAGGAGCGGGTCTTGAGAATAGTGTCAAAGAAAGATTGGTTCAGATGCTACGAGACTATATTGAGATATTTGCTTGGTCATATGAAGACATGTCGGGTTTAGACATTGATATTGTAGTACACCGATTGCCGACAAAAGAAGGTTTTCTCGATGAAATGAAGGTTTCGCATGCGTCCCGAGATGTCAGAGAAAATCAAAGCCGAAGTTATGAAGCAGTTCAACGCCGGTTTCTTAGCTGTTACTTCTTATCCACAGTGGGTTGCTAACGTGGTGCCTGTGCCTAAGAAGGATGGCAAGGTACGAATGTGTGTAGATTACAGAGATCTGAACAAAGCAAGTCCGAAAGACGATTTCCCACTTCCTCATATTTATGTTCTGGTTGACAACACCGCAAAGATAAGGTTTTCTCCTTCATGGATGGTTTCTCCTACAATCGATCAAAATGGCTCCAAGACATGGAGAAGACTACTTTATACGTGGGGCACTTTCATTACAAGGTTATGCCGTTTGGACTAAAGAACGCAGGCGCCACTTATCAGCGTGCTATGGTGACATTATTTCATGACATGATTCATCACGAGATAGAGGTCTACGTCGACGACATGATAGCTCGGTCACAGACTGAAGAAGAACATCTTGATCATTTGCAGAAACTGTTTGATAGATTGAAGAAGTACAGACTGAGACTTAATCCCAACAAATGCACCTTTGGAGTAAGATCCGGTAAACTCCTAGGGTTTGTTGTCAGTAGTAAAGGTATTGAAGTTGACCCCGCCAAGGTTAAAGCGATTCAAGAAATGCCAGCTCCCCGTACCGAGAAGGAAGTCAGAGGTTTCTTGGGTCGATTGAAATACATTGCCAGATTCATTGCACATCTAACTGCTACTTGTGAGCCAATCTTCAAGTTACTCAAGAAAGATCAAGTAGTGGAATGGAACGAAGATTGCCAGATTGCTTTTGACAAAATCAAGGAGTACCTAACAGAATCCTCCTATCCTGATGCCGCCTGTCGAAGGAAGACCTCTTATCATGTACTTGACAGTGTTAGAGAACTCAATGGGGTGTGTGTTGGGGCAACATGACGAGTCTGGTCGAAAAGAGTATGCAATATACTACGTTAGCAAAAAGTTTACCGACTGTGAAACAAGATACTCACAGCTCGAGAAAACTTGCAACGCTTTGGCTTGGGCTGCTCGCCGACTAAGACAGTATATGTTGACTCACACTACCTTGTTGATTTCCAAGATGGATCCGATAAAATACATATTTGAGAAACCAGCTCTCTCCGGAAGAATAGCAAGATGGCAAATGATCTTGACCGAGTATGACATCCAGTACACTTCTCAGAAAGAGATCAAAGGAAGTGTAGTAGCCGATCATTTGGCTCATCAAGCCGTAGATGACTATCAGTCTATGCAGTTCGAATTTCCAGATGAAGGACCTGAACAAGGATCCCGATGGACTATGGTCTTTGATGGAGCCTCAAACGCACTCAGCAATGGCATTGGCGCCATCATTACTTCCCCTACAGGAGGACACACGCCTTTCACCGCCAGATTATGTTTCAGTTGCACTAACAACATGGCCGAATACGAAGCGTGCATCATGGGAATCAAAGCTGCTATTGACTTAAGAATCAAGTTCTTGCAAGTGTATGGAGACTCAGCTTTGGTGATGAGTCAGATTAAGGGCGAGTGGGACACGAAGCATCCGAATCTCATTCCATATTGAGAGCATGTTTTGAGTTTGATTCCTTACTTCGAAGAGATCACTTTCAATCACATTCCACGAGAAGAGAATCAGTTGGAAGACGCATTAGCTACTATGTCGTCTATGTTCAAGGTCAGATGGGACAACGAGGCTCCCCAGATCATCATTGAGAAGTTTGACGAACCAGCGTATTGTTATGAACTTGAAACAGAAGAGAAACCTTGGTACTATGACGTGAAGAGGTATCTTGAGACTCAAGAATATCCCACAGGGGTATCTGTCAATGATAAGAAGTTCTTGAGAAGATTTGCATCTAAATTCTTCCTCAACAATGGCATCTTATACAAGCACAATCACGACTTGTGCTTACTCCCCTGTGTAGACCGGAAAACAGCAGAACGTATCATGGAAGAGTTACACGAAGGCGCATTTGGTACCCACTCCAGTGGACACACCATGGCTAAGAAGATTTTGAGAACAGTTACTATTGGTCCACCATGGAAGTCGATTGTCACCGCTACGCCGATCTTGTCACAAATGCCGATATATGCGACAAAGTGCACGTACCTCCGTACCTCAATGTTCTAACAGCTCCTTGGCCTTTTGCAATGTGGGGCATTGACATGATTGGAGAAATCAAGCCCACGGCTTCCAACGGACATCGTTTCATCCTTGTGGCAATTGACTATTTCACCAAATGGGTAGAAGCAGCCTCGTTCGCATCTGTTACCAAGAATGTTGTGGCTCGTTTCATCAAACACAATCTTATTTGTCGGTATGGAACTCCTGAGAGGATTATCACAGATAACGGCTCTAATCTCAACAATAAGATGATCACCGAACTCTGCACGCAGTTCAAGATCAAGCATCACAATTCTTCTCTCAGATCGGCCTAAGATGAATGGTGCCGAAGCCGCCAACAAGAACATTAAGAAGATTATACAGAAAATGAGAGTGACTTACAAGGATTGGCATGAGATGTTACCATTCGCTCTTCATGGTTATCGCACTACAGCACGAACATCAACAGGGGCAACTCCCTTCTCTCTTGTGTACGGTATGGAAGCAGTCCTACCCCTCGAGGTTCAAATACCCTCGACCAGAGTCCTCCAGGACACAGAGTTAGGTGAAGAGGATTGGATTCAGACTCGCCTTGACCAGATTAACTTGATTGATGAGAAACGACTCGCGTCCATCTGCCATGGACAGATCTATCAGAAGCGAATGATCAGAGCGTTTAACAAGAAAGTCAAGCACCGAGTCTACCAAGTCGGTGATCTAGTAGTCAAGCGCATCATTCTTCCACAAAGTGATCCCAGGGGAAAATGGACTCCCACTTTTGAGGGACCGTTTGTAGTCAAGACAGTATTCTCCGGCGGAGCTATGATACTTGGCACCATGGATGGTGAAGACTTCCCACACCCTGTGAATGCAGACATAGTCAAAAAATAGTACGCATAAAAGAGACCCGCTAGGTCAACTGGCCTAGGCAAAATAAGGGCATCCTGACGAACCAAAAAGGTTCGGGCAAAAGTTAAGGATATATATACAAAACATGTACACCCGGCAAGTCGAAAACTTGAAAAGGCGGCTTGGGCAAAAAAGGGTATCCTGGTAGACTGAAAACCCGAAAGGGCGGTCTAGGCAAAAGTTAGGGATTTAAGCGTACGACTATGTCTCGTCCCAATCATCTTACTTCCAGACTACTATCAGCATTCAAGATTCAAATGGTGAAGATCAATCTACTCACTTTCCACTGACAGCAAGGAGATGAGATAGTTGAAATGTATGAGTACTAGCATAGTTGGAACTTAACGAGATTGTTTCCGCATAGCTTTTTACTTTTCTTGTGTACAAACTGCTTGGCCATACACCACCTTTCAAATAAATACAAGTTTCTTTCTCTTTACGATTTTTGTTGTTGCCGTTTGCATAAAGTCCAACGTTTGCTTTGAATGATTATATGCATCTAACAATAAAATCTATTCACAAACATGCGAAAAGTGAACATGCAAGAGTAGTTACTACAGGCTCCAGGAATTGAGATGACGACGAAAGTCACCAATGCATTCCCTCGCGGAGCATAATCCCCACAGAGGTGTCACTCACCACAAAACCTTCCCCAGCAAAGAAGAGGAGAACCCCCAAGCAGTGATTCCACTCAACTTAATCGGGTTACACCCATCTTCGAGCAATAACATTTCACCCCCCAGCCGAGGTATTTGTCCCTAGCAAAATATCTCTCAACAATTCCCCTTTTCCCCAGCAGCATCAGTATCCAGACCTGAGACTTGGTCAGATAGTGCACCGGAGGAAACCTACATCTATTATGCCTCAGTCAGAGATTACAACGGGCTCCAGATTCTTCTAACCCGGTCTCCCGGCAACTATCAAATACTCTCCAGCAGGATTTACACACAAGATCCCCAGCAGAGTACCTCCCAGACTCTCCCCAGCAGGGTCTATATATGAGATTCTCAACAACGTGTTTCTCGATCTCTACCATCCTCAACAAAATCTAGGCCCAAGACTTGGTCAGATAGTGCACCGGAGGAATCAAAGTTTTCTTTCTTCTCAGGGTTTCCGTCCCCAAACAGAAGTCAGAAATCCTCAAACAGAACATCTGCCTCTTCTTCAAGATGGATATGTTTTGAAATACCACAACATCTATCATTCATACATTTCTCATAAAGTCACAAAATATGCATATGTCATTCATACACATTTTCATGCATCATTCCTTGCATAAGACTAACAATATTCTATCAAAGTTTCTCTTATTTTTTCAAAAACAGGTGAAAATCACTTCTGAAACGACAGGTCCAGGATTAATGCCCGAAGCCAGACGGGGAAAACTATCTGAACGACCGTCCTAGTTGTCCTCTGACAACTGGTCCAGGATTAATGCCCGAAGCTAGACGGGAAAACTATCTGAACGACCACCCTCGTTGTCCTCCCACAACGGATCCCGGATTAATACCCGAAGCTAGACGGGAAACCCTATCCGAACGATCACAAGTTATCCTCCGATAACAGGCAATGGACCAATACCCGATGCACAACAGGGAAGCTATCCACATTTTGCCAACTACTACCCCCCAGAGTAGTCAGCACGAAGAACTATTCTGACTCATTCTCATTATCAATAGCAACTACAAAGTCTGGCGTACGACTCAATTGCCTTGGATGGCATCTTAAGCCCATCTCCGACTACTTGTCAACAGCTCTCCACCTTCAGAATGCTGCATATTTGGTTAAAAACCAATACAAACCAATAACTTCATTCAAAGATGAGCACGAAGTCTAACGTACGACTCCCTCCGGATGGCATCTTAAGCCCATCCCCTTTCACTTCCAGAAACATCTACAGAGCCTAGCGTACGGCTCACTCTTCAGCACCGACCTTTCCAGATGGCATCTTAAGCCCATCCCCGTCAATTCTTCTATCAACAATCTCAAGTCTAGTGTGCGACTCATTCCCCAGCAAAGTCTCCAACTTCTCCAAATGGCATCTGTAAGCCCATTCCTGCATCATCAGCCAACGGCGAGTGCAAATTTTCAGGTGTACTCGAGTGTTCAATCATCTTCTACCTCCAGGTCACGAAAGGCGAACATGCCAATCTAACCCTTCTAGTACAAAAAGATTGAACAGGGGCAGCTGTCATACCCCAAAATTTGCCCTGCATCTTCTCAAGATATTTCATACATCCATACTCAAGGATTCTTCAAGGGTTGATCAGACAAACCCTCTCCTAGACAATCAACCCAAACTAGGGTTTGGTATTTCTCAGATCGAGATGGACTTCCAACATCTCCAATGGTCTTCATGCCTCCTCATATGCTTCAAAGATTCTCCATGTCAAGTTTCAAGCCTCACAAGTCAAGTTTCCTCAGACAATTGCTCAGATGGTTGAAAATCAGTTGTATTGGACAAAAAGTCAACTGTGGTCAACATACAGTCAAACTTCCTGATTTTTGGTCAACATCCTCATTTTGAAGTTACATTTATCATTTGATCAAGGGTTGATCATGATTCATCAAGAAAACTCAAGATTTGCTCAAAAGTCAAACTTTCTAAATTAGGGTTTCTCAGTGAAAAGTCAACCAAACATTGACTGAGCATAACTTCTTCATACTTTCTCAAATTTTTCCACCACCTCTTGTTTTGAAGGAAATTCAATTCTACACAACTTCATGGCTCACAAGAATATTCAAAAAATGCTTCATTTGGAAAGTATGGATCAAAACATTACAGGTCCTTTTCAAAGTCAACAAAAAGTCAACATTTTGTTTTGAAGATATATTGAGCATGGAAACTCCAATTGAGATGAAACCAAAGAGGTTGGTTAGAGGACTCTTAGAGATTTCCAAAAAGTCCAATAACACTCCAAAATGTGGAAAATTGAGCAAGATACACCATTCACAAGTTGGGCAATTTTGAAGAAGTGCACAAGGAGAGATGCTTGTAAAAATCAAATTTTTTGCAAATGGGCTTACTTTTTCTTCATCCAAACTTGTTCCTTATACAATTAGGAATATCCAAGCCCAATGCCACGAATTTTTATTTTATTTTTCTATTTAATTTGGATTTTATTCATTTAAATACAAATTAAATTCAAAAATAAGGTATAAAATCAAAATTAATTGCAAATTGATTTTTTCTCTCATCCTTGAGATCCAAGTAACCCAAAGAAGCCAGCAAATTTCGAAATTTGATTGGATTTGGAAAGAAATTGATTGAAATTGATCAAAAAAGAGAAAATTTGATTTTGTAAAAATCAAATATGTTTTGCATTGATTGATGATGATTTCTTCCTCAAATCAGCTCCAATTCCATCTACTATATATATACAATACATACCACATGAATGAGAACAGAAAAATTGCTTGGAGAATCCCTAACCTAGCTCAAGAAAACCGTGCCTCTCAAGCAACTTGCAGCCACAGTTTTAGTTCGATCCAATTGATTCCAAGCATCAAAACACATTTCTTGACATCTCCTGAATCGATCCAGACCTTTACATTGTCCAAAAACATCAAGAATTGAGAAATCACGATTTGGTTTGTTCTTACTTTTTCAAAAATCGAATTCTGTTTATCATGCATTATTAATGTGTTTTGATGATTGTTTTGTGTTTAGAACAAAGTTTGCAAGCTATCTGGACAATCGAATTGAGTTTTCATGGCCTGAATCGAAATACACCATTGTTAGGGTTTCCTAACCGAATTAGGGCTTCCTTAAATCGGTTAAATTGGACCAAAAGACCATTACCATTGTGTTTAGAATTTGATTTCCAATCGATCGATGTACTCACAACTCATTTATATTATGTGTATGAGATTTTGAGAATTGCAGGGGCTATAGCGTCGCCGAGGCCGACAAAATTTTAATTCAAATGAGAACGATGAAGTTCTTGGCGCGTGATTGGTGCAAGTCAGGAAGCGACACCTGTTTACAAACTACTCGCTCCGCTTCAATGACACGCGTGCACTCCAGCTCAGTTGGCAAAGGCGTGGGGTTGTGAAGGAGATGTCCTGAGTTCGATCCCTGGCCATGGCAAAGTCTTTTTTTCACATGTTTGCATTTTTTTTCATATTTTCTTATTTCTTTTAATATTTTTCAAACAATTTAATTTAATTTCAATAATTTTTATCATGCATTTAAAAACACCAAACAATATTTTTCTTTTTGAATTATTTCCAGAAAATGTTTATTTAATTTATAAAATTAAAAATATTATTTTTGCATGCATATTTAATTTAATTACTAATTTATCATTTAAATCACATTTAATTAGTTTTTAATTATCAAATTAACTCCAAAAAATCCCAAAAAATTATTTTAGCATATTAATGTTATTTCCAGCATGAAATATTTTTCTCATTCAAAAATTATTATTTTTGCTAACATTTTTCTCTTGATTGATTTCCTCGTATTTCCCGATTTCTCATCTTTTCACAGGTTATCCCGTTTTTGACGATTTCTTTTTATCGTTTTCTTTTTTCCAATTATGTAATTGCTCATGGGATGTAATAGTTTAATTAGGGCTTTTATTTTCCGCATTTTTAAATTATGTAACTGCCCCAAAGCCATGTAATAGCGTAGGACTTTATCTTTCCGCACTTTACATTTCCGCAATTTACTTTCCGCACCCTATAAACTGCTAGTAATTAGGCGTGTATGGCAAGATAAAATCAACATAGCTCACTCTAATTGTCAAGATAACATGAATCTTAAATTAACACACTCTTTTCACACATGCACCCCTTAGGGTAATTCTCTCTCGTTGCCTTACGAATTCAAATGGTCATGTCCCTCGAACGTAGAGGTATTCTAGCACCGTTGCCTTCAAAACAAATCATCATAGTCCCTTCGATACAAAGATCATAAGACCCACGATGTCGCCTACGAATACATGATCTTGACCCTCGATTGTCGCCTACGAAAAATGACGATAGTCCCTTCGAATGTGCTAGGATACTTCCTACAAGTTGCCTTCTATGACCATCCGATGTCCCTTCGAATGTCCCGCTTACATCCAACAAATAGGGTTACCTACCAACTAATGGTATGGATAGCGCTATTTTAAAGGAACGTAAAAGAACACGAAAACGACCAATTCTGAGTAGGTAATAAGACTTTTAGTTGCTTGCTCAAATCAAAATACTTTTCACACCTCACACTTTTGTCAAAGTTCAAATTCTTTTCAAAACAAAACGTTTCCGAACACTTTGTATACATTCCTACATGAATCATTACAAAGTCAAAGCGAAATGCCTTTTCAAAACATTTGTCAAACACACAGAAAGCACAATTTTTTTTAAAGTGATCTAAGAGCAACTAAGAGCCCGTAGATAACTACGGATGGAAAGGGGTGCTAATACCTTCCCTTTTCATAACCTTCTCCCTTACTCAGAATCTAACGAAGGTCTTTTTCTGTACTTTTTACCTTCCCTTAATTGGATAAAAGAAAAGTCGGTGGCGACTCTTGCTATCCGCACATTTGCGATACAAAAACCTACAAAGTCTGTTAACCGTGTTACAGTGGTTAACTCATTCACAACAAAGACATAAGAGTCGTTATCAATGGTGTTGGCATTCTTGCCATGATCAGGCGTTGGTGCATTGATCACATTCGGGGTTTCAACGGGAGGGTAGAATTTAATTTCCTGAGCTTTAATCATGTCTTGGATCTTATTCTTCGAGGCCCAATAATTGTTAGTGTCGTGCCCTAGGCCATTGGAGTGGTATGCACACCTTGCATTAGGATTGTACTTCAGAGAGGCTGTATTTACATGCTGAGGAGGATCTCTCAAAGTAATCAGCTCTTCTTTCAACATGTGTTGTAATGCTTGAGACAACGACATGTTGATCTTCGTAAACTGTCTTCTTGGCGCATTCTGTCTATGTGTGTTGTCTTGTTGAGGTTGCACTAGTTTGGGATTGGATATCAGGATTGCCCCCACAGATTGATTGCGATCAGCTTTATCACAGTTCTTCTGACCATGCACAACATTGGCTTCTTTCTTCCCACCAAAAGATCTCTTCGCAGCATTTGAAGATGTCACGACTTGAATATTTCCACTCTTGATTCTAGCTTCGATACGTTCTCCTATCAATATCAGTTCACTGAATCTGGATGAAGAGTTTCCAATCATATGATTAAAGAATAGTCATGTCAGTGTTCCCATGAACATGTCAACCAATTCCCTATTAGATAAGGGTGGTTGGACTCTGCCTTCTAGATCTCTCCATTTCTGGGCGTACTCTTTGAACTTCTCATCATGGCCTATAGACATATTCTGTAGTTGCATGCGGGTTGGTGTCAATTCAGTGTTATACTGGTATTGTTTGTAAAAAGAATCTTCCAAATCATTCCAGGTATAAATGTGAGTATTCTCTAGCTGATAATACCACTCTAACTGTGCTCTGGACAGTCACTCTTGAAAGAAATGCATCCACAATTTCTTGTCAGCAGTGTGTGGTTAAATCCTATGAACATAGGACTTCAGATGAAGCTTCGGACATGAAATGCCATCATACTTAGCAAAAGTAGGAACTTTGAACTTGCGGGGAATGACCACTCCAGGAACCAAACTTAAGTCATCAAAATTCAATCCTGACATTTTCAGATTTTCCACAACATTCAGACGGTCTTCAAGTTGCTTATACTTCTCATCATCAGGTGGATATTGCTCGCTCATATAGTCTTCTTGTTCTTCTTCTTGAGACTCATGGTTTCTTCCTTCACTGGCCTTGACGCTACCTTCAGTTTTAGCGCTCTTTTTTGAGAATTCAAGTTATCTTACTACCTTGACTGGACCTCTATACCTTTTCCCCATGTTGAGGATGCCAATGATCTTCTTCTTTTTCTTCTTGACGATGAGCTATTTCATATTTTTCTGTACTTGGGCCAAGTTGGTGAACATTTCTTGGAACTGAGCGTTTTGAGCCTGGAGATCTTTGACAGTTTGTTCGAGAGCCATTTTCGCTGAAATAAACAACGAGAGAATAAGAAAACCGATCTTCAGAGTACCTGTTATGAAATGATATGCTATGATATTTTATGGTATGCAATGTTATGCAATGTTTTCAAGGACCTTAGGAATTTAAATTTCGTAAACAAAGCACGAACAAAATTTTTATTTGATTGAATAGTAATACAAAAGAAAATTCAAGTATAAAGTAAACTCCTAGTGTTTAGGCCTCCCATGGGCGCTTCCTCTTTGTGTTGACATAGATGTTAATGCTCTGTTCTTCGTGAAGTAGCTTCGTCAACTCCAATACTCTTTTCTAGCTTTCATAGCACTGAGCTTCGAATATATCCCTTTCTTCTTTGAATTGAATCCAGGATCTCTTCAATTCTTCAAAATTAGTAGGCATGACTGGACGGAGAATGGTATAAGACCCGTCGTCTTCAACAACAGGTTCCATAATTACTGGTAGAATAGCATCATATGGCATCATAATATTTTTAGCATGAGACCGTACCCATTTGAGGTAAGGTTCCCAAAGAATGGAATATTTATGCCCCAAGGTCTTGGTATCAGTCTTATTTACCATGCCCCATGCGTGTACAAATCTTTGGCGATAACCATGGAGATCGGTGTTGTAGTCAAACACAATGCTTTGAATAAGTATGTCATGAGGACCGTCTCTTCGAGCATAACCAAACTTCTGTAGCGCTAGAGAAGGGTTGTAAGTGATACCTCCCCTTATGTCATGGAGTGGTATATTAGGGAATTCCCCACAGCGCTCAATGAAAGTGAAGTCTTTTTGATAGTAAAGACACCAACGAATATTGGAATGAGAGAGTGACATCAACCTTTGAGACCACTTCAGACCTTGTTCATTCTTCATCACTGATTGAGGAAGGTGCGAAATAAACCACCTGGACAATAATGGTATGCAACACATGATAGTGCCTTGTCTCTTCATAGTACGGGTGTGGAGAGAATGTATAATATCTCTGAGCAAAGTAGGCACAGGATTACGAGTGAGGACTATCTTGATGGTGTTTACATCTATGAATTAATGTGGATTAGGAAATAGAACCAAACCATAGATTAGCAAAGCCAAGATGTCATCGAAAGCGTGGAAACTCATAGCCTTTAGGAATTCTCGAGATTTCTTTATCAGAAACTTGGAAGGCAAACCCTTAACTCCACTTCTTGTTTCCCACTTAGCTTTAATGTCTGACCGCTTTAGGTGTAAAGCTGCTGCAATGTCTTCAAAATTTGTAACTTTTGTTGAACTGGTGAAAGGTATCTGATCAAGGATAGGTATCCCAAGTAGCTTAGAGAGTTATTCCATTGTAGGTACCAATTGAAAGTCTGGGAAGGTGAAACAATGATGTTTCGGATCAAAGAACTGGAATATGATGCTCATTATATCTTCTTCAAAACCGGAGGTAACCAAGTCGAGTAGATAACCATGCTTTTTGATGAACTGGGGATGATCAGGAACTTTTGAGACTAACTCCTTGAGTTGAGAAGGTATACCCACGAAGTTGATTCGGATAGCCTTCCTGGAAGCCATAACCCTACAAAATAGAGCAAACGTAAATCCTTAGGTCCTTGAAATGGTTAGAAATGTTATGATGTATAGGTGTCTTGCATGGGGTATAGGTGTCTACCCTATTGGAGTTTAAGTTGGTTCAACCTGTCCTACAATAGTAACCGGGTTCTAGGAATCTCATATCATGGATCTTTATCACAGGCTTAATTTTAGTACGACTACCAAATGGTCTACCAAAACATCCCGAAAGTCGAAGCTCAATGAGCGTAGCATCGAGTATCAACCAACCTCAGTTTGCACCAAAGTTCACTATCTCACTACCTTCTAATGGCTAGGATGGGTCAATTAGGGTTCTAAAAGTTTAGTTAGTGCTTGATGACACCACGCAGACGCCAAATATTTCCTCAATTGAACATGAGGAACATCAGGACATCCAAAGTATCGCACTAACCATAGCCTTCATTTTAACCATTTCAGTCTCCGCCGGACAGTCACTATGACCTATTGCTACTTACATAAGGAAACCTGGATCCGAGTGTAGGATCCCCCAAAAAAATAATAGCCAAGCAAACCTTAAAAGTAAAGCACACAAAGCAAACAGAAAGAGATTAAAAGTGATCTAAAACCCTAAGGTAACCTCTCTTTGGGTAGTCATCCCCAGCAGAGTCGCCAGCTTTGTAACACGGTGGGAGAACTGACTTTTTTGTTTTGCGTTTTATCGCAAATGTTGCAGATAGCAAGAGTCACCACCGACTTTTATTTTATCCAATAAAGGAAAGGTTAAAAGAACTGAAAAAACTTTTATCGATTTTGAGTACGGGATGTAATTATGAAAAGGGAAGGTATTAGCACCCTTTCCATCCGTAGTTACCTACGGGCTCTTAATTTCTTAGCTCACTTTTAAAAATTTGCTTTCTGTGTGTGTATTTGAAAGAAGTATTTTGAAAAGTATTTGAATAGTATTTTGCTTTGAATTTGTAGTGATTCTTGCATCAGTCCTCCAGAATGTATACGAAGTGTTTGGAAATATTTTGTTTGGAAAGATGTAACTTTGTAATGATTCTCGTTGGAATGTATACAAAGTGTTTGTTTGAAAGTATTTTTGAAAAGAATTGTACGGTGTGAAAAGTATTTGTTTTGATTGGGGAAAGCAATTAAAAGTCTTTATTACCTACTCACGATGGGTCGTTCTTGTTATTTTCCTTCTCCTTTAGGACAACGCTATCTATACCATAGTTGGTAGGTAACTCTATCCACTAGATGGGAAGGGACGGGCATAGGGTCATCGTATGGTCATAGAAGGCAACATTGTAAGGATACCTTAGCAATTCGAAGGGGCGATCATCACTTATTTGTAGGCAACAATCGAGGGATGAGATCATATATTTGTAGGCAACATCGAGGGTCATCGAGGAACTATTATCTTTGTGATGATTTTGAATTGAGGGACTATTGTTAATGGTACCCCTACGCTTGAGGGACATGACCATGTTTATCCAGAAGGCAAGAAGAGAGGATACCCTAAGGGGGTGTATGTGTGTGAAATAGTGATTCAAGTCAGATATGTTATCTTTGAATTTAAGGTGATCTACGATTGATTTATTAGTCTTGCCATACAATCCTATTAGTCATACATTTAAGCGGTGTATATAGACAGTTTATAAGAGGTGCAGAAAGTAAACCCTACGCTATTACAAGGCTTTGGGGCAGATACATAGGAGGTGCAGAAAGTAAATACGGAAAATAAACCCTAATTACTATTACATCCTGTGAGCAGTTACAACAATAGTAAAAGAAACGCGCGCGATAAATTATACATCCAGGAAGCAGTTACAATAATATGCGTGAAATGGGAAAAGTTGGAAAAAGAATCAGTGAAAATAAGAGTTTGAGGTTTATTAAGTCCTAATTAAGTTAATCTAATTGCTATGTGAAAATCGGATTAATCAGAAACCCTAATTCTAATTGTTTTTAATTAATAAAAGAAATTTAATTTAAATTAAATTAATTAACCTAAATTAAACTAACTAAATTAATTAAGAAAATAAAAAGGAAATTAATTATGTGTTAATCCTATTTTACTAAATTAATTAACCTAATTAACTAATTAAATTATATAATTATTAATTAATTAATTAATTAATTAATTAAATTATGAAAAATAAATGGAAAATAGGTTAGAAAATAGAAAAGGAGTGAAAACGGGAAAAAGAAAGGAAAAGGGGGTCGCTGAGATTCGAACTCAGGACCCCTGGGTTACCAAGCATGCATGTTACCATCCAAGCCATCGGATTTTGTTGTCTTTGAATCAGAGCCATTAGATTATATATGTTCCTCGCGTTTCATTTTGGACTTTTAATGTTAGTGCGCGTGGGACCTGCGAGTGTTAGCATGAACCAATCAGATGATGGAGAACTGCCATGCAGAAAGTCAAAGGGTCTTCTCCTGAGACGTCCACCGGAGCTAGGGCTTCGGTTGTCTTCTCCGACCTACATAAAATCCAAAACCTACAAAAACGCATCAATTGGAACAAACTAAAAGCCCAGATCAATTGTATTTATCCCTGTGAGCACGATGGTGGTATCGGTTTGTCTCGAAACTGCCTAGAAATTGAGATTCGAAGCTTTTTTGTTTCAAAGCCCTAACAATGGCAGATCATGTTTTGGGCACCAAACTTTGCAAACGATGGATCAAACTTGTTCTATTATATCTCAGAAACTCATTAGCATGGTTAGTTCACATTAAAACACGATAGAATTTAAAATATGAATTTCACAAATATGATGCAAATCGAGTTTATGATGCGTGAGATTCAGGGAGTTTTGGCCATGGGTTTCGATTCATACTTACTCTATGTTACCTCAGGAACATGAATCAGTGCTTGAAATTGCTTGGAACTGGCTGGAATTTGAAACTCGATGGTGCAAGTTTACTTGATATTTTTTGAAACAAAACCCTAGCTTTGTGGCTGCCAAAATTTGTCTTCTTGATGTATGAATGTGTTATGTATTTATAGGGCAAGAGAATTACGTCAAAACTTGAGAAGAATATATGTCATTCAATGGAAAATATTTGATTGAAAAATCAAATGTAATGTTTCCAAAATTTTTCAATCTTCATGCAATCATCCCTTGTACGATTTAGCCAGCTCGCAATGTATTTTTTAGACCTCAAAATATCTAAATAACAAAGCCCACACGCCTTGGCCTCTTGTCTTGCATTTTATTTTATTTAAAATATAATTTTAATGGAATAATTCAAAAATAAATTAAATAAATGATGGAAGGGCGTGTACTTGGACTTAGAGGTCATGGGCCATCTTAGAAACAAGTTCAAATCATAAAACCCTAAGCCCATTTGGAAAATTCTCAAGTTTGATCAATATTTTCTTCATGCACTTCTTCATAATTCCCAAACATGCACAAACCATATCTTGCTCAATTTTTATCATTTGAGAGTGTTCTTGGACTTTTTAGAAAGGTTACGATGGCCTCTAAATTCTCCTTATGGTTTAATCTCCATTGAAGCTTCCATGCTCATGTACACTTCTTTGGAAAAAGATTACTTTTTGTTAACTTTTAGAAGGACTTATAATGTCTTGACCATAACTCTCAAATGAAGAATTTTTGGCTAAAGCTTGTGAGACACAAAGTTTTAGAGAATTGAATTCCCTTCAAAATGAGCTTTGGTGGAAAACTTTTTGATGAAGTATGTGAAAGTTATGCTTGGTCAAAATTCTGTTGACTTTTGATCAAAAAACCCTAATTTAGAAACTTTGACTTTTGATCAATTCTTTGACTTTCTTGATGAATCATGATCAACCCTTGATCAAATGATAAATGTGACTTTAAAATCTTGATGCTGACCAAAAATGATGAAGTTTGATTGTATGTTGACCACAGTTGACTTTTTGTCTAATACAACTGATTTTCAACCATATGAGCAATTGACTGAGCAAACTTGAGCTGTGAGGCTTGAAACTTGACATGGTGATACCTTGAGACATATGAGGAGACATGATGATCACTTGAGGTATTAGAAATTAAATTTTACTTGAGAGAATTAAAACCCTAGTTGTGGGTTGATTGCTTAGGAGTGGGTTTATCTGGTCAAACCTTGAGGAACTCTTGAGTATGGAGTTGTGTATTGACTTGAAAAAAATGGGAGGGAAGATTTTGGGGTATAGAGGTTTCCCACACAGAGAGACCCAAGAAAAGATTTAGGAAACTCCCAGTCTAGGCCAAAGAGTTACATTCCGTCAGCAGGCGCTCCTAGAGGCATTTGGATTAAGCCTCAAGGGAGAATAGAGGCATCAACTGGTTGTGCCACTGTTAGAGACAAAGGAAAGTTGGCCGTTAGCTACCGACATGAGTTTAAGTTGAGAGAAAAAGCCACATCTCTGAGAACCACATGGGCAAAAATCCCATGACTCAGACTCAGTGGAGACGCTTTCAGCGTCGAAAGCAAGCTGAGAGGCAAGCTGCTGCTGGGCAGATTTTTGGAAACAAAATAGGGAATCAGAAGCAATACAAGAGTTCGTTAATCGACCACATGCAAAATGCTCTAAAGAAGCCACTGACAACTTTAAGTCTGATTCTGAAGAGACTTTGGACATTTTGGTCAATATGGTATCAATTATGCCAGCAGAATATGACTGCCTGACTGAAGTAGAAGGTTTGGCAAATGCTTATGCTGAAGAGATGGATTTACACAAGCCAACATGCTATTTTTTGATGAAAAATGGTTCTGTTGGGAACCAAGATGCATTCTTTGAGAAGCTAGACATGGCCATGAAAAGCCATTTGAAGCCTCTTTTAATAAGGGCTAAGGTAGAAGGAGTGGCTATCAACAAAGTGTTGATAGATTGTGGTGCTACTGTGAATACTATGCCGCACCATTTACTAAAGAAAATTGTAAAATATGATAACGATATCAGATCTCACAACGTGGTCTTATCAGACTACGAGGGCAAAACTAGAAGCACTATGGGTGTAATCCAGGTTGGCATCATTGTCGGCTCAGTTACCAGGCTGATAATTTTTATGGTAATCAATGCCAAGCCAAGCTACAACCTTTTGGTAGATAGAGAATGGCTACATGGTGTGGGAGTTGTGTCATCTTCTATGCACCAACAATTGGTGATTTGGAGAGAAGATGGTATAGTGGAGAACATAGAGGCTGACTAAGGGTATTTCATGGCCAACATGAACAATGTTGGTAAAAAACAATTTGAGAGAAAGTTAGCTAACATCTCTCCGTGTTCGCCTACTGAGGATGTATATTCCAATATGTATGAGGAATTTGTTTATCTAAAGATGCATGAGACCCATGGTTTCATATGGGATGTGGTACCTTTAGAGGATCCATACTATGAAGGAGTTCGGCCGACAGGCTGGGGAGACATCACTAATAATGATGTCTAAGCTAGAAGCTCTAAACAAGATTTCGGCATATATTGTCGAAAATAAGTTAAATTCGACTTTGGAGGATGAAGAAAAGATGGTTGTCGAAGCCAATAAAATTCAAATCCTAGGCAGATGGATTACTTTGGCTATTGATCCAAAGCCACCAGATAAGATAAAAATGGTCGAAGAAAACGTCGATAAGCAACGACTAGACTACATATATGACGATGAACCCTTGGGTTTCGAGAAGGATCCAATGGCGCCAGAAAAGAGGCATCCACAAGACCCTTTAGAATAAGTAGATCTTGGTGAAAATGGGGATAAAAGACCAACATATATTAGCGCCAATATCGACAAGGGGTTGAAATCTGAGGTAATATCTTTATTAAAAGAATTTAAAGATTGTTTTGCTTGGGACTATAATGAAATGCCAAGTTTATGCAGGGATTTGGTCGAATTGAAATTTCCAATAAAAGATGGAAAAAATAAAGTGAAACAAACACCCTAGACGTTTCTCTCCAATAATTTCGAAGATCAAAGAGGAGATAGAAAGACTCCTCAGAAGCAAGTTCATATGAACTACAAGGTATGTCGACTGGTTGGAAAATATAGTTTCAGTAATTAAGAAAAATGGAACTTTAAGAGTGTGCATTGAATATAGAGATTTAAATGTTGTAACTCCTAAAGATAAGTATGCCATGATGTGGCAGAGATGTTAGTCGACTCTGCTGTTGGTTTTGAATACTTAAGCATGTTTGTTGGTTATTCTGGTTATAACCAATTTTTTATTGCATATGAAGATGTGCCGAAGACGGCGTTTCGTTGCTCAGGGGGCCTAGAGACCTATGAATGGGTTGGCATGCTATTCGGCTTGAAGAATGTCGGAGCGACATACCAAATGGTAGTGAATTCTATGTTTCACGGTTTTATTGAAGATTTCATGAAAATCTATATTGATGATATTGTGATTAAATCGAATAGTAAGCCGACTCATTTACAACATATTTGAATGGATTTTGAAAGAATGAGAAAATATGGATTAAAAATGAATCCATTAAAAAAAAATTGTGTGCAGGCAGGTGATTTCCTTGGCTTTGTGGTGCATAAAAAAGGGATTGAAGTAAATCAAAGCAAGACCAAATCCATTATGGACGTAAAGCCTCTGTCGACCAAAAAATATATTTAGCCTCTGTTTGGCAAAATAAATTTCCTGAGGAGATTCATATCCAACTTAAGTGGTAAAACTAAAGTATTTTCACCACTACTTCAACTGAAGAATGAAGACTTTGTTTGGCAAGAAGAACATCAAGATGTTTTCGACAAAATAAAAGAGTACTTGATGAAGCCTCAAATATTAGCGCCTCATGTTATACATAGGCCTGTGAGGTTGTATATTGCAGCATCAGATTCGACTATAGGAAGTATGTTGGTCCAAGAGGACGAAAAAGGTGTTGAAAGACATGTATATTATCTTAGTCGAATGCTTAATAATCCTAAAACTAGGTATATTGATATAGAAAAACTATGCCTATGCTTGTACTTTTCTTATATCAAATTAAAGAAATATATAAAACCAGTTGATGTATATGTGTCTTCTCATTTTGATGTTATTAAACATATTCTGTCTAAACCAATTTTGCATAATCGAATTGGTAAATGGGCATTAGCATTAACTAAGTATTCTCTAACTTATATGCCCTTGAAAGCAATGAAAGGGAAAATAATGGTTGACTTCTTTGTTAACCACTCAATGGTCGAAATGCCCCAAAATTATTTAGACATAGTGTCGTGGAAGTTATATTTTGATGGTTCTAGTCATAAAATGGAGTTGGTATAGGAGGGATTATAATTTCTCCCAATGGAATTCCAACAGAGTTCAAGTATAGAATCGATGGTGTATGTACAAATAACGAAGCAGAGTATGAGTCTTTAATAACACGATTTGAACTCCTGCAAGAATTGGGGGCAAGAAGTGTCGAAATCATGGGAGATTTCGAATTGGTGATTAAATAAGTGTCAAAAGAATATAGGTGTGTTAAAGAAAACTTGATCATGTATTTTGTGATCACCATTAGATTACTTAAGTAATTTTAACAAGTGAGTATTCGACATGTACCACGACGATAGAATTAAGAGGCTAATGATTTAGCACAAGAAGCTTCGAGGTATAAGAGAGAAGGTATGAGCAATGTTGTTATCACCTTCAGACATGTCAATAATAAATTTAGGAGTTGTAGATACTGAAAATTTTGAAATCCTAGCTATTGGCAATGGGATAGAAAATGACTGGCGCAAGCCACTGGTCGACTATCTACGATCTCCTACAGGTTTGATAGATCGTAAAATCAAATACCGTGCTCTCAGTTATGTCTTGATAAGGAATGAATTATTCAAAAAGACAACTGAAGAAGTATTACTGAAATGCCTTGGAGAAAGTGAGGCATATATAGCTTTGTCGAATGTGCATAGTGGAGCATGTGGTGCACATCAAGTTGGACACAAAATGAAATAGATTTTTGTGCTTTCAAGTTTCTATTGGCCTTCAATGTTGAAAGATTACATTGAATTTGCTAAAGATTACCAAGAATTCCAAATGCATGGGGGCATACATCATGTTCCTGCAGTGAGTTACATGCAGTTGTGGAACCTTGACCATTTAGAGGATGGGCATTGGATGTGATAAGAGAAACAACACCAGCTTAATCAAAACAAAAAAGTTATATCCTAGTTGGTATTGATTATTTTACAAAATGGGTTGAAGCTATAGCTTTAGTGAATGTCGACCAAGAAGTTGTTAAAGACTTCATACAAAATCACACCATATGTCGATTTGGGCTTCCAGAGACAATAACAACCGACCAAGGATCAGTGTTTATTGGGAAAAATATGAAATAATTCGCACAAGAAGTTAGGATTAAGTTGTTAACTTCTACTCCTTACTACGCTCATGCAAATGGCCAAGTCGAGGCAGGTAATAAGGTTATAATCATCCTGATCAAGAAGCATGTAGGAAAGGAACCAAAGAATTGGCACAAGACACTGAATCAAGCTCTATGGGCATGTAAAACTTCCCCAAAAGAGGTAATAGGAACTACTCCATTTCGACTCACATATAGGCATGACGCGGTGTTACCGGTAGAGGTACAAGTTCAATCAGTGAGGATCCAAAGGCAACATGAAATACCGTCTGAAGATTACTGGAGCATGATGACAGATGAGCTTGTCGAATTAGATGAAGAAAGGATGTAGCACTTGATGTGTTAAGGAGACTAAAGGAGAGAGTTGCTAGAGCCTACAATAAAAAGGTAAAAGACAAAGTATTTGCTGTCGACGATTTAGTTTGGAAAGTTATATTACCTATGGACAGAAATGATAGGGTTTTAGGAAAATGGTCCCAAATTGGGAAGGACCTTTTAAGGTAATACATTTTTTCCAACAATGCTTACGAACTTGAAGAGTTAGCCCCAGATCGACGGGTCTTAAGGGTAAATGGAAAGTACTTGAAGAAGTACAAACCAATTCTTCAAGAAGTCAAAATCCCGACAGAATAAGCATTTTTCGAATGAACGAGATGGAGAAAGTTAGGTTTGAAACCAATAAAATAAAAAACATGCATAAAATGTGTGCAATAGAGAGAGAGAGAGAGAAAGATATAAGACAGAAAAAGAAAATATTACATTAAAAGTTGGATCAAGGTCATTGTTTAAATATTACATAAGAAGTCACAAAATTGTTGCAATGATTAGAAGTATTTGAATTTGTTTTGGAATGATCAAAATTCACCATTGAAGTGTACGACCTGATTATCAAAGTCTTCTGCTTGAGTCCTAAGTGTCTGGAGCTCTGTTTTGACAGAAGAAATTGCTTCACTGACGGCCACAACACCCACAACAATCTTCTTGGCCTTCCCTTGAGTTAGATTGATAATTTTAGTAATTTCCTCATCTTGATTAACAATTGATTCCAATTCCTTGTCTAGAGCAGCATTTTAGTGGTGCAAAGTAGCAATCTGGTCATGTATTTCAGCAGCTATTTTCTGTTTAGGAATCATTTCTTTCTTTTTCTTCTCAATCAATGCCAGCGTCTCGGTGACTTCTTCGTTGGAATTTACCACCATATCCCAATTCTCCTTCACAAAGGCCTCCTTCGACTCGGCCAATTGTTCACTCTCCCTAATTCATTCAATATTTTGGAGCATGGGAACAAAGAATTTCTCAAATGTTGTCATCATGAACCTAACTAATTCATAAATATTAAGATCTTTCAATTGAGTGAGTGCTTCTGAAATCTCTGGGCCAATAGATGGATCGAGTGAAGCAAAGGAGGAAACTCATGATTCAAGGCATAAGTACGAATTTTAGTTGTTAAACTCTTGAATTTTGTTGCCTCAGGTCCCAATTTATCGTTATGAATTTGAGACTGGTTAGAGTCATAAGAAAAGTGTGAGAGCTCACTACGCTACGCAACGTAGCAATTGCTTCTAAAGCAGAAGTCTTAACCACCATTTGTTTTGACGTGGTAGGTGAATCGACTTTTGCTTTCTCAAAAGAATTGTGAGGTGTGCCTTCAGGAGGGGGCAGAAGTTGGGTAGTGGTGGCATCTTTATTTACCTATGAACCCGTAGGGAATCTGAAAGACTAGAGTCAGAGCTAGTCGAACTATAATCCTTATGCGTGGCACGACTAGTGACTAATTCAGAGTCACTAAGAGTAGCCTGAACAGTCAGATCAATGAACTCACCAGCGGCGACGATAGGAGTTTCATGATGATGGCGAGAATAAGCCTCTGACAGTGGCGTATAGTCGGCTACACTTTGCTATTGTTGACCAGAGGATTCAACCTACAGAAAGCAAGGAAATATATTAATAAAAAAAATCCAACAAGTTAAAAAGAAATTACAGTGGAATCGACAAGTACATGTGTCGATGGATTAGGATAGACATTTGCATCCTTCTCAGCAGAAGCTG
Source organism: Vicia sativa (assembly GCA_021764765.1). Lineage (NCBI taxonomy): Eukaryota > Viridiplantae > Streptophyta > Magnoliopsida > Fabales > Fabaceae > Vicia > Vicia sativa. The sequence goes on along the minus strand of CM038794.1, from coordinate 53,825,827 downwards.
CACCGGTGGTCCCAACTAGACCTAAAGATCCAACAATGTTAGGAACCGGAAATGGGTCGACAACAGCTATTTCTGCCACTATGGTAGCAGCATCTGAGCCAAGGTTATCTTCAGGGTCTTGGGCCACAGGTACCTTGTCTTGCTTTTTCTTTTTTGTCGCCTTGTCCTTAGAAGGGGAATCTTTTTTCCTTTTGTGGCTTTTGGATTTGTGGGAGTGCTTATGGGACTGAGCATCGGGAGACGACTAAGTATAGATAAGAAGATATAAGTTGGCGTTTTAGTGGAGAAAAAAAGTTAATTCGACAAGAAATACCTCAGTCCCTGCAGTAGAATAGTGCTTGTCCTTCTTGGACCTTTTGGATTTTCCAGAGCGAGCAGTCAAATCCGCCGAGCATTTTTGACTCTGGAAGACAAGAGAAATGTTAGCAATATTTTAATCCATAAAGAGAATATAAGGAATAGAAAGTATACAAGTACACATACAAGAGAATCATTTTTCTTGAGTGCAGTGGAAATGGTGTCATCATCAGAAGGGGTGTTATCAGGAATAATCTGCAAAAGTTTGGCTAAGTTAGATGTGTCAAATCAGTAATGATAATTGGAAAAAGTTTGAGTTTGAACCTTTTCCATCAAAGGATCAGTTTGGTCGACATGAGCCTCTTTTTCTACCTGAATAGGGATGGCTAAAAGAAAAACAACAAACGATCAAACAAGACAAGTCGAAATGAAAGAGAAATCAAGCTTTCCAGAAGCTGTTACCATTTGGTACGATAACAAGTTCTCAAACATATTGAGGGTCAATATGTAGAAAACCTGGGTGGTTGTCTAACCAATACTTCGTCGGCACCACTCTTTCAGCCTTTTTCTTATAAGTGTTTTGTACGTTTGACCAAGAGCTATACCTCCAGTCTGGGATAGGCGGGCAAAAGGCCAAAGCCAAGGGGCTAGTTGGTAAAGGAGGAAATTTAATTTTTCCCAAATGAAGTGCGTAAAGATATTTGTCTTTCGCGTAACCAGGAATTTTAAGTTTTGGAATCCTCTCAGTTACCTTCTCCTTTAGCTCCAGGGATGCTTCAAAGATGGTCAGATAAAGCTTATTGGGTAGATAAACCACTTGAAAGTATTGTTGGAAAGCTTGAATTTGTTTGATGTGAGTAGTCTTACATCTAATGGGTTTGGCCTGCAAATGATTAAAAGCTTCGGTTAATTCGGCTAGCTTTACTTTAGGATCACCAATAAACGCAGCAATATATGACTTCCACCAAGTCTCAAATTCCTTGGTACAGTAAAATGCTGGTTGGAAAGAAGTAGAAGTAAGTCTGGGCCTTTTTTCCCAGAAGTTTTCGACATCCTCTTTGATGATCTCATAAGGTTGGTCACTTGTAATATTGAGCAACAATTCATAAGAGGAAAAAAAAACTTGGGGATAAGTTGACAGAGCCCGAATTGTCAAGCCACCAAATTAGGCTGATAAGAAACCAAGCCTGAACTTGTGCCGAAAATCACAGCCGACAGAAATTGGGGAGTCAAAAAGCACCTCCAGATAACTAGAGAGCTATTTTTGTCTTCATTTATTGTAGGAGGAAAGGCTCTAGTGAACCATTCAGGGCCATCAAGTCTATCATAAAATGGGGCCATAGAAGTTTCAAAGTCAGCACGAGCCAACATGATGTTGAAAAATAATCGGAACACTTCGACATTAAGAGAAGTCTTATCGATGGGAGTCAGTGGGAGTAGGCGCTGCCATACAACGTGGCTCTAAGATGGAGGGCACGCTACCTTTTTATTTCTGTGTGGCTTAATATCCTAGGAGAAAGTGGCATTTAGCCACAACTGTAAAAACCAAAAGGGGCCATGGGCCAAGACATTTTTCTTTTTGGAGTTGGTGGTGTCGAAAGTTTTTATTTGACTGGACACATCGGTTACTGATTCATAAAGAGAGGCCGATATCAGCTGGCCCAGAGCAATGTCTCTTCCTTGTTGAAGTTGGGTAGCTAAATATGAAGACTATTTGGCTACTTGCATGGACCTAGAACAAAAAATGAAGCGAGACAACCATAAGGACAGAAATGCTACGTGCTCTTCATTAGTAACAGGACCAGAAGTTTTGGCATGGTGGTCGATAAACTTATTGTATGTCGGTTTATGGGTCTCACACACATCAAACTTCAAAGGCATATGAGCAACTTCCCTATAGTTAAATACTCGACCAGTCGATTTTAACCCTGTGATGGAAGCAATATCAAATAAGGTATCAGTGGTCATGCTACATTTAGTATGGGAGGTGTTGGTCAAACCCTCCCAGAAATATATGGCAGCCAGCAGTATGGAACAAGAGTAAGGAGGACCACATCGAGAGATTTCTAATAGGTATAAATACCTAATTCTTTCCACTTATCAAGTTTTATTTTTCTAAATGTGTCATCCAAGCACTGAACTTAAGGCAGTTTCGTGGAGGAGCAGTTCTAAAATTCCTATCTACATATTGGAGTGAAAGGGGTTCTTTGAGTGAAACTATTGGTTTGGTGAGACGACTAGTTGGAAAAAAATGCATGTTCATCATCTACAGAGATTTCTAGGGGTTGTTCTGCAGGAAGAGGGCCCAGAAACGCCAAAGGCTTATCTTCAAGATAAAAAGGAATTAGTACCTAAGATTTCCATATCTTGGCTTTCTCTTCAGAATAAGGAGGTTCTGGAACGTACTCCTTTTCGTTGATGAGGATTGGACGAGAGAGTGTTGCAGGAGAAGATTTGTTGCCAGTGTCTTCCATTAGAGGAGATTAGAGAGCTTGAAGACGATGAACAGTGGAGAGAAGGATAGGATTTTTCTTTTGGAGAACAAGTTAGGTTGAAAATAAAGGTGAAGAAGAAAGTCAAAATGAGGAGAAAAAAGATTTTTTATAAACCCTGAAGTGAAATGGAGAAAAAAAATGTTTAGTTTCCTTTTTCCCTCAACGTCACGTCACGTGAACTGCAGACATGTGGTGAGAGAGGGTAGTAGGTGGTGGGCCACGTCTCCCACTAAAAATCGCAATGATGGAGAGAATTAAATGTTGCACGTCTCGAGGATTGAAGCATGATACATGTTCACGGTAAAAAGTGATGAACGAGGGAATCGAATCGGAATTTGAATCTCTGGCTTAAAACGATTTACTCTTTGATTTTTTGTTTAAACGATGTCGCAAGCACCAAGCTTTATTGTTTTCAAACAAGAAAAAAATGGAAAAGGGGAAATCTGGAATACCCTAAATAAGATATACGATGCGACTAGCGTGAACTAGACGCAATGTATTAGGGAGAGACCAGGGCAAGAGGGCTGGTTATATGAAGGGAAGGTATTAGCATCCTATATATCTATAGTTTTCTATAGGAATTTTTTATGCATTTTTTGTGTGTTTTATTTGCTATTATATTTCGGGAAAATTTCTCCTTTAGGGTTTAAGAAGGGCAGGTTAGGAAGGAACCTAAGTTTGTTTCTTATTATTATGCTCGCAAGAATCATTGGGATCCTCTGAAAACATATCCCCTAGTGGGAATCATAGCATCTATAGCTCGGATCTAAGGGAAACTATGGTTTGTTTGGTTTGAGGGAGAAATAAGTATGCTTGCCAAGAGTGAGATCTTGTGCCTACGTATTCTCAAAAGGAGGTTGAGAAAGTCAGAGTAATCGTAGTTCCCACTTATGTTCTAGTGGAAGAAAAGATTAAGAGACAGCGACAAGTGTCATCTTAATGAAAAATGTATCTTATCTATTTCATCATATACATCTTTGAAAATTTGATTGATTAAATCTCTCATTGTAAGCATTGAGTGTTTTGCTTGAATGTACAAGCGTTACTACTTACAAGTTAAGAAAGATGTTTGAAAAAACGTTGAATCTTTCATTGTAAGCATTAGGCGTTTTGCTTGAGTGTACAAGCATTGCCACTTACAAGTTAAGAAAGATGTTTTGTTTGTTTGAAAAGTGTTTGATTTGAAAAATGTTTTAAAATGTTTGATTTGAAAAAACATTTGATTTGTATGTGATGCTATAGATGAGATTCTTCTTCCACGTAGATGATTCATGTCTTATCTCTAAGGAGAATTGTTTTATTATTGATTAGGGGATGCTTTTAAGTAGCATGTGGGTCCTTGTATTGTAAGCCCAAGAGGAGGCTATCCGAGGGACATCGAGGGTCCTTGTATTGTGAGTCCAAGAGGAGGCTTTCCGAGGGACATCCAGGGTCCTTGTATTGGGAGCCCAGGAAAAGGCTATAGGGTATGGCTGGCTTGGCTTTAAGAGTGATTTCACCGGGAAACCATACTCTTATGGTTCTATCCTAGCGAAGGTGATTCTTTGTATTGGAATCCCAATAGGAGGCTGTTAGAGATTTCCATATCTCTTTCTTGTATGAGGCCCAAGAGAAGGCTAAACTCAATGCGAGAGTTCTTTTGTATGGAGCCCAAGGGGAGGCTAACTCAACATGGGGAGTTCTTTTGTACGAAGCCCAAGAGGAGGCTAACTCAACAAGTGAGTTCTTTTGTACGAAGCCCAAGAGGACTCTATGGGGAACCTAGTTGTTATACTAGTTGTAATGACATAAATAAACATGAATAAGTATATGAACAAGTATATATATGACAAAGGTGTGTGTGCATTCGTAGGAGTTTATGAAGGAAATATATAAACAAGTGTATAAAACAAGCAATTAAAGCTAGTGTAACTTGGATATATACAAAGGAGTGTGAAAGAAATATATAAACAAGTGTATAAAACAAGCAGATAAGCTAGTATACTTGGATATATACAAGGGAGTGGGACTTACACCTTAAGGGAGGCCCAATGAATAAGATCAGTTTCACCGAGAATAATGCTCCTCTTAATACCAATGGAATTGATGTATATACAAGTGGAATAAAACTAGCGAACGATACTAGTTTATACTTGAATATTTGCAAAAAAGTCGAATATGTACAAGGAATTGAATATGTACACAAAAGGGTGGATATGAATAAGGAAACTAAGTATGTACATAAGAGGGATGGGACTTACACTGTAAGGGAGGCCCATGATCAATTTGATTTTGAGTTCGAAAGACTTTCGAGGAAAAAACCTAGTTTGGTTTGTATTTTCAAAGATTAATTGAATCGATCATGGAAAATAGTTTTGTAAGTTAATTAAAACATTTTGAATGTTTTGAAAAGGTTTGAAAAGTGAAAATTATTCACATGACGTTTTGAAAAAGATTAGGTTTGAAAAATCAAGAAGAAAACATTTTTGAAAGTATTTAAAACACTTAAAAACGTCTATTTTAAACCTAATAAAAATATATCAAAAAGAAAATATTTTTTGGCATTTTTTGACATAATCATAAAATAGATATATTAAATGACAAGTATGCAAAAAATAGTCTCAAAATGAGAATTTTTGATTAGTTTTTGAAAATGTTGAAGTTTGATAGAAAAATGAAGAAAACAAGTGATAAAATTTGATTTTGGTCCTAAGGAGGTTTGAACTCATGACCTTGCACTCAAAGGTGAAACGATTATCCACTGGGCCACATGCGTGGCTTGTTATTAACACGCCTTCATTTAATTTTATTTGAAAACAAGTTTGTGAAATGGTTTGAAAAAGAGTTTGAAAATTGGAAAAAAAAAAGTGAAACTTGAAAAAACAAAAGGCCTAAGGGGGATTCGAACCCTGGACCTTAGGCATGGCAAGTGACTTAAGAGCGCGCTTGCTTCCACTGGGGTGGCTATTTCATCTGTTCATTATACAAAAATGGATAAATATAAGTTAAAACAAGTTTTTGAATTTTTTGGAAATCAGAAAAACGCACGTTTGATCTTCATCTTCAACGTTATGATTGGATTCCTACCTCTTTAGTTTCTTGATGAAATTGGATGGTATAAAAATGAAACTTACTCGATTTTTCATAAGGAACATGATGGTTGCATTTAATTTCATTTATTTTAAGCCTATGATAACTGAATTCGAAGAAAAAAAATGAACCCTAGTTTTAGGAATTTGATCATGAAATCGTGTTGGTGCAACAAATCAAGCAATTGATTGAGAGTTTATGATCCTCATAGGTGAAGAAACATGAGGACATAGCAATTTTTGAACTGGAATTCAGAAATCAAAGAGTTCAAATTTGGAGTTACTTACCTCTATGAGCAAAAATTGGATTCCTTGCTAGAGTGCTTTCAGAAGTTGTTTTCTAATTTGTATAGCTTCAATGGACTTCAAGGAACATGTAGACGTGCTTAGCTTACTTGGAGATAGCCTAGAAAGTGATACCCCACTCTAACTGCAGCTCGAACCATTTGAAAATGATGATGATGATTTTGAGGTTTCAGAATTGATTCAAGAGTTTGGATCACTTATATGGGGTATATGGATGATGTTTGAAGTGAAAGTTTGAAGTTTGCACGAGTAAATTTAGAAATGGCAAGTTAAGGCTCAAAATGCAAGTTTATGAAACTTGGAGCATGATTCTGAGTTTGGCTAGTTTTTGTGATGGCTTGATGATTCTGACAACTTCCTAAGGGTATTTGGAGAGTGTTTGAAGCTTGAGATTGCTCAGAAATTGCTCAGAAATTGCAAGGTTTGGAGTTTGTAAATTCTCACATTTTAGAACTTTGAAACTTGGAAAAGAAGAAATAAGTGAGAAAGCAAGTTTATTAATGTTTTGGTGTGATTTACAAATGAGGAAATACCTCTATTTATAGGCCAAGAGATTTGGAAAACAAGGCAAGGATAGGATTGATGATTTGTGCAAGTTGCCTTGAGTGGTAAGAATGGAAACTTTCCATTTAATGCACATGGTTAAAAATTCAAACCATGGTTAATTCACTCGTGATATTATCCTCCTTCAATCATTGCCTTTGGATATTTTTAAACGAAAACTTATCTCTTATGGTGACAAGGCTTCTAGAAGGGGAAATTGGCAAAAATAACTTGAAAAACTTGAAAAATGACTTGTAAATTATGGTTATGGACCTCTAAGTTTCAATTTCAAACCCTAGCTACACAAAAAAATTTTTGCAAGTTCTTGGACATTTTGAAAAGCTTGTAACAAGATCTAAACTTTCACATTGAAAGTTTTTCTTAAATCAAAATGGATTTAGGTGAAAAATGGCCATGAAAATGATGAAAAAAGTGATAAAAACACTAGAAAAGTTTTCTAAGTGTTAGAAAAATTTCAAATTTTGACTTTTTGTTGACATTTTCACACATTTTGATTTTTTCATGATCATGATGGATAATTTGAAATGCTTTGATGATTGACAAAATTTGAATTTCCAAAGTTGATCAAAAGTCAAAGTTTGACTAATTTGAACTGTTGAATTTTTGTGAGATGATTCAGAATTTCTCTGATGATTAACCATGGCATTTGAGATGTTTTCAATCAAGAAATTAGGTCAAGATATTGCATTGGTTAGTTTGAGATCATTCTCCAAGCAATTAGGTCATTCATTGAGCAAAAATTCAATGATACACCATCCTCGATCAAAACCCTAATTTGGTCGATTCAAGGTAGATCTTGAGAAAATGATGGGAATTTGAAGACCAAATGTTGATGATTGATGAAGATAGATCAATTCAGGTGAGTGAAGAATCAAAACCTAACTGATCATATCTTGAACTGATGAAATTTTTTGACTTAAAACCCTACTTTGGCTCAAGGAGCACACACACAAGCTATCTTGTTCTAAAATTGTCAGTGATGCAATGATGCATATGTGAATGATATGAAATGGTATCTTAGGTCAAAAATTGGGTTATGACAGATGCCCCTATTTAATTTTCGTCAACCTGAGATATGAAGATGAAAATCTTCATCTCGATAGGCGTGAAGAGACTTAAATATCATAATACACAAATTTTGGACCTAAGATACCAAAAAATGCTAATGATGCAAAGGGATTGCAGAAATTTTACCTAGGAGGTACTAAATGGTGACATGCTGGGAAAAAACAATTTTGAGGATATCTCAATCTGTTTAAGAAAGGAAAATCCTATTTGTTGGGAAACAAGTATATGTTTCAATGGGAAAATAGATTCACAAAGGAAGTGAATATCTATTTCGCTTTGGGAAACAAAGAGATTACCTTTTGTCAGCCTTGTGACAATGTTCAAGGTAAGCAAAGATTATATTACCAATTATCATCCTAGTGATAGTATATGGTAATTTGCAATGAAGACTCATTTACCGATTATCAGCATTGTGATGGTAAATGGTATGAGTTCTGAAGATATTACCAATTATCGGCAAAGTGATAACTATAACAAGGTAATTCTTGAGAAATATTTGTTGAGTATTCACCCTTATGAATAACAGACAATAATGCAAATAGATCTCAAATGAGTTTCTATTTTCCTAATTATAATCGTGTTGGGATCTTTTTGAGAAGATGCGGGCGTTTTGATTGTAAAGATACAGGTCTCTCATAGAGAAAGACGACTGTGGGGATTTCTTGAACTTTCATGATTGGACTTGTTTAAGAAGAACAATAGTTTTATGATAAGTTCAAAGATGAACAGGAAATAAGCAGCTCGGATGACGAGGCTATTGCTTATTGTTTACAGGTATATTTTTGTGAAATCTAGACCTGAATTGGTTGGAGACAAGGTTCTATCCAGGAATGAACCGGAAAGAAAAGGTCAATTAAGACTTTATACCCAATGAGGAATGAACTCAATTGGGAACTGGAGAAAGAATGTGTTCTTTCTGCTTAGGGACAGTCTAATGGAGAGATGACACACCCATACTTGTTTTCGGGAATAAATGCAACCTAAACAAATAATATTGAACAAACATTGAAAAATGCAAGAATGCATTAATGATGCAATTATGTATGAATAATGAATGTCATATGCATGTTGACGATACTTGAAAAGACAACAAAACGTATTTGGAAAAGGACTACGTCACAGTTTAATCAGATACTCAGCAAATTCTTCAACAATGGTGTAGATGTTACTGGTGACGAATTAGAGTTGCATGCTTAAATTTTTCCGAGGAGAAAAAGCATTTTTACTGGAGATCCTGCTGGAGATTCTTTTTTTTATAAGAATATCGTCTTTGATGATCTCTTTCAAGGAAGATAAAACTTCTCAGTAGTTGTTTATCCTTTTTTGAGGTCGAAATGCTCATGGAGATAATTGTTGTTGTTCCTTTTATGTTCACAGTTCAAAGGAAAATTGCACTTTTATTTCGAAAAGTTTTGAAGTAAAAATTCATTTAAAACTTTTTTTTTCGTTTCAAAAGTGATTATCACAAGAAAAAACGTTATTTTGCAAAACAGAATAAAGCAAGAATTGCAAACAAGTGGGCACAAGGCTCAAATTTATTTATAGAATGGAAATCAGCCAAAGGCGTGATTCCATGAATTATTTACAAAAGTTGGAAATTGCAATATATTAGGAAAAGGATACATTGAAAGCAATAACCTCTATTCTCACTAACAACTTTGAATTCCAATTGTGCTTGTTGCTTCAGAAGATTTGATTGAAGATCCGCTGATGGAAGATTTTTTAGGTTGACAAAGTAAAGACTGATGTAGTTACTTTGTCATTTAATCCTTAATTTTTTCCTAGATTTCCTTTTCAGTTTTTCAATCTACCAGGATAAACTTTTTCTGTTTATTGTCTCTAATTTTTGCCTAGACCGCCCTTTCAGGTTTTCAGTCCACCGAGACACTCATTTTTGCTTAAGCCGCCCTTTTTGAGTTTTCGACTACCGAGCTGTTCTTTTGTCTTTTTTAGACAAATTATTTCTTGACTACATCAGCGTTTATAGGATGCGGGAGTTCATCACCGTCCATAGTTGCAAGAGTCATAGCACCGCCATAAAAGCTTCTTTTGACGATGTATGGGCCTTCGTAATTAGGAGCCCATTTGCCCCTAGAATCTGGTTGAAAAGACAATATCTTTTTAAGCACGAGGTCTCCTTCTTGAAATTCACGAGGTCAAACCTTTTTGTCGAAGACTTTCTTCATCCTTCTTTGATATTATTGTCCATGACACAAAGCGGTCATATGTTTTTCTTTGATTAAGTTCAACTGATTGTATCTGCTTTGACACTATTCAGCCTCAAATAACTTAGCCTCAATGAGGACTCTCATTGGTGGAATTTCAACTTTCACGGGGAGCACTGCTTCCATGCCATACACTAAAGAGAAAAGGGTTGCCCTTGTTGAAGTGCGTACTGAAGTACAATACCCATGTAAAGCAAATGGCAACATTTCATGCCAGTCTTTATAAATGACGACCATTTTCTGGATGATCTTCTTGATGTTCTTGTTGGCGGCTTCCACATCGCCGTTCATTTTTTGGTCGGTAAGGAGAAGAATTATGATGCTTAATCTTGAATTCCTCACACAGTTCTTTCATCATTTTGTTGTTCAAGTTCGATCCATTATCTGTAATGATATTGCTTGGAATTCTATATCGGTAAATGAGGTTGTTCTTGATGAACCTCACAACCACTTATCTTGTAACGTTGGCGTAAGATGCTACTTTGACCCATTTGGTGAAGTAATTAATGGCCACTAAGATGAAGCGATGACCATTTGAAGCTTTTGGTTTAATCATTCCAATCAAGTCGATGACCCACATAGAGAAAGGCCACGGAGAGGAGAGAACGTTCGGAGGTGACGAGAAAACCTGCGTCGAGTTGTTTTTGAACCTCATTTTAGATCTTATCATCCATGTCTGGGTGAGTCCTCCTCAGTCTATGCTTAACTGGCGAACATTTTGGCTTTAATGGCAAGTGATGCTCTACGATGTTGGTATCCAACCCTGGCATGTCCTAGTAGGACCAAGAAAACACATCGACGTATTCTTTGAGAAGATCTATTAGTTTTCTCTTGACATCGTCGTCGAGTAGAGCTCTGATGCTCACTTATTTTGTTTTCCTCAGAACCCAAGTTGATTGTTTACAAAGGCTCTTCACGAGGCTGAATGATTCTTTCCTCATGCTTAAATAGTCGGGAAATCTCATCAGGGATCCCTTCTTCTTCCTCTTCTTCAGCTTCGAACACAGGAAATTCAATGTTGGGAGAGGGCATAGGGTTATTGAATTCAATGGGTTTAATTATTTTTAATCTGCACATATGATTTATGTTCATTTTTTTAGAAAAATCAAATGCAAAAGTGTATGCAGATTATTTGAAAGTGTTTGTTTTTATTGGTTTTTTAGGATTACCATTTCTAGAGAAAAAAAGCAAAAAACAAAAAACAAACACAAAATGTGGGAATCAAAACAACGCTTTATTTATGATTCACATATGCAACAAGACCCTAAACAAAAACTCTTTTGTCTTGGGAGAGACAAAGAGAAAAAGATTTTAAAATCTAGCCCTATAAAACATCTCTCTACCTTGGGTTGGGCGAGAGTTCAAAATAAAAGCGAGATAATTACTTTGAACGGTGAACAACAGTCAGAGCTTCAACAGCTTTCCAATAGTGACGAACTCCTTGGTAGACTATATATTTCATCAGTTTTCCCTTAGGATCATCTTCAATGATGACGTTGATCGTTGGCCGAGCAGGATTTGAAGGCTCTGGTTTGTTAACATTGTCCTATGTACTGCTGAGGCGATCTTCCTCTGCTTGTTCGATAGGTCTGGGAGTATAAAATGAGGCACATGTGTCTTCAGGCGACATGTACTCTGGACTTTTAGGATGTAATTCCCAATATTTTGGATGAAGAGACTCGTTATCAGAGACACTTTCCAAGTCATTTTCAGGACCATCTTCCCAATCGTATCCAAAAATTTCATTTATCTTGGAATAGACAAATTCAGGTTCAACAACCTTGGCAGGTGTATTGAAGCAAAGATCTTCAATTGCGATCTCAAATGGATGATGAGATTGAGAGGGCATGTAGGACTCTTATGGTTGACTGAGATATTCAAGAGGATCTTCCTATCTAGTTGGTTGGATGTCTTCGATTAAAATTCTTGAACTTTCAGGGGCGGTATATTTTACCATGAACTCAAATTTTCCACTTGGCTTCCCCAAGGTATCCTAGACCTCAGGTGGGATAGGTGCAATTTCTTCTTTATTATCTTGTTGGAACATTCCTTCAAATTTGTCTGAAGGAGGGTAGAACGGTGTATACGGTTCTTCCTGAGATATGTATCCAGAGTCATTGAGATAAGTTTTCCATTCTTCAAAACCAGTGAGATTTTCTTCATTGCTTTCATCAATAAGTACATTGACCTCTTGAGGAACGGGGTTAAGGAAACCTCCACTGTGGAATACTTCTTTGATTGGACGAAGAGTTTCATCCTTCTCATTGGCTTTTAAGATTACTGGAGTAAATCTGAGTCCTGTTTTGGTTTTGTTGTTGACAGGAGTCACAACCTATCCCCAATCGGAGACAATACTGTCTTGCACTATCTGTGTTGCTTCTTTGTAAGAGGAGATAGGTGATCTATTTTTCTTGGTAGATTCATCTTCTAACGAGAGACCTTGGAACTGCGTTCCTTCTACATCGTCAACAGTGATGAAAGAAAAGTGGACAAGTGGCTTACCAACAAGGCTTGTTCCTCACTTATGGTTACTAACTTTCCATTTGTGACGACTTCAAATTTTGGTGGAGCGTAGATGTTACTTCTCCAGCTTCATGTTTCCATGGTCGACCTAGCAAACAGCTATAGGCGGCTTGAATGTCCATAACCTGAAAGGTGACTTGAAAAGTATGCGGATCAATTGTCATCGGAAGGTCGATTTCTCCAATAATAGACTTTCGTGGTCCATCAAAAGCTTTGACTACCACACCACTGAATTTCATAGGTGTTCCTTTGTAAGACAAACGAGCGAGAGTCATTTTTGGCATTAAGTTTAAGGAAGAGCCAGTGTCCACTGGCATGTTGGACAAAGAGTCTAATTGACAGTTCATAGAGATATGCAGAGCGAAATTGTGATCCCTACCCTCTTCAGGGAGTTCTTCATCACTGAAGCTCATATTGTTGCACGTCGTTATGTTGGCTACGATTCCACCAAATTGATCGCTAGATACATCGTGATCTATGAAGGCTTGATCTAAAACTCTTATTAAGGCCTTTTGATGGGCTTCAGAGTTTAAAAGCAAAGAGAGTATTGAGATTTTGGAAGGAGTTTGCATCAGTTGATCCGCAACTTTGTACTCACTCTTCTTTATTAACTTTAGAATTTCATCAAAGTCTGGATTAATATTGGTTCCATCATACGAACCAATGTTTAAGTCTGGGTTACCAACAGGAATTCCCACAGGATTCACAACGGGTACATCGACAGGACTTTGCCTAGCTGCAGGAGTGATAGGCTGCTTTGGTGGCAACGGGGTATGCACACGCCCACTCCTAGTTATTCGACTTACTTCGACGATGTTAACTATGGATGAAAGACTAGGTATGGGTAATTATTTCCTATATTCCATCATTGTTGCATTGTATTGGTAGGGAACTGCTTTTTCAGAGTCATAAGGAACAAGTCCAGGTAGACAAATGATCAAAGGAGAAACAGGAACCCTTGGATTATTCTATGTAACTTCTGTGAGCTCGGGCATGTTGAAATGAGGAATGATGATGTTTACTTCAGGAGTTACCGAGTTGATATCTGAGACTAAAAGCTCATGCAGATAACATACTATCATATTTACCTCATTCTCATTCCTATTTTTGAGGATTCGAATGTCACCTTTATCCATTAGTCGTTGAAGATCTATTTTCACAGTAGAACATCCACAAGAATCTCTAGAACAAATCCTACAAGATTCGTAGTTGTGTCGAACAAAACCACCGATTACGCAGAAAGTGGCATGCATCTGTACTAGATCTGCTCTTTCCATATTTATGTCGAAGACTTGATATTGGCCAAAACATCCATACACCATGTTCACAACGTGCCCTCCATGATTAGGCAGCGGATTGGCTTGTATGTTCGGATTCATATTCCTAAAAGAAAGAAGGTTAGCTATAACCAATCTTTGAACTTCAGCTTTCAAAGCAATGCAATGTTCGAGATCATGTCCAGGTGCCCCTTGGTGAAAAGGACAAGACACATCAGCTTTGTACCACCAAGGTAACTTATTGGGCACTGGCGGTAGTGCTCTAGTTTGAATAAGACTCCTCTCAATTAAAGTAGGATATAATTCTGTGTAAGACATCGGAATTGGGTCAAACTGTAAAATTCTAGGAGCACGATTTTGATTGTTGTTAAATGGCTAAGCCTGTTATCGAGGTTGTTGATTATGTTGTTGAAATTGTGGGGTAAATCTCGTGTTTGAAGTTGATCTAACAACTGGTGCGGTAGCGGCTACCTGTCGTCGGTGATTAATGTTTCTTCTTGGTATCCCTTGGGATACTATTCCAACATCTTGTTCTTTATTCTTCGGGAAACTGTCATACCCCAAGATTTGACCTAATATACCACCTTACATCTGCATCATTGCACCATTAACAGTTCAGAACAGAATTAATCGGGTGTGGATTTCACAGGTCAAAATTAGGGTTTCATCAAATTTTCATCTGATTCAAGAGGCAAGCAATTAGGGTTTGAGTCTTACTCACTTCATTTGATCTATCTTGATCAAATCATCAACCTCTGATCTTCAGATATCAAAATTTTACTCTTGATCTATCAAGGATCGACCAATTAGGGTTTTCATCGAGCATGAGCAATCTCTGATTCTCTGATCAATGAATGATTTTTTTGAGTAGAGATTGATCATCATATCTTAAATACAACATGTTGACCTAATTTCTGGATTCAAAACATCACAGAAGTTCACAGGATTCATCAGTCAATTTCTGAAACATCTGATGAAATTTCATCTGCACTGAAAAGTCAAACTTTGACTTTCAAGTGTTAAAATTTCATACTTTTTCCAAACTTCATGGAATTTTTTCACATAGTTCCACTTTGAATTGGAAAAAACTCAAAACATGAAAGTTGTAGCCCTTGAAACAAGCTTTTCAAAATGTCCAAGAACTCTCAAATCCGTGGAGTCTAGCCATACTTTTGATTTTGAAACTTAGAGCTCCAAAATCCATAATTTCCAAGTGCAAACTTTCAAATTTATAGGTCATTTTGCATTTTCTTCTTCTAGAACACATGCCACCTTGCAAAGATAAGCTAGAGCTGATAAAAATCAGTTGGATGTAATTATGATGGATAAGATCAAAGTTGAGATTTAACCATGGTTAAAAGGAAGCTTCCTTTTGCATTTAATGCAAAAATGACTTCCTTGCCCTCTAAGGCAAGTTGTAAATACCAAAGCCAAACTTTCTCACTTATCTTTCAGAACTTGTGACCTATAAATAGAGGTCTTGTTTGCAATTTCAAACCACACCAAAGCCATGCAAGAACATGCTTTCTCTCTTCTTTCTTAAAATCCAAGAAACATAGTGATATTTGAGAAAACTTGCATTTTTGAAAACTAGTGAAAAACTTTGAGTAATTTGGTGTCTAACATGTTTTAATATCAATATGAAACTTGTTTGAAACATAAAATCAACACAAGCCAAGCTGAAAATCAGATTTTATACTCCATGTTCATAAACTTGTCAAAACTGCCATAACTATTGAAATTGGACATTGGCTCGAGCAACTTGAGTTTTGATCATCCAAACATCATCAACATACATCATAGAGATGATGCAGACCATTAACATCAGCCTGTAACACCTCTAACCACGATTTCCAGTTTCACTTTGAGCTGTATGCAGGTTGACTTGGTCAGAGCTATCCAAGCAAATTCAGAGCAAGCAGACCATTCATACATGATCCTTGAAGGCCGATGGTGCTCTAAGAATCATTAAAACTCAACTGGAAGCACTCCAACACAGAATTCGATCTCAACTTGAACAGGTAAGAACACCAACTTCGAACTCTGTGATTTCTTGATTCAAATCAAAAAAATTCTTGGCCATTTTGTTTCTGCACCATCCACGATCATTAACCTTCAATCAATTGATAAAATCATCCACCATACACGATTTCAATTAGATTTTTCAGTTTTAGGGTTCTTCGTGTTCTTCAGAAATTCAATCATGTTAGGCTTAAAATAAATGAAATTAAGTGATGCCATCATTTTCCTGGGCTCAAAACGATCAACTTTCATGTTTACATCTTTTGATTTCATCAAGAAACGAAGATTTGAGGATTGATTGAAGGATTGGAGAAGAAGTTGAGCTTGCGCGCGTTTTTTGAATTCAAATATCATGTTTAAAATATATTTTGTTGGTTTAATCACAATACACGGATGTATTGCCACCCCAGCGGTTGCCAGCTCACTCTTAAGTCACTTATACCATGCCTTGCCTAACAGGTCCCGGGTTCGAGTAGCCTTGGGACCTTTTTGCCAAACTCCTCATTTTGAGGTGATTTTTTGTACACTTGTCAATTAATGTATCTATTTTATGATAGTGCAAAAATTTTCAGAAAAAAACTTTCATCCGATTATATTTTGATCGAGCCGAAAACGACACTTTTGAGTACTTTTTCAAAGCACCTTTAAAGGTGATTTTTTCAAACTTTCGAAGCCCGATTCTTTTCAAAACTTCTTACAAGTAAATTTCACTTTTCAAAAACACTTTCCAAAACATTCTTCAAAACTTTTCATCAAACTTACATCTTTTTCCATGATCGATCCGATTAAACGATAAAACCGAATTCGTTTTCTCTCGAATTTTTAAACCGATCATGGGCCTCCCTTACGGTGTAAGTCCCAACATTCTTTATGTACATACATATTTTTCTTGTACATATCAAATTCTTTTCATATACATATAAATTTTTACCTGTACATAATACAGATACTTTTGTAAATACTCAAGTACAGACAAACTTCGATCGTTTGTTTTTCACTTCGCTTGTGTATACACTGAATACCATTGGTATTAAAAGGAGCATTATTCCCTGTGAAACTGCTTTTAAACCAATGGGCCTCCCTTACGGTGTAAGTCCCAACCCTACTATGTACATCCACATCCTCCTCGTACATAAATACTCGTTCGTGTACATACTTACTTCCTTGTACACAATTCAAACTTGTAAATAATCAAGTTACGCTCGTTTTTAAACGCTCGTTTCACAGACACTTGTTTATATTTCCTTCATAAACTCTTGTAAATCAACTTTACACGCATTGTTTTTATTTCCTTCATAAACTCCTGTGAATACATATCACAAACACACACACTTGTTTATACAACTGTCTAGTTATAACATAACAACTAGTCTAACCAATAGGTTCCCCACAGTTATAGCCTCCTCTTGGGCTTTATAGAAGATAAATCATCCCTGCAGAGTTTAGCCTCCTCTTGGGCTTTGTACAAGGTAACTCATTCATCTGAGTTCAGCCTCCTCTTAGGCTTCATATAAGAAAACTCATTCATCTGAGTTTAGCCTCCGCTTAGGCTTCATATAAGACAACACTCCACTGCTGAGTCAGCCTCCTCTTGGGCTTCATTCAAAAGAACTCCTCATTGAGTTTAGCCTTCTCTTGGGAATCAAACAAAGAAAGAGACCAGGAAATCTCTTAATAGCCTCCTATTGGGATTCCAATACAAAGAATCACCCGCGCTAGGATAGAACCCAGGGAGTATAATTTCCCGGTGAAATTGCTCTTAATCCTAAGAGGATGGTTTCCCGGTGAAACCCTTCTTAAAGCCACAGCCAGCCATACCCTATAGCTTCCTCTTGAGCTTCATACAAGGACCCTCGATGACCCTCGGAATGCCTCCTCTTGGGCTAACAATACAAGGACCCATGGGCTTCTTAAAAGCATCCCTCTAATCCAATCAATTTCTCCTCGAGATTTAGACATTTATCATCTCTATGGAAGAAATATCTCATCTATCACATCACATACAATCAAAAACTTTTCAAACTCTTTTCAAACAAAAACATCTCTTAATCGTAAGTGGTAACACTTGTACACTCAAGCAAAACACCCAATGCTTAAAATTAAAAGATTAAATCATTTTATTCAAACATCTTTCTTAAACATGTAAGTGGTAACGCTTGTACACTCAAGCAAAATACCTATAACTTACGACGAAAGATTCATTCAATCAAACTTTTCAAAATGTATGTGATGAAATAGATTAGATACATTTTTCATTAAGATGACATTCGTCTATGTCTTCTTAATAACATCTCGTTGCTTTCCACTAAGCATAAGTGGGAACTGCGATTGCTCTGACTTTCTCAACATCCCTTTGAGAATACGTAGGCACAAGGTCTCATCCTTGCCGAGCAAATTTCTTTCTCCCTGAAACCAAACAAACCATAGATCCCTTTAGATCCGAGCTACAAATGCTCTGATTCCCATTAAGGGATATGTATGCAGAAGATCCAATGATCTTTGCGAGCACAATAATAACAAACACTAGGATCCCACATAATCTATCTTTCTTAAAAACCCAAAGGAGAAACTCTCCCAATCATAGAAATAGCAATTAAAACACACAAACATATCAAACGTATTCATATATAAAGATATGGATAACCATATATATTTAGGGTGCTCCATCTATTCCCTTTATATAACAAACCCCCTTACTCGGAATCTCCCCAATGCGTTACGTCTAGTTTGCGCTAGTCGTTACGCATATCATAATCAATTGAGGGTATTAACAGCTTTCCCTTTTTTCATAATCATTAAATCATCTTTTCTTGTGTTGAAAATAATAAAGCTTGATGCTCATGCATCTTTATAAACAAATCAAAAGAGTAAATCGTTTGAGCGGAGAATCAATTCATATTCGATTCCTAGCGCCACTTTAACGCGAACAGAAAATGGCGATCTCTGGGAAACGTCAAATTTTGATTTTTCAAAAAATGTGACTCGCTCAAGAGCACCAAGCTTTTTGTTTTCAAAAGAAAAAAGGGTTAAGCTTTCATATTGTGCATATGTTTGTTTTTCTTTATCGTGTGTTTTCGCGATTTCATCGATGGAAAGAAATCCTAACCGGATTTAAGAAACATTTTAAGATCTAGGTGGGGTATAGTCCTATTAACTTGTGAGAAGTCTCGATTTACGGAGTTAATTTGAGATCCTCTCTCGGTGGAGGTTGTTTTGGGGGTATTTGTGTTTAGCAAGTATTTGCGAAGACATTTTGCTTTCAAGAGAACTTGCGAAGCTGAGTGGCTGTAGAACACATAACCCATCTTGGCCATTTAGGATGTAGTGCAGAAATTATTCGGGCATAAGCCTAGAATAATTGTCATGGGAGACTACGATCAGGCGAGTTTTTCTTGAAAAATATTATTGGACTTCGAGTATTCAACAAATCCGATAATATTTCAAAGAGAAGCGTTGAGCCTATATTATCAGTAGAACCCGTTTCACAGATGAATAAGCCCTTAGAACTTACCCACGTTGATTCTTATCGTTGGCCTCATGCTCGTGACTTTGAACGCTTGACCGTGTGTATAACTAATAACCATATTTGTAGCATTCATGCATTCATTCAAAAACTTCCTTTCTCTTCCCATTTCCAAAGAATTTAGAGATCTTTCTTTGTAAATATTTTAGGTTAGAGTGATGGACGTCAGAGGAAGATTCACCAAGAGATACAGTTTTAGAATTCCTGATGTAGGAAAGTTGAAAGAGTTAGCATCCTTGGTAGAAGATCCCTCGGATTTCAGAAAACGCTATGGAACTCTTTTAACTATCCTGAACACTAACGTTGATGAAGGACTTCTCAAAACTTTCGTTCAGTTTTATGATCCAGTCTATCGCTGTTTCACTTTCCCTTATTATCAGTTGATGCCTACTTTGGAAGAGTACGCACATATCTTGGGTATCTCAGTATCAAACAAGGTGCCTTTCAATGGTTTGGAAGCCATTCCTAAGTCACCAATCATCACCACGATGACTCACTTAAAGAAATCTGAGATAGACAAAAACCTAACTACCAAAGGAAAACTCTTAGGACTAACTTCAAAGTTCCTAATGGAGAAGGCTCTTAAATTCTCTGAAGTCGGTAGTACGGTAGCCTTTGAAGCTATTTTAGCTTTACTCATCTATGGATTGGTGTTGTTTCCCAACGTCCCAAGTTTCGTTGATATCAACGCCATAAGGATCTTTCTGATTGGAAATCTCGTTCCCACTTTGCTCGGTGACACGTATTTCTCCATTCATCATAGGAATCGTCAAGGAGATGGAACTATCGTGTGTTGCGTACCTCTATTTTTCAAATGGGTTGTCTCACACTTGCCTAAATCTCCTATCTTCCGTGAAAACAAAGACGATTGGCATTGGTCTCGAAGACTCATGTCTCTTACAAACAACGATATCCATTGGTATACCTTGGCAGACAATGAGATGGAAATCATTGAAAGCTGTGGAGAATTTGCCAACGTACCTCTCATTGGTACTAAAGGAGGAATCAACTACAACCCATTCTTGGCGAGACGTCAACTCGGATATGCAAACTCTAGTAAACCTCTTGGTTTTACAGTAGAGAGCTATTTCTATCATGAAGGGGATGATTCCCAAGGTTTGAAAGCCAGAATGATCAGAGCTTGGCATCACATCCGAAGGAAGGAAAAAGGTAAAGCAAAGAATTGTGTAGCCATGGAAATCTACCCTTCTTGGGTGAAGAAAAGAGCAAAAGAATTTCGAATGCCTTACACTTACGAAGAACCCATGTTCTCAACAGCTTCCAAATCAAAAAAATTTCCCGTCAAGACTATGGGAGAATACCAAGAAGCTTTGGCCAAGATGAGACTTGAGAAAGAAGCTTTGGAAGACAAGTTCCTTAAGACTGATCTCAAAAATGAGAAGCTTAAGAAGTAGGTCAAAGATCATGAAAAGACACTTTACTTCCAGGATGAATGGCTCATGGAGAAAGATGAGAAGATTCGCCAGAAAGATAACGCGATCAAAAGATACATCAAAGAAAGGAAAAGAAAGCTTGAGGAAATGACAACCAGCGATCCTGCTCCCGACGAGTGAAAGAAAGTCATTAGCAAGCTAAAAGCCGAGAAAGCTGAACTGAAAGCTCACTATGGAAAGGAAATCCTGAAGTTGAAGCTACATCAAGCCTTTGGATCTTCATCCGACGAGGACGTTTAATTAGTTTAGTTTGTAATTTTATCATTTATTTTATCATTTGTGTGAGCAATGCTCAAAAGTAATTGTTGTAATCTTCTTTCAATAATTAATAAAATATGTGTTTTCCATCCAAATATTTGCGGAAATGTCTCTTTTAGTGTAAATTCTTTGGAAATTCCTTCTCTTTGCATTTATAATCATGCATCATACTTTGCATATCGAGTCTATTGTCCGAGTTTGATCTTTTGGAATTTTTCGAGAAAGGAAAAGATCGTGTATCGCGTCTTAGAGTTTCTCGACCGTGTCCACACCTACTCGAACATACAATACACGCTCAAAAGAAGGAAAGTAATGGAAGGATTTGAGCAAGAAAATGTTGAGTCAGAGCACAAGAATAACACCGCAAGAAGAGGTGGAGAGACTCACTTCTTTGGTCAATTCATTGGCATCAGCGCAAAGTCAGCAAGCGACATCGAACAGTCAAAATCAAGCGGCGATTTCAGAAGTCACTACTACTCTAGTTTCAACTATTGCAGCCAGTAGTTCACCCTTCAGTATGCCAGAAGGTTATCCATGGGGCATGCCTTTTAATTTCGGCATCGGATTTCGTCAACCGACTACTCAGGTACAAACAACCACGCTTGAAGTACCTACTTTGCAGAATTCAACATTTACTCCGCAACGTGGAGTAACTTTTCCGCAAGTAACTATGACGGTTTCTCAACCGATCATGACAAACTCAGCTTCCGTAGTGCACACTACTGCAGACGAAGAAGTTCACCATATTCCAGGCAACAACACGAATCCTCGTGGTTCTATGGAGAATCTCCAGGAACAGCTCCTCAAAATGCAGCTTGAGATTAAAACGATCTGGGGAAACGATCTGTTTGGGAAGAACGCCCATGATCTGTGCTTAGTTCCTCGCGTAAGGATACTTGCAAAATTCAAATTCCCTGACTTTGAAAAGTACAAATGAAATTCCTGTCCACAAAGTCATCTTACGATGTACGCCAGAAAAATGTCTACGTACAACGACAATCACCAATTGTTAATCCATTACTTCCAAGACAGTCTTACCGGTGCCGCACTGAAGTGGTACATGGGATTAGACAGTGCGAATATCCAGACATTCAATGACTTAGGTGAAGCCTTCGTACAACAATATAAATTCAACTTGGACATGGCCCCAGATCGGGATCAACTCCGCTCCATGTCTCAGAAAGAAAGAGAGACATTCAAAGAATATGCTCAACGATGAAGGGAAATTGCTGCCCAAGTCAACCCACCATTAGAATAGAAGGAGATGACCAAGGTTTTCTTAAACACTCTCGGTCCATTTTACTACGAACGAATGATCGCTAGCGCTCCCGGAGATTTCACCGAGATGGTAAGCATGGGAATGTGGCTAGAGGAAGGAGTTCGAACCGGACGCCTAACTAGAGAAATAGGAACTTCTAGTGGAACTAAGAAGGTTGGAACCAGCTTTCCAAAGAAAAAAGAACATGACATAGGGATGGTATCCCGAGGGAAACCACGAAAGAATGTCAGTCAACAGCGACAGGTAGCTGCCATAACACCCGCTGTTAACACAAGTCCAAGTACAAGAATTGCTCCGCGCAGTTCCAGCAAACTCAACAGCCTCGACAACAGGCTCAGCAGTTTAACAATCAAAACCGTGCGCCTCGGTCTCACAATTCGACCCAATTCCGATGACGTACACAGAACTATACCCTGCATTAATAGAAAGGAATCTTGTACAGACAAAGTCACCACCTCCGGTACCAGAAACATTGCCATGGTGGTACAAAGCGGACGTATCTTGCCCTTTTCATCAAGGGGCACCCATGATCTTGAGCATTGCATTGCCCTAAAAGCTGAAGTACAAAGGTTAGTGAGGTCTAATCTTCTCTCCTTCAGAAACACAAATCCGAACGTGCAAGCAAATCCACTCCCCAGTCACAGTGGACATACAGTGAATTTGATACTAAGAAATACAGATCGGTATCTCGTCACAGATGTGAATCTGATCAGAGGAAACTTGGTACATCTCCATGATTCATACAGTACAATGGGTGTTTTCACTAAACACGATTACGCAGCTTGCAACATCTGCTTCAAGGATCTTCGAGGGTGTCCTACCATAAGAGCAGACATTCAACGATTGCTAGACATTGGTGACATACAGATCTACAGAAACAGAGATGAATATGACGTGAATACAGTAGGGCATTTTCCGCATGAGCTTTTTGTCTCAGATATCAACTCGGAAAATCCCGAAGTAAACGTTATTATCCCCTGTTTCAATGTACCAGAGCAGGTGGAGATTGAATACAACGGTTCAAACGTTCCAGGGTCTCCTTTGGTGATTTGCTTACCCGGTCCTGTTCCGTACAGTTCTAATAAAGCGATTCCCTATCAATACAATGCAACTGTGATAGAGGATGGAAAGGAGAAACCCATGCCAACTCTTCCAGCTAATGTCAACATAACTGACATAGGACGAGTAACACGAAGTGGACGAGTACATACTCTGTTGCCACCGAGACCGCCTGCTGTTCCTATTATTAGACAAAATCCAGTTAACATATCTCCCGAGAATCCCACAATGATTCCCGCTGTTAATCCAAGCACAAATATTGGTCCACCTGATAGAACCAACGTCAACACGGATTTTGATGAGATACTGAAGTTAATCAAAAAAAGTGAATACAGAGTCGTGGATCAGCTGATGCAGACTCCTTCCAAGATTTCTATACTATCTCTACTCCTGAACTCTGAAGTTCACCGAGAAGCTTTGATGAAAGTACTAGATCAAGCTTATGTAGATCACGATGTGACCACAGACCAATTTGGAGGAATTATGGGCAACATAACAGCCTGCAATAATCTAAGTTTCAGTGATGAGGAACTTCCAGAGGAAGGGAAAGATCACAATTTGGCTCTGCATATCTCAATGATTTGCCAATCAAACTCTCTGTCCAACGTACTAGTGGATACCGGTTCATCCTTAAATGTAATGCCAAAAACGACTCTTGCTCGTTTAGCTTACAAAGGAACACCTATGAAGTTCAATGACATAGTGGTAAGAGCCTTTGACGGGTCAAGAAAGTTAGTTATTGGGGAAGTCGATCTCCCGATGACAATTGGTCCGCATACCTTCCAAATCACTTTCCAGGTCATGGATGTGCCAACTGCTTACAGTTGCCTACTAGGAAGACCATGGATCCACGAAGCAGGAGCTGTGACATCCACTCTCCATCAGAAACTGAAATTCACAGCAAATGGGAAACTAGTAACCATCATCGGTGGACAAGCGTTGCTAGTAAGCCATTTATCCAGTTTTTCTTTCATCACAGCCAACGACGTTGAAGAGACACATCTCCCAGGACATCCGTTAGAAGATGAATCTACTAGCAAAAACAGATCATCTATCTCTTCTTATAAAGAAGCAGCGCAGATAGTAAAAGATGGAAATGCTGAAGCTTGGGGACAAGTAATCAAATCTGTTAACAACGAGGCAAAAGCCGGACTCGGATTCGCACCCGTATTCTCCAAAGACAAGCAAAGGGATGAAGCACTTCGTCCGATCAAAGAAATATTCAACAGTGGGGGTTTCTTAAACCCTGTTCTTCAAGAGGTTAATGTTATTACCGTTGAAGGTGATAAAGATGATCTCTCTGGATCTGAAGAGTGGAGCACTTATCTAAACAGCCCTGAATATGTGTCTCAGGAAGAATCTTATGCACCATACTATCCTCCAACTGAGCAATTCAAAGGCATGTCCCTACAAAGGAATGAAAATTCGCCTGTCCCTTCTGAAGTTTGGGATACCTTGGGAGAACCAAGTGGAAAGTTTGACTATATGGTGAAATATACTGCGCCAGAAATCTCAAAAATCAGAATTGAAGACATCCAGCCCACTGGATGGGGTGATTCTTTTGAGTATCCTAGTCAACCAGAAGAGGTGTACACATCTTCCGGATCTCATCAACCAATTGAGGTTCCGAATGAAGATCTCTGCTTTAATACGTCCGTGGAGTTTGTTAAACCAGATACTAACTATCACTACATCAACGTGATTACTGAGGATCAAGGATACGATTCGGGATACGAATTGGAAAGTGTCACCGACAACGAGTCTCTTCACTCGAAAGATTGGAGGGTACATCCCCATAAGTCAACGCAAATGCCAAAAGAAAGTACATATGTTGTATCCCATACTTCCCGATCCGTTCATCAAGCCGAATAAGATCGCTTCAGCAGCACAAAGGGCAAGGTTCGTCGTCCAGAATCTTCAAAGCCTGCTCAACCAACGACCAAAGTCTACTCAAGGGTTAAACCAAATGGAAAACTACCCGAGTACCTCGACTTCCAAGGAGTTCGCCACTACTGGAAACCTGTTGAAGTTCGGACTAATGTTCATAGTTCTAAGTAGTTTACTTTGCTTTTATTTTGAACTCTCGCCCAAAGCGAAGAGATGTTTTATAGGGTTTAGCTTTTAAATAATTTCTCTTTGTCTCGCCCAAGACAAATGAGTTTGTATTTTAGGGCCCTGTTTCATATTGTGAATCATAAATAAAATGCGTTGTTTTGATTCCACACTTTGTGTTTGTTTTCATTTTTGCCTTTTCTTGGAAATGATAATCCTAAAAAACACAATAAAAATCTTCAATAATAATCTGCACACTTTCACATTAACTTTTTCAAAAAAAAAATGGAAAAAAGAGAGAGTTAATTAATCAAACATAAATCAAAACATGCAGATTAACAGATGGACCAATCCATTGAACGCGATAACTCTATGCTCTCTCCCAACTTTGAAATCCCCTGTGAAATCGCCGAGGAAGAAGTTGAAGAAGAGATCCCAGATGAGATTTCTCGACTACTTAAGCACGAGTAACGAATCATTCAACCTCACAAAGAGCCTTTGGAAGCAGTTAACTTGGGTTCTGAAGAAGACAAAAAAGAAGTGAATATCGGAGCTTCACTCGACAGTAACGTCAAGAGCAAACTGATAAGTCTTCTCAAAGAATATGTTGATGTGTTTGCTTGGTCCTAACAGGACATGCCGGGTTTAGACACCAGCATCGTGGAGCATCACTTGCCATTAAAACCGGAGTGTCCACCAGTTAAACAAATACTGAGAAGAGTTCACCCTGAAATGGCCGACAAAATCAAAAAGGAAGTTCAAAAACAGCTCGACACAGGTTTCCTCGTCACATCTGAATATCCTCAATGGCTAGCCAACATAGTGCCTGTCTCCAAGAAAGACGGAAAGGTCAGAATGTGTGTTGACTACCGAGACTTGAACAAAGCAAGTCCAAAAGACGATTTCCCACTACCGCATATTGACATGCTAGTGGATAGTACTGCAAAATTCAATGTCTTTTTCTTCATGGACGGTTTCTCTGGTTACAATCAGATCAGAATGGCTCCCGAAGACATGGAGAAAACATCTTTCATCACGCCATGAGGCACTTTTTGCTACAAAGTAATGTCGTTTGGATTAAAGAATGCCGGCGCAACTTACCAAAGGGCGATGACAACTCTCTTTCATGACATGATGCACAAAGAGATCGAAGTCTACGTAGACGACATGATAGCAAAGTCTGACACTGAAGAAGAGCATATAGAATATCTCTTGAAGTTGTTTCAGCGACTAAGGAAATTTCAGCTTCGTCTGAATCCTAACAAGTGCACCTTTGGGGTAAGATCTGGAAAACTCCTAGGTTTCATCGTCAGTCAAAGAGGTATTGAAGTTGACCCTGACAAAGTCAAGGCTATTCAAGAAATGCCTACGCCACATACAGAAAAGCAAGTAATAGGATTTCTCGGACGTTTGAATTACATCTCCAGATTTATCTCTCAAATGACTGCTACTTGTGGGCCGATATTTAAGCTTCTCCGCAAAAATCAAGAAGTTGTGTGGACAGAAGATTGCCAAAAAGCGTTTGACAGTATCAAGGAATACCTGTCAGAACCACCAATACTAATTCCTCCAGTCGAAGGAAGACCATTAATCATGTACCTTACCGTGCTAGAAGATTCCATGGGTTGCGTGCTTGGACAGCAAGATGAAACCGGTAAGAAGGAGCATGCCATTTACTACTTAAGTAAAAAGTTCACAGACTGTGAAACTCGCTACTCCATGCTCGAGAAAACATGTTGTGCTTTGGTGTGGGCTTCAAAACGTCTCCGCCAGTACATGATCAATCACACGACTTGGTTAATCTCCAAAATGGATCCAATCAAGTACGTCTTTGAAAAGCCTGCCTTAACAGGGAGAATTGCATGATGGGAGATGTTGTTATCTGAGTATGACATCCAGTACCGTGCCCAAAAAGCGGTCAAAGAGAGCATTCTCGCCGATCACTTGGCTTATCAGCCGCTCAACGAATACCAATCTCTCAAGTTTGATTTCCCAGACGAGGATGTTATGTACTTAAAGATGAAAGATTGTGACGAACCGCTGCCCAGAGAAGGTCCACATCCAGAATCTAGATGGGGTTTAATTTTTGATGGAGCTGTTAACGTTTATGGCAATGGAATTGGGGCAGTCATCATTACGCCCGAGGGTTCTCATATCCTGTTTTCCGCCAGATTTCTATTTGATTGCACTAACAACATCGCAGAATATGAAGCTTGTATCATGGGTATCGAAGAAGCCATCGACTTGAGGATCAAGATCCTTAACATATATGGAGACTCAACCCTTGTGATCAACCAAATCAAAGACAAGTATGAAACTCATCATCTTGGTCTAATTCCTTACAGAGATTATGCAAGACGTTTGTTGACTTTCTTCAACAAAGTTGAACTGCATCATATCCCTCGAGATCATAATCGGATGGAAGACGCCTTGGCTACTCTATCTTCCATGTTCAAAGTCAACGATTGGAATGATATGCCTAAGATTCGCATCAGACTCGTTGAAAGACCTGCATATGTATTCGCAACTGAAGCAGTCTTCGACGCTAAATCGTGGTTCCACGACATCAAGCGTTTCCTTCGAACACGAGAGTACCCACTTGGGGCATCGTACAAGGATAAGAAAACTCTAAGGAGGCTTTCTAGAAATTTCTTCTTGAATGAAGATGTGCTATACAAAAGAAACTTCGACATGATCCTACTCAGATGTGTCGGCAGACAAGAAGCAGACACAATCATCCATGAAGTGCATGAAGGATCCTTTGGAACCCATTCAAATGGGCATGCAATGTCCAGAAAAATCTTAAGAGCAGGATACTATTGGATAACAATGGAATCCGATTGCTGTAAACACGTCAAGAGATGTCACAAGTGCCAGATCTACGCAGATAAGATCCATGTGCCACCGACTCTACTCAACGTTCTCTCTTCTCCATGGCCTTTCTCCATGTGGGGCATTGACATGATTGGGATGATCAAACCAAAAGCGTCCAACGGACATCGCTTCATTCTAGTGGCTATTGATTACTTCACCAAATAGGTCGGAAGCAGCATCCTACGCCAACGTCACAAGACAAGTGGTTGTGAGGTTCATCAAGAACAACCTCATTTGCCGATATGGAATTCCAAGTAAGATCATTACAAACAATGGATCGAACTTGAACAACAAAATGATGAAAGAACTGTGTGAGGAATTCAAGATCGAGCATCATAACTCATCTCCTTACCGGCCAAAGATGAACGGCGCCGTTGAAGCTGCCAACAAGAATATCAAAAAGATCGTCCAAAAGATGGTCATCACTTACAAAGACTGGCACGAAATGCTGCCATTTGCTCTGCATAGATATCGTACTTCAGTACGCACTTCAACAGGGGCAACTCCTTTTTCTCTAGTATACGGCATGGAAGCAGTGCTCCCCATAGAAGTTGAGATTCCGTCAATGAGAGTTCTCATGGAAACTAAGTTATCTGAGGCCGAATGGTGTCAAAGCAGATACGACCAGCTGAACTTAATCGAAGAAAAGCGTCTGACCGCTCTGTGTCATGGACAACTATATCAAAGAAGAATGAAGAAAGCTTTCGACAAAAAGGTCTGACCTCGTGAATTCCGAGAAGGCGACCTCGTGCTTAAAAAGATTCAGTCTTTTCAACCAGATTCTAGGGGCAAATGGACTCCTAATTACGAAGGCCTATACATCGTCAAAAGAAGCTTTTCTGGCGGTGTTATGACTCTCACAACCATGGACGGTGATGAACTCCCGCATCCTGTGAATGCTGATGCAGTCAAGAAATACTTTGTCTAAAAAACAAAAGAACAGCTCGGTAAGTCGAAAACCCGAAAAGGGCGGCTTAGGCAAAAAAGAGCGTCTCGGTGGACTGAAAACCTAAAAAAGGCGGTCCAGGCAAAAATTAGAGACAATAAACAGAAATTATCCTGATAGATTGAAAACCTGAAAAGGCAATCTATTTAAAAGTTAAGGATACAAAAAATGACAAAGTAACTGCAATCAGTCCATACTTCGTCAATCTGAAGAATTTTCCATCAACGGATCTTCAATCAACTCTTCTGAAGCAACAACCACAGTTGGAATTTAAAGTTGTTAGGGATAATATCGGTTATTTGCTTTCAATGTAGCCTTTTCCCAATAAATTATCATTTCCAACTCTTGTAAATAGTTCATGGAATCACGCCTTTGGCTGATTACCATTCTATCAATAAAATTTGAGCCTTGTGCCCGTTTGTTTGCAATTCTTACTTTATTATGTTTTGCAAAATAACGCTTTTATTGTGAAAATCACTTTTTGAAACTAAAAAGTTTTAAATGAATTTTTACTTCAAAATTTTGAAATAAAAGCAAAATTTTCCTTTGAACTCTGAATACAGAAAGAACTTCAACAGTTCCTCCACGAGTATTTTGATCTCCGAAAGATAGGACAGCTGCTAAAGAAGTCTTCCTTTTCTCAGCAGAGATTATCAAAGGACGGTATTCTTATCCAAAAGAATTCCCAACAAAGTTGCCATTGAAATGCCTTTTTCAAAAAGTTTAAAGCATGCAACTCATGTTCATCAACAGTAACGTCTACGCCATCGCTGCAGATTTTGCTAAGTATTTGTTCGAACTGTGACGTAATCCTTTTCCCAAATACCCTCTTTATTATCTTGTCAAGTATTGTCAGCATGCATATGACATTCATCATTCATACATCATAACATCATTAATGCATTCCTGCATTCCTCAATGTTTGTTTCCATATCACTGGTTTAGATTACATGTACTCAGATATGTGTGTCATCTCTCCAGCAGATTATCCCAACCAAAGAAATACATCTTTTCTTTATCATGTTCCCCAGCTGAGAGCATTCCTCATCAGGAACAATATTTTGATTGACCATTTCCTTCCAGTTCATTCCTGGATAGAACCTTGTCTCTAACCAACAAAACAATAAGCAATAGCCTCATCATCTGAGCTGCTTACTTCCTTTTTATCTTGAAACTTATCATAAAATGATTGTTCTTCTCAACAAATTCAAATCATGACAGTTCAAAAATTTCCACAGTTGTCTTTCTGTCTAAAAGAAAACCTGTGTCTTTCAATCAAAATGCCCGCATCTTCTCAAGAGAGAGATCCTCAGCAAGATTGTATCCGTGAAAATAAGAACTCGTTTGAGATTTGTTTCCATCATTTGTCTGTTATTCACAAGGCTGAATATTCAGTAAATTTTCTCAAGAATTACTTTGTTATAGTTATCACTTCATTGATAATTGGTAATATCTTCAGAATTCATTACCATGAACTATCACAAGGCTGATAATTGGTAATATCATCTTCGCTTACCTTAAACATTGTCACAAGGCTGACAGAAGGTAATCTCTTTGTTTCCCAAAGCAAAACACATATTCACGTGTTTTGTGAATCTCTTTTTCCCCAGCGAGACATATTGCATGTTTCCCAACAAACAGGATCCTCTTTTCTTAAACAGATCGAGTCATCCTCACAAATTTGTCCCCACCATGTCATTTCTTTGATATCATCTGGGTGAAACCTTTTACAATCATTTTGCATCATCCGCATTTTTGGTATCTTAGGTCCAAAATTTGTGTATTCTGATATTTAAGTCTCTTTACACCTATCAAAACGAAGATATTCATCTTCATATCTCAGGTTAAAGAAACTTAAATAGGGGCATCTGTCATACCCCAATTTTTGACCTAATATACCACCTTACATCTGCATCATTGCACCATTAACAATTCATAACAGAATTAATCGGGTGTGGATTTCACAGGTCAAAATTAGGGTTTCATCAAATTTTCATCTGATTCAAGAGGCAAGAAATTAGGGTTTGAGTCTTACTCACTTCATTTGATCTATCTTGATCAAATCATCAACCTCTGATCTTCAGATATCAAAATTTTTCTCTTGATCTATCAAGGATCGACCAATTAGGGTTTTCATCGAGCATGAGCAATCTCTGATTCTCTGATCAATGAATGACTTTTTTGAGTAGAGATTGATCATCATATCTTAAATACAACATGTTGACCTAATTTCTGGATTCAAAACATCACAGAAGTTCACAGGATTCATCAGTCAATTTCTGAAACATTTGATGAAATTTCATCTGCACTGAAAAGTCAAACTTTGACTTTTGGTCAACTTTTTCAAGACAAAACTTTTTCAATCATCAAAATACTTCAAATGATCCATCATGATCATAAAAAATCAAGAAATTTGGAAAAGTCAACAAAAAGTCAAAATTTTCAACACAGAAAATTTTTCAAGTGTTAAAATTTCATACTTTTTCCAAATTTCATGGAATTTTTTCACATAGTTCCACTTTGAATTGGAAAAAACTCAAAACATGAAAGTTGTAGCCCTTGAAACAAGCTTTCCAAAATGTCCAAGAACTCTCAAATCCGTGGAGTCTAGCCATACTTTTGATTTTGAAACTTAGAGCTCCAAAATCCATAATTTCCAAGTGCAAACTTTCAAATTTATAGGTCATTTTGCATTTTCTTCTTCTAGAACACATGCCACCTTGCAAAGATAATCTAGAGCTGATAAAAATCATTTGGATGTAATTATGATGGATAAGATCAAAGTTGAGATTTAACCATGGTTAAAAGGAAGCTTCCTTTTGCATTTAATGCAAAAATGACTTCCTTGCCCTCTAAGACAAGTTGTAAATACCAAAGCCAAACTTTCTCACTTATCTTTCAGAACTTGTGACCTATAAATAGAGGTCTTGTTTGCAATTTCAAACCACACCAAAGCCATGCAAGAACATGCTTTCTCTCTTCTTTCTTAAAATCCAAGAAACATAGTGATATTTGAGAAAACTTGCATTTTTGAAAACTAGTGAAAAACTTTGAGTAATTTGGTGTCTAACATGTTTTAATATCAATATGAAACTTGTTTGAAACATAAAATCAACACAAGCCAAGCTGAAAATCAGATTTTATACTCCATGTTCATAAACTTGTCAAAACTGCCATAACTATTGAAATTGGACATTGGCTCGAGCAACTTGAGTTTTGATCATCCAAACATCATCAACATACATCATAGAGATGATGCAGACCATTAACATCAGCCTGTAACACCTCTAACCACGATTTCCAGTTTCACTTTGAGCTGTATGCAGGTTGACTTGGTCAGAGCTATCCAAGCAAATTCAGAGCAAGCAGACCATTCATACATGATCCTTGAAGGCCGATGGTGCTCTAAGAATCATTAAAACTCAACTGGAAGCACTCCAACACAGAATTCGATCTCAACTTGAACAGGTAAGAACACCAACTTCGAACTCTGTGATTTCTTGATTCAAATCAAAAAAACTCTTGGCCATTTTGTTTCTGCACCATCCACGATCATTAACCCTCAATCAATTGATAAAATCATCCACCATACACGATTTCAATTAGATTTTTCAGTTTTAGGGTTCTTCGTGTTCTTTAGAAATTCAATCATGTTAGGCTTAAAATAAATGAAATTAAGTGATGCCATCATTTTCCTGGGCTCAAAACGATCAACTTTCATGTTTACATCTTTTGATTTCATCAAGAAACGAAGATTTGAGGATTGATTGAAGGATTGGAGAAGAAGATGAGCTTGCGCGCGTTTTTTGAATTCAAATATCATGTTTAAAATATATTTTGTTGGTTTAATCACAATACACGGATGTATTGCCACCCCAGCGGTTGCCAGCTCACTCTTAAGTCACTTATACCATGCCTTGCCTAACAGGTCCCGGGTTCGAGTAGCCTTGGGACCTTTTTGCCAAACTCCTCATTTTGAGGTGATTTTTTGTACACTTGTCAATTAATGTATCTATTTTATGATAGTGCAAAAATTTTCAGAAAAAAACTTTCATCCGATTATATTTTGATCGAGCCGAAAACGACACTTTTGAGTACTTTTTCAAAGCACCTTTAAAGGTGATTTTTTCAAACTTTCGAAGCCCGATTCTTTTCAAAACTTCTTACAAGTAAATTTCACTTTTCAAAAACACTTTCCAAAACATTCTTCAAAACTTTTCATCAAACTTACATCTTTTTCCATGATCGATCCGATTAAACGATAAAAACCGAATTCGTTTTCTCTCGAATTTTTAAACCGATCATGGGCCTCCCTTACGGTGTAAGTCCCAACATTCTTTATGTACATACATATTTTTCTTGTACATATCAAATTCTTTTCATATACATACAAATTTTTACCTGTACATAATACAGATACTTTTGTAAATACTCAAGTACAGACAAACTTCGATCGTTTGTTTTTCACTTCGCTTGTGTATACACTGAATACCATTGGTATTAAAAGGAGCATTATTCCCTGTGAAACTGCTTTTAAACTAATGGGCCTCCCTTACGGTGTAAGTCCCAACCCTCCTATGTACATCCACATCCTCCTCGTACATAAATACTCGTTCGTGTACATACTTACTTCCTTGTACACAATTCAAACTTGTAAATAATCAAGTTACGCTCGTTTTTAAACGCTCGTTTCACAGACACTTGTTTATATTTCCTTCATAAACTCTTGTAAATCAACTTTACACGCATTGTTTTTATTTCCTTCATAAACTCCTGTGAATACATATCACAAACACACACACTTGTTTATACAACTGTCTAGTTATAACATAACAACTAGTCTAACCAATAGGTTCCCCACAGTTATAGCCTCCTCTTGGGCTTTATACAAGATAACTCATCCCTGCAGAGTTTAGCCTCCTCTTGGGCTTTGTACAAGGTAACTCATTCATCTGAGTTCAGCCTCCTCTTAGGCTTCATATAAGAAAACTCATTCATCTGAGTTTAGCCTCCGCTTAGGCTTCATATAAGACAACACTCCACTGCTGAGTCAGCCTCCTCTTGGGCTTCATTCAAAAGAACTCCTCATTGAGTTTAGCCTTCTCTTGGGAATCAAACAAAGAAAGAGACCAGGAAATCTCTTAATAGCCTCCTATTGGGCTTCTAATACAAAGAATCACCCGCGCTAGGATAGAACCCAGGGAGTATAATTTCCCGGTGAAATTGCTCTTAATCCTAAGAGGATGGTTTCCCGGTGAAACCCTTCTTAAAGCCACAGCCAGCCATACCCTATAGCTTCCTCTTGAGCTTCATACAAGGACCCTCGATGACCCTCGAAATGCCTCCTCTTGGGCTAACAATACAAGGACCCATGGGCTTCTTAAAAGCATCCCTCTAATCCAATCAATTTCTCCTCGAGACTTAGACATTTATCATCTCTATGGAAGAAATATCTCATCTATCACATCACATACAATCAAAAACTTTTCCAACTCTTTTCAAACAAAAACATCTCTTAATCGTAAGTAGTAACGCTTGTACACTCAAGCAAAACACCCAATGCTTACAATTAGAAGATTAAATCATTTTATTCAAACATCTTTCTTAAACATGTAAGTGGTAACGCTTGTACACTCAAGCAAAATACCTATAACTTACGACGAAAGATTCAGTCAATCAAACTTTTCAAAATGTATGTGATGAAATAGATTAGATACATTTTTCATTAAGATGACATTCGTCTATGTCTTCTTAATAACATCCCGTTGCTTTCCACTAAGCATAAGTGGGAACTGCGATTGCTCTGACTTTCTCAACATCCCTTTGAGAATACGTAGGCACAAGGTCTCATCCTTGCCGAGCAAATTTCTTTCTCCCTCAAACCAAACAAACCATAGATCCCTTTAGATCCGAGCTACAAATGCTCTGATTCCCATTAAGGGATATGTATGCAGAAGATCCAATGATCTTTGCGAGCACAATAATAACAAACACTAGGATCCCACATAATCTATCTTTCTTAAAAACCCAAAGGAGAAACTCTCCCAATCATAGAAATAGAAATTAAAACACACAAACATATCAAACGTATTCATATATAAAGATATGGATAACCATATATATTTAGGGTGCTCCATCCATTCCCTTTATATAACAAACCCCCTTACTCGGAATCTCCCCAATGCGTTACGTCTAGTTTGCGCTAGTTGTTACGCATATCATAATCAATTGAGGGTATTAACAGCTTTCCCTTTTTTCATAATCATTAAATCATCTTTTCTTGTGTTGAAAATAATAAAGCTTGATGCTCGCGGCATCTTTATAAACAAATCAAAAGAGTAAATCGTTTCGAGCCAGAGAATCTAAATTCATATTCGATTCCCTAGCGCGACACTTTTTAACGCAAACAGAAACGACTTCCAAATTTCTTGGTTCCGCTTGAAGATCCAACTTTTTTGGTTAAGCGTCCTACTCAGACTCCTTCTTCCAATCTCATCCCCATGTTTACCATTTCGGTGAAATCATTTGGAGCACTGGCGATCATGCTTTCATAGTAAAAAGGGCCAAGAGTATTCAAGAATATCTTGGTCATCTCTTTCTCTTCCAATGGTGGATTCATTTGGGCAGCAATTTCCCTCCATCGTTGGGCATACTCTTTGAAATTTTCTTTATCCCTTTGAGACATTGATCTGAGCTGGTCTCAATCTAGAGCCATGTCTAAGTTGTACTTATATTGTCGAATAAAAGCTTCGCCTAGGTCGTTGAAGGTTCAAATGTTAGTACTATCCAATCCCATGTACCACTTTAGAGCGGTGCCAGTAAGATTGTCTTGAAAGTAGTGAGTGAGCAATTGATGATTATCATTGTGAGTAGATATATTCCTAGAATACATCACAAGATGGCTTTATGGGAAAGAGTTACCTCTGTATTTCTCAAAGTCGGGGACTTTGAACTTGGATGGTATTCTCACACTAGGAACCAGACACAAATCATGGGCATTTTTCCCAAAAAAAATCCTTTCCACAGGTTGTTTTGATCTCTAACTGCATCTTGTTAAACTGTTGTTGGAGATCTTTCATATGTCCACGAGGATCAGTTTTGTCTAGATCGTGATAAACTACGTTGTTCACATAAGGAATAGTGTGAACCACAAGAGTTGAATTTGTCACAATTGGTTGAGAAACCGACATAGTGACTTGAGGAGAGGTTACTCTGGGTTGCAAAGTGAACGCTGAATTCTGCAAAGTAGGAACCTCAGTTGTGGTTACCGGTACTTCAGAAGTATTTTGATGTAAACCTACGCCGAAGTTGAAAGGAATTCCCCAAGGGTAACCCTCTGGCATAGTGAAAAGCGGATTACTAACTGCGATAGCAAAAATGGAATAATAGTGATTTCTGAAATCATTGTTGCTTGAATTTGACTGTTAGGTGGTAGTTGTTGATTCTGCGCAGCTACCAACAATCTCACCAAAGCATTAAGTCTTTCCACTTCCTCTTGAAGTGTGGTTATTGTACCACGAAGCTCAATATTCTCTTGTTCGAAATCTTCCATTGGTTTCTTTCTATTTGCACAAGTATTGTATCTGCGAGTTGACTGTGAACATAGTCGAGAAACTCTAAGACACGACAGCTTGACGATCTCTGGAGAAAATTCCAAAAGATAAGACTCTAAATAACAAACTCGAAATGCAAAGATGATGTACGATTATGAATGCAAAGAGAACAAAATATTTTCCAAAGAATTTATGCTAAAAGAGAAATTTGTTGAAAACATTTGAACATAAAACTCTCATTTTATTAA
Organism: Vicia sativa; assembly: GCA_021764765.1. Lineage (NCBI taxonomy): Eukaryota > Viridiplantae > Streptophyta > Magnoliopsida > Fabales > Fabaceae > Vicia > Vicia sativa. The sequence goes on along the minus strand of CM038794.1, from coordinate 53,788,736 downwards.
TATTTGAAAAGATTACAACAAGTTTTTTTTGGAGCATAGCTCTTACAACAAAGAGAATGAAAAATAAAAGCTAAAATATCTTAATTAAGAATCTTCGTTGGATGAAGAACCAAATTCTTGATGTAGCTTCAACTTCAGGATATCTTTCCCATAATAAGCTTTTAATTCAGCTTTCTCCGCTTTTAGCTTGTTAACAACATTCTTCCACTCGTCAGGAGCAGGAGTGCCACTTGTCAATTCTTCAAGCTTTATTTTTATTTCTCTAATGTATTTCTTGATCGCGTCATCCTTTCGACAAATTTTCTCATCTTTCTCCATGAGCCATCCATCTTGAAAGTAGAGCCTTTTTTCATGATCTTTGACCTGTTTCTTAAGCTTTACATTCTCAAAGTAAGCTTTAAGAAAAATTTTCCCAATTATCTTTCTCTAACCTCATCTTAGCCAAAGTTTCTTGGTATTCTCCCATAGTCTCAATGGGAATGGTGGTCGATTTAGATACCACTGGGAACATGGGTTCTTCATAAGCATAAGGCATTCGGAATTCCTTCGCTCTTTTCTTTACCCAACAAGTGTAGATTTCTATGGCTAAACAATTCCTTGCATCACCTTTTTATTTCCTTCGAATATGGTTCCAAGATCTTATCATTCTGGCTTTCAAACCTTGGGGATCTTCCCTTTCATGATAAAAGTAATCCTCTACTGTAAAACCAAGGGGTTTACTCGAGTTTGCATATCCAAGTTGACATCTTGCAAATAATGGGTTGTAGTTAATTCCTCCTTTTGTACCAATGAGAGGTACGTTGGCAAACTTTCCACAGCTTTCAATGATTTATATCTCATTGTAGGCCAAGGTATACCAATGAATATCGTCATTAGTAAGAGACATGAGTCTTCGAGGCCAATGCCAACCGGTTTTGTTTTCTTTGAAGATCGGAGACTTAGGCAAGTGTGAAACAATCCATTTGAACAACAAAGGCACACAACACACAATAATTCCATCTCCTTGACGATTCCTATGATGGATACAGAAATATGTTTCACCAAGTAAAGTGGGAATATGATTTCCAATCAAAAAGATCCTTATGGCGTTGATGTCAACGAAGTCTTTAACGTTAGGAAACAAAACCAACCCATAAATGAGCAAATCCAAAACAGCTTCAAAAGCTACCACACTACCGGGTTGGGAAAAACTAAAAGCTTTCTCCAATAGAAACTTTAAAGTTAGTCCTAAGAGATTTCCTTTTGTAATCAAATTTTTGTCTATCTCAGATTTCCTTAAGTGAGTCATCGATACAATGACTTGTGGCTTTGGAATGGCTTCCAAACCATTGAAAGGAACTTTGTCAGACACTAGGATACCTAAAATATTTGCATACTCTTCCAAAGTAGGCATCAACTGGTAATCAGGGAAAGTGAAACAACGATAGACTGGATTGTAAAACTGAACCAATGTTTTAAGAAGTCCTTCATCAACGTCAGTGTTCAAGATAGTTAAAATATTTCCATAGCATTTTCTAAAATCCGAGGGATCTTCTACCAAGGATGCTAACTCTTTTAACTTTTTCACATCAGGAAATCTAAAACCGTATCTCTTGGTATTTCTTCTTCTTACATCCATCCCTCTAACCTAAAATGTTTCCAAAGAAAAATTCTCTAAATTCTTTGGAAATTTTAATGGAAAGAAAATGAGAAGTTGAGGTTTTTGAACGAATGCATGAATGCCACAAAGGTACAAACATGGTTAGTGGTTATACACACGTTCAAGTGTTTGAAGTCACGAGCATGAGGACAACGATAAGAACCAAACGTGGGTAAGTTCTATGGGCTTAATCACCTGTAAGACATGTTCTACTGATAATACAGGGTCAATGCTTCTCTTTGAAATATTATCGGTTTAAACAACTAACTCGTAGTCCAATAATATTTTTCAAGAGAAACTCGTCTGATCGTAGTCTCGCATGACAACTAATCTGAGTCTATACCTAAATAGTTTCTGCACTATATCCTAAATTGCTAAGATGGGTTATGGGTTCTACAGCCAGCTCAGCTTCGCTGATTCGCTTGAAAAGAAAAATTTCTTCGCAAATAACTTGCTAAACACAATTACCCCCAAGAAAACCTCCACTAAGAGAGGGATTTCAAATTAACTTATTAAGGACTGAGACTCCTCGTAATTTAATAGGACTATACCCCCACCTAATTCTTAAAACACGCACAGTAATAGGTTGGGGTATAGGACTCCTCGAGTTAGGATTTTTTCCATCAGATGAAATCGCGAGTAATAGAACAAAACACGCAATAAAGAAAAACAAACATATGCACAAATGAAGCTTAACTCTTTTTTCTTTTTTAGAAACAAATAAAAGTTTGGCGCTCCCCACCAGAGTCGCCATTTTTCTATTCGGGGTAAAAAGTGATGAACGAGGGAATCGGATCGGAATTCGAATCTCCGGCTCAAAACGATTAACTCTTTAATTTTTAATTTAAAAGATGCCGCGAGCACCAAACTTTATTATTTCCAAACAAGAAAGAAAATGGAAAAGGGGAAAGATGAAATACTCTAAATAAGATATGTGATTCAACTAGTGTAAACTAGACGCAATGCATTGGGGAGAGACAAGGGTAAGAGGTTTGGTTACATAAAGGGAAGGTATTAGCACCCTATATATCTATAGCTTTCTATAGGAACTTTTTTATGCATTTTTTGTGTGTTTTATTTACTATGCTATTTCGGGAAAGTTTGTCCTTTGGGATTTAAGAAGGGTAGGTTAGGCAGGAACCTAAGTTTGTTTATTGTTATTATGCTTGCAAGGATCATTAGGATCCTCTGCATACATATCCCCTAGTAGGAATCAGAGCATCTGTAGCTCGGATATAAGGGAGACTATGGTTTATTTGATTTGAGGGAGAAAGAAGTATGTTCGCCAAGGGTGAGAACTTATGCCTACGTATTCTCAAAAGAAGGTTGAGAAAGTCAGAGCAATCGTAGTTCCCAGTTATGTGCTAGTGGAAGCAAAGATTAAGAGACAACGACAAGTGTCATCTTAATGAAAAATGTATCTAATCTATTTCATCACATACATTTTTGAAAATTTGATTGGTTAAATCTTTCATTGTAAGCATTGGGTATTTTGTCTGAATGTACAAGCATTACCACTTACAAGTTAAGAAAAATGTTTGAAAAAACGTCGAATCTTTCATTGTAAGCATTGGGCGTTTTGCTTGAGTGTACAAGCGTTGCCACTTATAAGTTAAGAAAGATGTTTTGTTTGTTTGAAAAGTGTTTGATTTGAAAAATGTTTGAAAAAGTGTTTGTTTTGAAAATGGTTGATTTGGAAAACTGTTTGATTTGTATGTGATGTTATAGATGAGATACTTCTTCCTTAGAGATGATTCATGTCTTATCTTTAAGGATAATTGTTTTGTGAATGATTAGGGGATGCTTTTAAGAAGCCTGTGGGTCCTTGTATTGTAAGCTCAAGAGGAGGCTATCCGAGGGACATTGATGGTCCTTGTATTGTGATCCCAATAGGAGGCCTCCCAAGGGCTGTCGAGGGTCCTTGTATTGGGAGCCCAAGAGAAGGCTATAGGGTATGGCTGGCTTGGCTTTAAGAGTGATTTCACCGGGAAACCATACTCTTAGGGTTCTATCCTAGCGAAGGTGATTCTTTGTATTGGAATCCCAATAGGAGGCTGTTAGAGATTTCCATATCTCTTTCTTGTATGAGGCCCAAGAGAAGGATAAACTCAACGAGGGAGTTCTTTTGTACAAATCCCAAGGGGAGGCAAATACAACATGGGAGTTCTTTTGTACGAAGCCCAAGAGGAGGCTAACTCAACACGTGAGTTCTTTTGTACGAAGCCCAAGAGGAGGCTATGGGGAACCTAGTTGTTATACTAGTTGTAATGACATAAATAAACATGAACAAGTATATATATGACAAAGTGCGTGTGTGCATTCATAGGAGTTTATGAAGGAAATATATAAACAAGTGTATAAAACAAGAAATTAAAGCTAGTGTAACATGGATATATACAAAGGAGTGTGAAAGAATATATAAACAAGTGTTTAAAACAAGTGGATAAGCTAGTATACTTGGATATATACAAGGGAGTGGGACTTACACCTTAAGGTAGGCCCACTAGATTAAGAGCAGTTTCACCGAAAATAATGCTCCTCTTAATACCAGTGGAATTGGTGTATAAACAAGCAGAATAAAACTAGCGAACGATACTAGCTTATACTTGAATATTTGCAAAAATTTGAATATGTATAAGGAATTGAATATGTACACAAAAGGATGGATATGTACAAGGAAACTGAGTATGTACATAGGAGGGTTGGGACTTACACTATAAGGGAGGCCCATGATCAATTTGATTTTGAGTTCGAAAGATTTTCGAGGGAAAAACCTAGTTCGGTTTGTATTTTCAAAGATTAATCGAATCGATCACGGAAAAGAGGTGTGTAAGTTAATTAAAACGTTTTGAAAGTTTTTAAAAGGTTTGAAAAGTAAAAATTATTCACAAGAAGTTTTGAAAACGGTTAGGTTTGAAAAATCAAGTAGAAAACATTTTTGAAAGTATTTAAAACACTTAAAAACGTCTATTTTAAACCTAATAAAAAATATATCAAAAAGAAAATATTTTTTGTCATTTTTTGACATAATCATAAAATAGATATATTAAATGACAAGTATGCAAAAAATTATCTCAGAATGAGAAGTTATGATTGGTTTTTGAAAATGTTGAAGTTTGATAGTAAATAAAGAAAACAAGTGATAAAAATTTGATTTTGGTCCTAAGGAGGTTTGAACTCAGGACCTTGCACTCAAAGGTGAAAATATTAATCACTAGGCCACATGTGTGGCTTGTTATTAACACACCTTCATTTAATTTTATTTGAAAACAAGTTTGTGAAATGGTTTGAAAAAGAGTTTGAAAATTGGAAAAGAAGTGAAACTTGAAAAAATAAAAGGTCTCAGAGGGATTCGAACCCTGGACCTTAGGCATGGCAAGTGACTTAAGAGCGTGTTGGTTGCCACTTGGGTGGATGTTTCATCCTTTCATTATACAAAAACGAATAATTATAAGCTAAAACAAGTTTTTGAATTATTGGAAATCAGAAAAACACGCGTATGATCTTCATCTTCATCCTTAAGTTTGCATTCCTAACTCCTTCGTTTCATGATGAAATTGGGTGGTATAAAAATGAAACTTGCTCTATTTTTCATATGGAACATGATGGTCGCATTTAATTTCTTTTATTTTAAGCCTATGATGACTATATTCAAAGAAAACAGATGAACCCTAGTTTTAGGAATTTGATCATGAAATCGTGTTGGTGCAACAAATCAAGCAATTGATTGATGGTTTATGATCCTCATAGGTGCAGAAACATGATGGCATAGAAATTTTTGAACTGGAATTCAGAAATCAAATAGTTTGAAGTTGGAGTTACTTACCTCTAGGAGAAGAAATTGGATTCCTTGCTAGAGTGCTTCCAGAAGTTGTTTTATGATTTGTATAGCTTTATTGGACTTCAAGGAACACGTAGAAGTGCTCAGCTTACTTGGAGATAGCCTTGAAATTTCTAGCCAACTCCAATTGCAGCTCGAGCCATTTGAAAATGATGATAATGGTGATGATTTTGTGGTTTCGGAAGTCATTCAAGGGTTTGGATCACTTATATGGGGTATATGGATGATGTTTGAAGTGAAAGTTTGAAGTTTGCACAAGTGAATTGAGAAATGGCAAGTTAAGGCTCAAAATGCAAGTTTATGAAACTTGGAGCATGATTCTGAGTTTATCTAGTTTTTATGATGGCTTGGTGATTCTAACAACCTCCTAAGGGTATTTAGAGAGTGATTGAAGCTTGATATTGCTCAGAAATTGCAAGGTTTGGAGATTTGCAAATTCTCACATTTTAGAACTTTGAAACTTGGAAAAGGAGAAAGAAGTGAGAAAGAAAGTTTATGAATGCTTTGTTGTGATTTACAAATGAGGAAAGACCTCTATTTATAGTCCAAGAGGTTTGGAAAGCAAGGCAAGGATAGGATTGATGATTTGTGCAAGTTGCCTTAAGTGGTAAGAATGGAATCTGTTCATTTAATGCACATGGTTAAAATTCAAACCATGGTTATTCCAATCAAGAGACCTTATCCTCCTTCAATCACTGCCTTTGGATATTTTTGAATAAAAACTTATCTCTTATGGTGACAAGGCTTCTACAAGGGAAAATTGGCAAAAATGTCATGTAAATTATGGTTATGGACCTCTAAGTTTCAATTTCAAAACCCTAGCTACACAAAATGTTTTTGCAAGTTCTTTGAAATTTTGGAAAGCTTGGAACAAGATCTACAACTTTTATGTTGAAATTTTTTCTTGAATCAAAATGGATTTCGATGAGAAATGGCCATGAAAATGATGAAAAAGTGATAAAAACACTTGAAAAATTTTCTAACTGTTAGAAAAATTTCAAGTTTTGACTTTTTCACGCATTTTGATTTCTTGTGATCATTATGGATAATTTGAAATGCTTTGATGATTGAAAAAATTTGAATTTAAAAAGTTGACCAAAAGTCAAAGTTTGACTAATTTGAACTATTGACTTTTTGTCAGATAATTCAGAATTTCTCTGATGATCAACCATGGCATTTGAGATGTTTTGAATCAAGAAATTAGGTCAATATATTGCATTGGTTATTTTGAGATCATTCTCAAAGCAATTAGGTCATTCATTGAGCAAAAAGTCAATGATACACCATCCTCGATCAAAACCATAATTTGGTCGATTCAAGATAGATCTTGAGGAAATGATGGGAATTTGAAGATAAAATGTTGATGATTGATGAATATTGATTAATTTAGGTGAGTGAAGACTCAAACCCTAATTGATCATATCTTGAACTGATGAAAATTTTTGACTTAAAACCCTACTTTGGCCCAAGGAGCACACACACAAGCTATCTTGTTCTGAAATTGCCAGTGATGCATGATTCATATGTGAATGATATTATATGGTATCTTAGGTCAAAAATTGGGGTATGACTACATGATATCATAATTACATGACGTCACGGCAAATGTGGAATAGTTACGCCAACTGAGGAAGAAGTGGAAACGATTTGGTCGATGAGCGAGAGTCGACACTTCATAGATGTCATTATCTCGTATGGGTCGAACTCTAAAATGGCATCTCTTGGGGGCATTTTGTTACCTTGAAAAATATTTAAGGTATATTAGTTTCCTATAAATAAAGGTAGTCCTTTGAAATAAGGATTGTAAAGAAATTAAAGCCAAAGTGGTTGAAATTTGGTTTTGTCAAACTAAAGAATTTAATGTTCAATGGAAATATTAAGCCAAAATGTCGAAATTGGGACCTGTCAACCAAAAGGAAAGAGATTGATATAAATGACAAGAAAGATGGTCGAAATCGGTCTTGTACACTGAGGGAATCTAAGACTTGGGGGAATTTGGATTATTTGGTTATGTTGGTGGCAAGTGTCGAAGCAAGTCCAGAAGCGGAAGGATTGAATTTTGAAGTTACTTTGTACTGAAATCACTTATAAACTCCATATTTCCAAGCATAAGGAAATGAATATTGCAAAGTGTTTTGATGTACGTGAATCACCATATTTATTTCAATGCAAATCTTTTACTTTTCACTTATTCCTTTTGAATATTTTACTTGTTTTCTATTTACTTTTGAACAATACCTTTACGTTATCATTTGCTTTGTATAAACACCTTCTATCGGTCACTAGTCACCCAATTGGTTGAATCAAATTGTCATTTATTTCGTTTAAACGTCCTTTGTCAGTCACCAATCACCAGTCAGTTGGTCGAATTATAGTGTGGAAAATTCAATTATACTTGTTCCCTTATTTATAGAAAACTGTTTCTCACAGTAAGGATTTCGACAGAACAAGTAGTTTTCGATATCTTAGCACATGTCTTAAGATCAACTAGTCGATATTGCAAGTAATGTAACACCCCAAAATCTACCCAACGTTTAAATAAAATCAGAGTGCCAAAATTTCAAACATGAAACAGGATGTCACATTTCAACTTATTCTTAAACACTTGTATTTCATTTAATATAGATACATAGCATTCGGAATTCACCTCTTATAAATCATATACAACTTTATCCAACTAAATCAAAACTTTAATTTATAATTATTCGAGAATTATTGTAATGACAACAATTCCAACAACAGGTAATAACGACTATTCATCATCTTATAATCCCAACAACATAAATATCCCCCCGAGTGCTACGTATCAGAGCGACGACACCAACAAGCTACTAAGTCTCTACTCCTTGTTACCAGCACGTTACTAGTATAAAGGCAACGGCGAACAAATAGAAAGGGTGAGATATCGAAAAATATAAGCAAAAGTATGATAACTAATATATTAGATCTAGAATCATACAATATTCATCGCTTCAACCAACTACAACTTAACAATCAACAAAACAACATAGTAAATAATAATTATTATAATAACAATTATAATTAATATTTTTGCAACTTCCCAACAATACTTGTCACAACACAACGTTAGCATAAACTCATATTAAGTCACCAACAACATATTGCAACAAAATCATCATCACGACACGATCACCAACATTATCATAACAATATCACCAACAACAAATTCATTTATAATGCGACTCTAAACAGTGCATATGCATGTGGTACCATTGGAGTAAAACTCCCAACGTAATCATTTGCCAGTAATTCCGAGGCGCAAGGCATAAGCCTTCAACATAATCAACTTTGCCCCCAACGGCCAACATGTTTTCCACCAAGGCCAAGGTATAAGCCTTCAACATAATCAACTTTTCCCCCAACAGCCAACATGTTTTCCATCAAGGCCAAGGCATAAGCCTTCAACATAATCAACTTTGCCCCCAACGGCCAACGTAATATTGCAATGTATGTCATGCGACCTCAACCTCAACAACCAATACATAACATTGCAACAACATCAACAACAACAACACACAACAATAACAACTTAAAATATGCATCAATTGCATCAACTTAGATCAACACTGGTCATTCGACCTACAACCCAAACATGTCCATAAATCAAAACAATTTAACTTATTCAACATTGGTCATAGGCCTACAACTTCATGAACATATCAATAGTAAGTTATTAACATAATCAACAACAATTCACAACAACATTATTTCATATTCACCTCACAACATCACAATCTCACAATAATTCAGTATCAACATAGAAACATCCTGCAACTTCACATAATTCAACAACAACAACAACACCGTAATTATCTACTAATTAATCTTAGTTACCCGATAAATATTCATTCGATTCTGAGCAGCTAAATATACCGCTTAATTTTGGCTACTGTCTAAATTGTGGGATTGTTTCTATCCCTTGCATTATTAAAATTATTCTGTTATACTTAATCCTTCTAGAGGCAATATCAGAAGTTTCTGCTTTTGACCATCAGAACTTCAACACCATCGAACTCGCTTCATCGAACCGCAACATCGAACCGCACCATCGAACTTACGCACCATCGAACTTCGCACTATCGAACTTCGCACCATCGAACACGCACCATCAGAACTTCTGCTCATCACTTCTACTTCTAATCATCATAACTTCTGACCATCACTTCTACTTCTAACTATCAGAACTTTTGAACATCACTTCTACTTCTAACCATCATAACTTCTGACCATCGTTTCTACTTCTGACCATCACTTCTACTTCTGACCATCACTTCTACTTCTGACCAACAGAACTTTTGACCATCACTTCTACTTCTGACCATCAGAACTTTTGACTGATCCTTAGAAGTTTTGAATAAGAATTATTCTCAAAAACACTAGTCTACTACTAATCAATACTATATTGTCAACAAATTTCCACATTGCTACAAACCGGATTCTAGAACATTACTAATACTGTTTATCAATTCCAATACACCAGTTATCATTGTTCCTGCTAACTATACTATTCTATACTGCTACTATCAACCACACTGCAAACTAATTCATCCAGCATCTTTTCAACAAAAATAAGTGAACCACAATTACATACTAATTTATCTTAGTTACCCTGTCAAATTTCATTTAATTCCGAATAACTAATTATATCGCCTAATTCGGCTATTCGGCTAAATCGGGATAAATATCAACATTTTACTGCAACCTGCTATTCACTAATTCATCTTCTATTTATCTCCACCACTGATTAATAATTACATACCAAGTTCATCACTACTATGCCAAACCTTCCACCCAACATCAACTCTGCTAAACTTTCTATTCTGCATAATTTCTGTTTCTGCTAACATATTTCCATCTCCTTCCTGCTAGGCTAAATTGATCATAACATGTTAATTTAGTGCTACTGAATATTCATAAACTCATTTAATCCTCATTGACTCGTCATCTCTTATATTCATTCTTTGTCAAATAATTCTGCTACACAATTAAACTACTAATTATTGCTACTATCGAATACACTTTCTCTGCTTAATTAACATTCTGCAATTTCATAACCCAACACTTAGTATTATTATTCATTACAATTTAATTTAATTACTAATATTATTATTATTATCCTAAACTTACACTATAATACTAAGCTTACTTTATAATATTAAGTTTACTGAATCATCACTTAAATGCCAAGATAGTTAGTGCTACGCAAAAGGAAAAAGAACAAAACACAAAATGCATGCCTGGGGCGCCCACCTCCTTCTCCTCCAACAAATTGAGACAAACGTCTCAAAACCTTCTTCTTTCTTCCACTGTTTCAGACTGCTTATTTCTGGTACCAGTTATTCATATGAATTCAACCCAGAATAATTTATTTTTTCAGAAAACAACTTATTTTCACCAGCATGACTTCCAATATGAACAATATAATATCACCGTGCAACAACATCGCAGACAACATAATCTCAACACAGATTGATCAATTTCATCACAAAAACAAGAATTGACAGCAAAATTATACAACCATAAATCCCACATAAAAATCATCATACAATCGATTATACAAGTCGAACTCCACCCCTTACCTTTGGATTGAAGAGGGCTCGAAAAGTCGATCGAAAATCTACAACCTTCGGACTGCAATTTTCCACTGCCAGCAACCCTTGTTCCCAAATCAATTTCTTTCTCTTCTACTTCTACTGCTACGTGATGTTTTTGTTTCTTTCAATTCTCTCACTTGTTTTCTAAATAATACTACTTAAGCCACTAAAAATAATAATGGGCCACTAGTTCTCACATTAGGTCCACTAACTAATACACCTCAAATTGCTATTTACCATACAACAACCAAACCAACTTAATTAAATAAATATTCCAATATAATAATATTATTTCTTATATTATTTCTCCAAATTAAACCGACTAATTAATCCAACTAAAAACATAACAACTTTGATTGACATATCAATCCAACTACGCCTCTTAGATTAATACCAATAAATTCCCCAACTTCGACAATTCCAATAGATAATTCCTTATATAATTTAATTAAATAATTAATTAAATTCGAGGCGTTACAACTCTCCCCCACTTAGGATATTTTCGTCCTCAAAAATTTATTCGACACAACCATCCTTAACATTACATTCGCATCCAGTTTTTCGATTCAACAACAACCCAACCATGGCTTAAATCCAATACTTATATCTCAATCTTCCAATTTCCCTCGCAACATAATCGTTACTATTCTCCAACCATTTTAGCAATGCCTTGACATAACATCTTACAAAATAGTGACAACTACTACTCGCTTACTTTCTTGTATAACATGGTATCCTCACCTTAACAATATTATCGTCGTAGCATCCACTACTTACTCACCTTAACCCCTTCGTGTAACTCTTCCATGATACGTGCTACTGTTTTCTGGTCCACACAGCGGAGTAAACACAAGTCGTGATTGCGTTTGTATAAGGTGTCGTTGCTGAGGAAGAATTTGGATGCGAACCTTCTCAAAAACTTCTTATCGTTGATAGATGCCCCTGCGGGATATTCCTGAGTCTCAAGATATCTCTTCACGTCATAGTACCAAGGTTTCTCTTCTGTATCAAGCTCATAACAATACGCTGGTTCGTCAAACTTCTCAATGATGATCTGGGGAGCCTCGTTGTCCCATCTGACCTTGAACATAGATGATATAGTAGCTAACGCGTCTGCCAACTGATTCTCTCTCGTGGAATATGATTGAAAGTGATCTCTTCGAAGTAGGGGATCAAACTCAACACATGCTCTCGATATGGAATGAGATACGGATGCTTCGTATCCCACTCGCCTTTAACTTGACTGATCACTAAAGCTGAGTCTCCATACACTTGCAAGAATTTGATTCTTAAGTCAATAGCAGCTTTGATACCCATGATGCACGCCATTCGGCCATGTTGTTAGTGCAATGAAACATAATCTGGCGGTGAAAGGCGTGTGTCCGCCTGTAGGAGATGTAATGATGGCGCCAATGCCATTGCCAAGTGCGTTTGAGGCTCCATCAAAGACCATGGTCCATCGGGATCCTTGTTCAGGTCCTTCGTCTGGGCCTAGTTCTTCACAATCGTAACTAGTAAAACATCTTCATCCGAAATTGAATGCATAAAGCGATAGTCATCTACGGCTTGATGAGCCAAATGATCGGCTACTACACTTCCTTTGATTGCTTTAGAAGTATCTTGGATGTCGATTCGGTCGGGATCATTTGCCATCTTGCTATTCTTGAGAGGCGGTTTCTCAAATATGTATTTTATCGGATCCATCTTAGAGATCAAGGTAGTGTGGGTCAACATATCCGCCTTAGTCGGCGAGCAGCCTAAGCCAAAGCGTTGTAAGTTTTCTCTGTGAGTATCTTGTTTCACATCGGTAAACTTTTGCTAAGGTAGTATATTGCATACTCTTTTCGACCTGGACTCGTCATGTTTCCCCAACACACACCCCATTGAATTCTCTAACACAAGTACATGATAAGAGGTCTTCCTTGTGGCATCAAGATAGGAGGATTACAGGTACTCCTTGATTTTGTCAAAAGCGATCGGCAATCGTTGTTCCATTCTACCACTTGATCTTTCTTGATCAAGATGGGCTCACAAGCGATAAGATGTGCAATGAATCTGGCAATGTAATTCAATCGGCCCAAGAAACCTCTGACTTCCTTCTCGGTGCAGGGCGCTGGCATCTCTTGAATAGCTTTAACCTTGGTGGGGTCAACTTCAATACCTTTTCCACTGACGACAAACCCTAGGAGTTTACCGGATCTGACTCCAAAGGTGCACTTGTTAGGATTGAGTCTCAGTCTGTACTTCTTCAATCTATCAAATAGCTTCCGCAAATGATCAAGATGTTCTTCTTCAGTCTGTGATCGAGCTATCATGTCGTCGACGTAAACCTCTATCTCGTGATGAATCATGTCATGAAATAGTGTCACCATGGCACACTAATAAGTGGCACCTGAGTTCTTCAGTCCGAACGGCATAACCTTGTAGCAAAAAGTTCCCCACGGTGTAACGAAAGTAGTCTTCTCCATGTCTTCAGGAGACATTTTGATCTGATTGTAACCGGAGAAACCATCCATGAAGGAGAAAACCTTATGCTGAGCGGTGTTGTCAACCAGAACATCAATATGAGGAAGTGGAAAATCATCTTTCGGACTCGCTTTGTTCAGATCTCTGTAATCCACACACATTCGTACCTTGCCATCCTTCTTGGGTACACATACCACGTTAGCAACCCACTGTGGATAGGAAGTAACAGCTAAGAAACTGGCGTTGAACTGCTTCATAACTTCGGCTTTTATTTTCTCTGACATCTCAGGATGCATGCGACGAACCTTCTGTTTCACTGGGAGAAAACCTTCCTTTGTAGGTAACCGGTGTACCACAATATCAATGTCTAAACCCGGCATGTCTTCGTATGACCAAGCAAAAACCTCGATATAATCTCGTAGCATTTGAACCAATCTTTCTTTAACACTGTTCTCAAGACCCGCTCCTATCTTGATCTCTTTTCTGCCTTCATCAGTACCCAAATTCACAACCTCAACTGACTCTCCATGTGTTTGTATAACTCGCTCTTCTTGCCGTAGCAGTCTGACAAGTTCTCCTGGCACTTCACAATCTTCCTCACCTTCGTCTTCGGCTTGGTAGATCGGATTATCGAATTCATATTTAGCAATAGCATAGTTGTTATCAACGAGATTTAGAGTGATTTTGCAGTGTATCACGTGGGTGTGTGTAAGAAACACATAGCTTTTTTGAAGTGGTGATAAAGTAAAAGAAAGAAAACAACTATTAAATGAAAAAGTCCAACGGTTTTATTGAATGAAAATATGCAAATGACAGATAATAACCCTCACAAATGAGCCACGATGCCCCGGGCAAGGCACTAGGCTTTAGAGTTTATTGTTCAAAACATAGAAAACGAAAAGCAAAACAAAAACAAAGGCAATTACTCCTGTCTAAAGGAGATTGGTATGACGTCTTCAATCTTCCAATTGCCGAGTCCGTTGTCAGGAGTTGGGAAGATCCAATTGTTGATGTCGAAGTCGTTGTCGTCGTCTTCTATAGCATGGATCCCATTCTGGCTGATGCGGAAAGGAAGTTGGCCGGCACGTTCGCGGCGTACCATCTTCTGACCTTTGATGGTGAATCCTAAACCAGTCTTGTTAGATTTGAAAGGAAGGTCGGGGAGTTGACCCCAAATAGTATTACCTCCTTCTTCAACTGCAGCTTGAGAATCCTTTAGTGATGCCATCTTAGGCGGAACTTGCGTAACTTCAGGAGTGACGGGAGAGTCAACAGGCATGACTCTAGGGATTGTTTCGAAAGCTTGACAAGGAGTCTCGAAGAATTCTCCTTCCACCTCGAGGTATCGGAATGACTGTAGATGACTGACCATATATTCTTCTTCACCACATACCGTACCAACCTTCCCCTTCACTGGGTACTTCAAATTTTGATGCAAGGTAGAGGTAACAACGCCTGCCCCATGTATCCAAGGGCGTCCAAGTAGGCAAGAGTAAGCTAGACGGATGTCCATGACAAAGAAAGTAGAGTCGAAAGTCTGGGAACCGACATTAATAGGTAGAATGAGATCTCCAAGTACTGTTCACTTAGAACCATCAAAAGCTCTCACAACAATGTCACTGGGTTTCAGAACCAGTCCTTCAACATTAAGTCGATCAAAAGCGGTCTTCGGAAGGATATTCAGAGCAGAACCGGTATCCACCAAAACATAAGACAATGTAGTGCCCTTGCATTCGACAGAAATGTGCAAGGCTTTGTTGTGTTTCTTTTCGGCAGGAGTCAGATCAGCATCAGAGAAGCCTAGGCCGTTGTTGGCATCCAGGCTAGCAATACAGACTTCAAATTGATCAGTAGTAGTGTCTTGCGGTACGTGAGCATTCTTCAGAAAATTCACCAAGGCTTTAGCATGAGCCTCAGAGCACAAGAGCAGAGCAAGCATGGAGATCTTGGACGGAGTTTGTCCCAACTGTTCCACAACATTGTAATCACTCTTCTTGATGATCTTCAGAATTTCCTCCATTTCTCGTTTGGAGGTGTCTTCAGCAACTTCCTTTGGTACTTTGAGCGGAATGAGCTCTTGGTTCTTTCCTCTAGTCTCGGAACGGTTGATAACCGGAATGCGTTGGAGTCACAGTGTCTTTGGAGGAGAGATTGAGAGAAAACTCTTCCGTTCGTCACCTTACTTGATCCGTGATGTTGTCAATGTCGGAATGGTAGCTTCAATGTAAGATCTTCAATGGTCAGAGGGTCTTGCTTGACGCCATGATAGTAGACATCAGATCCATAATTCCAAGGAATAGCTTTGTTGGAGGAATATGGAACTGGTCTGTGAGAAGTAATTATGAGAGGTGCCACTCTAGGCGCAGGATCAGTAGAGAAAATCCTTATTGCGTTAACATCAGCATAGTCTTCTGGGAAATCGTCACCCCATCCGGTCGCCTTAACATCTTCAATAGGAATCTTGTAGCTCTCAGGAACAGTGTACTTCACCATGTAATCAAACTTTCCACTTGGCTGCCCCAAGGTATCCCATGCAGATGGTACAGTTTCACTCACATCTTCGATCTTCAGTTTCTTATACATGTCTTCACATAGACTCTCCACAGGTGGTTTTAGGAATAGTATTTCACGGTTATCCATCATGCACTGAACACGTCTTCTCAACCAAGCACAACCATCAGGTGCAGATGGGCACCAACGGCAATTCTCTAGGCATCCTGGGTTGACACCGGCTTGCAGCAAATTCTTCTTAACAGTCATCAGAGGAATGGTCAAGTCATCTATGTTAAAAACGTAAGAATTTTCGCCAATAGCATTGGAACTTTTGTCATGGTTAGGCATAGGAGCGTTGATCACATTTGGAGTCTCAACAGGAGGGTCAAACTCAATATGCTTAGCTTCAATCATATCTTGAATCTTGTTCTTCAGAGCCCAACAGTTGTCAGTGTCGTGCCCTGGGCTATTGGAGTGGTAAGCACACTTAGCATTAGGATTGTATCTCGGAGAGGAAGTATTGACACTCTGAGGAGGATCCTTCAAAGTAATCAGCTCTGCTTTCAACATGTGTTGCAAGGCTTGCGATAATGGCATGTTGATCTTCGTAACTGTCTTCGTGGCGTTCGTTACGCGTGTTGTCTCGCTGAGGTTGTGCTGATGTAGGATTGGAGATCACAACTGCCCCCATAGATTGAGCACGGTCGGTCTTGGCTCGGCTTTTCTAACCATACACAGCATTGGCTTCTTTCTTACCACCAAAAGATCTCTTCGCAGCATTTGATGACGACTCTACATGAATCTTCCCGCTCTTGATACCAGCTTCAATATGTTCTCCTGTCAGTATCAGCTCGGTAAATCCGGCTGAAGAGTTTCCAATCAGATGATTGAAGAATGGGCCTGTCAGTGTTCCCATAAACATATCAACCAATTCCCTATTGGACAAGGGTGGTTGAACTCTGCCCGCTAGATCTCTCCATTTCTGAGCATACTCTTTGAACTTCTCATCACGACCCATAGACATGCTTTGTAGTTGCATGCGAGTGGGTGTCAATTCAGCATTGTCCTCATATTGTCTGTAGAAAGCATTCGCTAAGTCACTCCAAGTATGGATACGGTCATTTTCTAGCTGATAATACCACTCCAATTGAGTTCCGGACAAACTCTCTTGAAAATAATGCATCCACAACTTTCTGTCATCAGTGTGGGGGTTGATCTTCTGAACATAGGACTTCAAATGCAGCTTCGGACAAGAAATGCCATCATATTTGGCAAAAGTGGGAACTTTGAACTTGGGAGGAATCACCACACCAGGGACAAGACTCAGATCATCAAAATTCAGCCCTGACATCTTCAGGTTTTCTACAGCATTCAGACGATCTTCAAGTTGCGTGTACTTATCATCTTCATCAGAGTACTTGTCATTATCATAGTGATCTTCTCTGTCTTTCTCAGGCTCACGCTGGTCTTCTTCATGTCCCTTGACACTTCCCTCAGTCTTGACACTCCCTTCTGAGAGCTCTATCTGACTGACTACTTTAGGACCACCTTTGTAACGTCTACCCATGTTGAGAACACCAACGACCCTCTTCTTTTTGTTGATGAGCTTCTTCAGATCTTCTTGGCCTTGGACCAAGCTGGTGAACATCTCTTGGAACTGAGCATTCTGAGCATGGAGATCTTTGACAGTCTGTTCAAGAGCCATTTCTGCTAAAATAAATAGCGAGAAAATGAGAAAACCGATCTTCGATGTACCTGTTATGAGATGTTATGCCATGATATGCAATGTTTATGCAAATGCAATGCAATGTTTTCAAGGACCTTAGGAATTTAAATTTGTTAAACAAGCACGAACAAACATTTATTAGCTCTCTTTTTATTCCCTTTTTTTTCAAGTACAAAAGATAGTTCAAAACAATAAAAATAAAATAAGAGAACAAAAATCCTAAAGCTCTAAGTTTCCCATGGGCGCTTCCTCTTGGTGCCGAGGTAGGCATTGATGTTCCGCTCCTCGTGAAGTAGCTTGGTCAAATCTAGTACCTTCTTCTCGCTTGCATAGCACTGAGCTTCAAATGTATCCCTTTCTTCTTTAAGCTGAATCCAGGATCTCTTCAAGTCTTTAAAATCAGTAGGCATGTCAGGATGGAGAACAAGATAGGTACGCCACCTATAGCAACAGTTCCATAATTCGGTAAACAGTGAATGGCATCATGAGGTTTTGAGCTCGAGCTCGCACCCATTTGAGGTAAGGTTCCCAAGGAATGGAGTTTTGGTGCCCCAAAGTCTTGGTATCAGTCTTCTTTATCATGCCCCAAGCGTGTATGAACCTTCATCGGTAATTCTGGAGATCGTGATTGTAGTCGAACATAATATCTTGGAGAAGCATATCATGAGGACCGTCTCTTCGAGCAAAACCAAACTGACGTAGAGCTGGAGAAGGATTATAAGTGATACCTCCCCTTATACCAAGTAGCGGTACATTAGGGAATTCTCCATAACGCTCAATGAATGTGAAGTCCTTTTGAGAGAAAAGACTCCAACGGATATCTGAATGAGAGAGTGACATTAGTCTTTGAGACCACTTCAACCTTTGCTCGTTCTTCAAAACTGATGAAGGAAGGTGCGAAATAAACCACCTGGAAAGTAACGGTATACAACACATGAGAGTTCCTTGTCTCTTAGTAGTTCGAGTGTGGAGAGAATGTAGGATGTCTCCAAGTAAAGTAGGCACATGATTGCGAGTAAGAAACAACTTATGGCGTTGACATCTATGAATTGATCCAAGTTAGGAAATAGAACCAAACCATAGATTAGCAAGGCCACAATGTCTTCGAATGCATGGAAACTCATAACTTTGAGGAATTCTCGGGCTTTCTTGATTAAGAACTTGGCAAGTAATCCCTTAACTCTGCTTCTTGTTTCCCAATTAGTTTCAATGTCTGAGCACTTTAGGTGTAATGCTGATGTAATGTCTTCGTACCTAGGAACCTTTTCTAAACCGGTGAATGGCATTTGATCAAGAATAGGTATCCCAAGTAGCTTAGAGAACTCTTCCAAGGTAGGAACCAACTGATAATCTGGGAATGTAAAGCAATGGTGTTTCGGATCAAAGAACTGGAATAGGAATGCGTCATATCTTCTTCAAAACCGGAGATAACCAAGTCAAGTAGATAACCATATCTTTTGATGAACTGAGCATGATCAGGAATATCTGAAACCAATTCTTTGAGCTGAGAAGGTATACCCATGAAGTTGATTCAGATAGTCTTTCTAGAAGCCATAATCCCTACAAAACAGAGCAAAGATAAATCCCTAGGTCCTTGAAATAGTTAGAAATGATATGCAATGCGATGATGTCATGATGTCATGTTTAGCACACACAAACAATTCACACAATAGCCCTAGGTTTAAGGCTTGCAAGAGGTATAGGTGTTTACCCTACCAAAAGTTTGAGTTGGTTCATCCTGTCCTATAATAGTAACCGGGTTCTAGGAATCTCATATCATTGATCTTTCTCGTAGGCGTTTATTTCAATACGACTACCAAGTGGTCGACCAAAAATATCGCAAAAGTCTGATCTTAATGAGCGTAGCATCGAGTATCAGCCAACCTCGGTCTACACCAAAGCCGGTCATCTCACTACCTTCTAATGGCCAAGATGGGTCAATTAGGGTTCTAAAAGTTTAGTTAGTGCTGATGACACCACGCAGAAGCCAAATACTATCCTCAACTTGGAAATGAAGAGTATCAGGACATCCAAAGTGTCACACTAACGTAGCCATCATTTTGACCGTTTCGATATACGTCTAACGGTCGCGACGATTTATTGCTACTTACCTAAAAGGAAACCCGGATCTGGGTGTAGGATCCCCCACAAATATAATACCCAAGCAACCCTTAAATATAAAGCAATCAAGTCAAATAGAAAGCAGTAAAAGTGATCTAGAAATCCCTAAGGTATTCTCTCTTTAGGGTGTCTCCCCAGCAGAGTCGCCAGTTCTGTAATACGGTGAACTGACTTTGGATTTTTTGTATCGCAAATGTGCGGATAGCAAGAGTCGCCACCGACTTTTCTTTTATCTAATTAAGGGAAGGTGAAAAGAACAGGAAAAGACCTTCGTTAGATTCTGAGTAAGGGAGAAGGTTATGAAAAGAGAAGGTATTAGCACCCCTTTCCATCCGTAGTTATCTACGGGCTCTTAGTTGCTCTTAGATCATTTTTAAAAGTGCTTTCTATATGTTTGAAAAAATGTTTTGAAAAGGCATTTCGCTTTGACTTTGTAATTATTCATGTAGGAATGTATACAAAGTGTTCGAAAATGTTTCGTTTTGAAAAGTGTTTGACCTTTGACAAAAGTGTGAGGTGTGAAAAGTATTTTGATAGAGCAAGCAACTAAAAGTCTTATTACCTACTCAGAATGGTCGTTTTCGTGTTGTTTTACGTTCCTTTAGAATAGTGCTATCCATACCATTAGTTTGTAGGTAACCCTATTCGTTGGATGTAAGCGGGACATTCGAAGGGACATCGGATGGTCATAGAAGGCAACTTGTAGGAAGTATCCTAGCACATTCGAAAGGACTATCATCATTTTTCGTAGGCGACAATCGAGGGTCAAGATCATGTATTCGTAGGCGACATCATGGGTCTATGATCTTTGTATCGAAGGGACTATGATGATTTGTTTTGAAGGCAACGGTGCTAGAATACCTCTACGTTCGAGGGACTTGACCATTTGTATTCGTAAGGCAACGAGAGAGAATTACCCTAAGGGGTGCATGTGTGAAAAGAGTGTGTTGAATTCAGATATGTGTTATCTTGAAATTATGACTGATCTATGTCCAATTTGATCTTGCCATACACGCCTAATTACTAGCAGTTTATAGGGTGCAGAAAGTAAATTGCGGAAAGTAAAGTGCGGAAAGATAAAGTCCTACGCTATTACATGGCTTTGGGGCAGTTACATAATAAGAGTGCGGAAAATTAAAGCCCTAATTAAACTATTACATCTCATAGGCAATTACATAATTGGAAAAGAAAAGCAAGAAAAATCGTCCGAAACGTTACAACTTGTGAACAGATACATAATCGGGAATACGAGAAAATTGCATAAGAAGCAAATGTTAGTAAAAACAAATATTTTTGAATGAGGAAAGAGGTTTTATGTTAGTAATGACATTAATATGATAAGATAAATCTTTGGTAATTTTCTGAATCGGTTTGGTAATTTAAAAACAATTAAAAGTCAAATTAATGATTAATTAGAAATTAAATAAAATATGCATGCAAAAATAATAATTTTAATGCTAAAAATTAAATAAGTATTTTTCTGATGATAATGCAAAAGAGAAATATTTTTTGGAGTTTTTTAGATGCATGATAAAAAATATTGAAGATAAATTAAATTAGATAAAAATATTAAAGAAAATAGAAAAGAAATAAGTTAGTTTTCAAACTTGTAAAAAATATATGGTCCTGGTCAGGCTCGAACCGGTGACCTCTCCTTCACAACGCGCTACCATGACCAACTGAGCTAGAGCGTCCACGTGTTTAAGAATTGAAACGAATTGTTTTTAAACGTTTTTGCTCCCTGGGAATTCAAATCACGCGCGAAGAACACCTTCTTCTTCGTTTGAAATTCTGGAAACTTAGCGTCGGCTAAGCTCGACGCTATGGCCCCTGCATATTTCAAAAACTACATACAAGCAATATAAATGAGTTATGAACACATGAATCGATTGCAAACAAGATTCTAAACACAATGGTGGCAACGGTTTCGTCCAATTTTTCCTATTTAGAGAAGCCCTAATTCGAACCAGAAAACCCTAACAATGGTGATTTTATTTCCAGGCCATTAAAATGCAATTGAACTATCCAGAAAGCTTGCAAACTTCAAACTAAACACAAAACAAACGTCAAAACATGTTAAAGATGCATGAATAACAGAATTCGAATTTTGAAAAAGTATGAACAAACCAAAAGCGAATTTTGAGTGATGTTTTTGATGTGGACTCCAAGGAATGTGTTTGGATGCTTAGAATTAGCTGAATCGATCCAAAACCAAGGTTGTAGATTGCTTGAAAGGCAGGGTTTTTTGACTTTAGGTTAGGGTTCTTTTGAGCAATTTTTCTATGTTTTCTCATGTTGTATGCATTGTATATTTATAGTAGATGGATTTTGGGCTGAATTGAAGAACAAATATTGATCAATCAATGCAAAAATTATTTGATTTTGTACAAAATCAAATATTCCTTTTTTGATCCAATTTTAATCAAATTCTTGCCAAATCAATGCAAATTTCGAAATTTGCCAGCTTGTATGAGTTACTTGGATCTCAAGAATGAGAGAAAAATCAACTTTGCATTTAATTTTGATTTTATACCTTATTTTTTAATTTAATTTGTTTTTAAATAAAATAAATCCAAATTAAATAGAAAAATAAAGACAAAACTCGTGGCATTGGGCTTGAAGGTTCCAAATAAGATAAGGAACACGTTTAAACCAAGAAAAACTAGGCCCATTTGCAAAATTTTGGATTTTGACAAGTATTTCTTTTTGTGCACCTCTTCAAAAATGCCCAACTTGTGCAAGGTGGATTTTGCTCAATTTTCCACATTTTTGAGTGTTCTTAGACTTTTTAGAAAGTTCTAAGTGTCCTCTAAACAACCTCTTTGGTTTCATCTCAATTGGAGTTTCCATGCTCAATTAAACTTCAAAACAAAAAGTTGACTTTTTGTTGCCTTTGAAAAGGACCTGTAATGTTTTGACCCATACCTTCCAAATGAAGCATTTTTTTAACATTCTTGTGATACATGAAGTTGTAGAGAATTGAATTTCCTTCAAAATGAGTGGTGGTGAAAAAATTTTGAGAAAGTATGAAGAAGTTATGCTCAGTCAAAGTTCAGTTGACTTTTCATTGAAAAACCCTAATTTGGAAAGTTTGACTTTTGTGCAAATCTTGAGTTTTCTTGATGAATCATGATCAACCCTTGATCAAATGATGAATGTGACTTCAAAATGAGGATGTTGACCAAAAATCAGGAAGTTTGACTGTATGTTGATCACAATTGACTTTTTGTCCAATACAAATGATTTTCAACCATATGAGCAAATGTTTGAGGAAACTTGACTTGTGAGGCTTGAAACTTGACATGGAGAATCTTTGAAGCATATGAGGAGGCATGATTACCATTGGAGATGTTGGAAGTCCATCTGGATCTGAGAATTGCCAAACCCTAGTTTGGGTTGATTGTCTAGGAGAGGGTTTGTCTGATCAACCCTTGAGGAATCCTTGAGTATGGATGTATGAAATATCTTGAGAAGTAGGAGGGAAAATTTTGGGGTATGACACCAGGATTGTTGAAAACAAGTTATGCATTGAAAAGGATTGTTCTTCTTGCACTTAGTGTTGTTAGACCATAAAGGTGTTAAGAGCTTTTGGTCTCCTTATAGGTTAGATAGTAGGCTTCACCATTGGTGTAAATAGGTTGTACAATAATTCTGACTATAGTGAAATTTCTTGCATGTTGTAAGGGGACTGGAGTACTCTCGGACTGTGAGGGAAACCAGGATACATCCTTGTGTTCTTTACTTTTCTGCATTTATTTCTTTCATCACACCATAACCAAAAGGAAAGAAACACTGATAAAAACTTCATATACCAAACCAGAAAAATTAGTACAAGTATTCATAAAAAACGATAAGATTTTTAAACACCTAATTCACCACCCTCTTAGGCGCATTTCATACTTACAATTGGCATCAGAACAAGTTATAGGTAACTTGTTCCTAAAGATTCAGAATGTCTTCCGCAAATCAAAATTCGGTTTTCAAAGATGGTGGTAGTAACATCAAGCCTCCATTATTTTGTGGTAAATACTTTAACTTTTGGAAAATTCGCATGAAGGCTCATCTTGAAGCCCAAGGAGAAGAAATATGGGATACTGTTAAGAATGGTCCATTTGCTCCGGTATGTGTTGTCAATGGTGTTGTATCATCAAAGCCTAAAGCATCATGGAATGAAGATGACAAGAAAAAAGTTCTCTTTGACAAAAAGGCAATCAATCTTCTCCAAAGTGCTCTTAGTATGGATGAATTTTTCGAGTATCGGCATGTACAACGGCAAAGGAAATTTGGGACACTCTTGTAGAAACTCATGAAAGAACCGCCGAAGTCAAAATATCTAGATTAAAAACTTTGAGTCAAGAATATGAATTATTCTAAATGTTGCCCGGAGAATCCATCCTTGACTTGCAAAAGAGATTCGTTCACTTGATAAATCATTTGAAGGCACTCGGTAAGACTTTAACTAACGATGAATTAAATCTTAAAGTGCTTAGGTCTTTAACTAGGGAATGGAAACCAAAAGTGACGGCAATATCCGAAAAGAAAAGCCTAGCAATTATGACTTCCGCAACATTATTCAGAAAGCTTCAAGAATATGAAACGGAACTTGGAAGACTTGAAAAACATGAGAATCATGAGAAGAAACCCAAAGGCATTGCTTTGAAAGTATATTCAAAAGAAAGTCAAGATAAAGATGCATCAAAGGAAGATGAAAACTTCTTGCTTCTTGTAAAAAGGTTAGGAAAATATTTTGGTCATAAAAATAATATTCATAATGCTAACTTTGTCAAAAGCAAGAAATTTTATAAGCATAAAGATAAAGAAGCCTCCACATCAACACAAGATGTCACATGTTATGAATATGAAAAACAAGGTCACATAAAGTCGGATTGTCCAAAACTCTTCAAGAAAAATGGATTCAAAGGCAAAAAGGAGTTCAAAAATAAAAGGGCTTATGTTGCATGGGAAGATAATGAGATAAGTTTTTCATCCGATTCGGATAGTGACGAAAGTGAAAATCTAGCATTGATGGCTTCACACCATTCCGATGATGAAGAAGGCGAGGTTAGTTATGATAACTCTCTTTATAATAATGGTGCACATGGTGCTATAGATGAACTATTAAATGAATGCAAAATTCTATATAGAACTATTTCATCTCAAAAGAAAATAATTTCATCTTTAGAAGAAAAAGTTGAAACTATTGAAAAAGAACATAAAGATGAAAAAGAAAAGATGATTAGTGATCAAAAACAGAATTTTGTATGCAATAATTGTGAATCACTTTCTTTCCAAATTGTTCAATTAAAAAGAGTCCTAGAAAGGTATGAAAAAGCACAAGTTGGATTGGAAAATGTTCTTAGCACACAAAGGTATCCTAAAGATAAAAGTGGACTTGGTTTTTCAAAATTTTCTCAACCAAGTCCCAACAAAACTATCTTTGTTAAAGCTAATAACCAACCAATCTAAGAGAAAGTGAACAAGCCTAAAGTAGTTCATCAATATCCTCCTAGATATATAAGTAATTTTGAACCTACTTGTTTTTATTGTGGTATTAAAGGCCACACACCTAATACTTGCTATATAAGAAACTTTAGTGTTCCAAGTGGGCATTATGTGTGGTTTAAGAAAGGCACTAATTATGAAGGACCCAAAGTAATTTGGGTACCTAACAAAACTTTATTTGTTTTGTAGGTGTGCTTGAAAACCACTTCAAATTTATGGTATCTTGATAGTGTTTATTCCAAGCATATGACGGGAGACATAAACCATTTTTCAAATTTAGTCTTAAAGGCCAAGGGTTTTGTCACTTATGGAGATAACAATAAAGGAAGAATTTTTGGCAAAGGAAAAGTTGGTGCACCACCTCTCACATCCACTGAAGATGTTCTTTATGTTGAAGGATTAAAGCACAATCTTCTTAGCATTAGCCAACTTTGTGACAAAGGTTTCAAGATCAAGTTTACTAGAGATGAATGCTTGATTATTGATGAAGTCACCAATGAGGTAAAACTCAAAGGTAAAAGAATTAATAATATTTTTATGATTTCCTTAGATGATTTATCTTTGAAAGTAAAATGTCTCATGGTAAACAATAATGAATCATGGTTATGGCATAAAAGGGCAGCCCGTACTCATATGGATCACTTAAATAAATTAACCAAACATGATCTTGTTGTTGGCTTACCAAAAATAAAGTTTGTCAAAGATAAATTATGTGATGCTTGTTAAAAGGGAAAACAAACCAAATCAACTTTCAAATCTAAGGATGTGGTGTCCACTACAAGGCCACTATAATTGTTGCACATGGATTTATTTGGTCCATCAAGAACAAAAAGATTCGGAGGTAATGTATACGCTTTAGTTATTGTTGATGATTTTTCTAGATATTCTTGGACTTTGTTTCTTGTGTAGAAAAGTGATGCTTTCAAAGCCTTTAAGAAGTATGCAAAGCAAATTAAAAATGAAAAATCACTAAATATTATATCCATAAGAAATTACCATGGTGGAGAATTCCAAAATGCACCATTTGAAGAATTTTGTGAACAACATGGTATCTCTCATAATTTTTCAGCATCAAGAACTACACAACAAAATGGAGTAGTTGAAAGAAAGAATAGGTTTCTAGTGGAACTTGCAAGAACGATGCCTAGTGATGCAAATCTACAAAAGTATTTTTGGGCGGATGTGGTTAGTACGGCATGTTATGTTGGAAATCGAGTTATCATTAGACCTATCTTGAAAAAGACTCCATATGAACTCTTCAAAGGAAGAAAGCCAAACATTTCTCACTTTCATATCTTTGGATGAAAATGCTTTGTCCTCAACAATGACAAAGACAATCTCGGTAAGTTTGACGAGAAATTCGACGAAGGTATATTTCTTGGTTAGTCACTTTCTAGTAAAGCATATAGAATTTATAATAAAATAACTTTAACTATTGAAGAATCTATGCATGTTTCTTTTGATGAAACTAACACCTCTAAGGAGGAAATAGTTGTGTGTGATGATGATGATATTATAGATTTACCTCCGGAAGAAATTTCAAATAATCAAAATGTGAATCAACCGGAACATCAACAAGGAGTACCACAACAAGATTCAAATATCAATGATCTACCCAAAGAATTGAGAACTCATAGAGACCATCCTATTGATAAAATCATTGGTGATATTAGTCAAGGAATTACAACAAGATTAAATCTCAAAGATGTTTGCTTAAACATGGCATTTGTTTCTCAAATTGAACCCTCCAAAGTTGATGAAGCCTTAGGAGACGATCAATGGATAATTTCTATGCAAGAAGAATTAAATCAATTCGAGAGAAATCAAGTTTGGGAGCTTGTTCCTAGGCCAAGTGGTAAACACATCATAGGTAACTGATGGGTGTTTAAAAACAAACTTGATGAGAATGGTACAATTGTTCGAAATAAAGCAAGGTTGGTGGCTTAAGGTTACAATCAAGAAGAAGGAATCGACTTTGAAGAAACATTTTCTTCAGTTGCAAGGTTAGAAGTTATTCGTCTTTTACTTGCTTATGCTTGTTCATTAAGTTTCCAGCTTTATCAAATGGATATCAAAAGCACATTCTTGAATGGCTACATCAATTAAGAAGTCTATGTCAAACAACCCCCGGGATTTAAAGACGTCAAAAATCTTTCACATGTCTTTAATGAGAAAGGCTCTTTATGACTTAAAGCAAGCACCAAGAGCATGGTATGATAGGCTTAGCAATTTTTTGTGTGAAAAAGGTTTTGAAAAGGGTAAGGTTGATAAAACTTTATTCATTAAGAAAATCAAAATTAACACTTTATTGGTTCAAGTCTATGTTGATGATATCATTTTTGGATCGACTAACAAAGAAATGTGTGAAGAATTTCCATTGATGATGCAAGGAGAATTCGAGATGTCCATGATGGGTAAGATGAATTACTTTCTTGGACTACAAATTAAGAAACTAAAAGATGGAATCTTCATCAACCAATCCAAGTATTGCAAGGAGTTATTGAATAGATTTGCTATGGATAGTTGCAAAGCGATGAATACTCCAATGGGCTTCGGTACATATGTTGATCAAGATGAATCTGGTATTCCAATTGATATTACTAAGCATCGAGGTATGATCGGTTCCTTACTATATTTGACGGCAAGCTGTCCTGACATAATGTTTAGTGTTTGTCTTTGTGCTCGCTTTCAAGCAAATCCAAAGGAATCACACCTCATGGCGGTAAAAAGGATCATAAAGTATCTCAAAAGAACAACCAATGTCGGCTTATGGTATCCAAAAGGTAGTGTTTGCAATTTAATTGATTATTCTGACGCGGATTATGCAGGTTGTAAAACTGATAGAAAAAGAACAAGTGGTACTTGACACATTCTTGGAAATCCATTAGTATCATGGTCTTGTAAAAAACAAGCATGTGTTGCTCTTAGCACGACCGAAGCGGAATACATAGCAGCGGGTAGTTGTTGTGCACAAATTCTTTGGCTTAAGCAACAACTTCGTGACTACGGACTTGATCTCGGATGCCTTCCTCTTCGATGCGATAACACAAGTGCAATCAAAATTACAAAAAATCTGGTCATGCATTCAAGAACCAAACACATCGACATTCGGCATCATTTTCTCCGTGATCATGTACTTCAAGGAGATGTCGAAGTCACTTTTGTGGATACTCATAATCAACTTATAGATATTTTTACAAAGTCGCTTGCTCGTGATCCATTTTATAAAATTCGAAGAGAACTTGGGATCTTGGATGAAAGTGATACATAAAATATTCACTTCAATTAAGCTGCACATTTTATTATTTTCTTAAAATTTTATCAAATGCATCTCTTCTTCTACTCCTTCTTATATTTGTTTTATGTGCATAAATGTGTTAAAATATGTGTTTTTATGTTTAGTATATATATATATATATATATATATATATATATATATATATATATATATATATAAAAGTTTCTAAACCCTCACATGCACTTACAGTAGCCTTTTTCACATTTTTCACTTCCTGCAATCGATTGCACATAGATGCAAATCGATTGCATACTGTAACTTTTGCAAAATACAAGTATTTTTAGTTTTCTGTCAGGGGAACCCGGTTACCCATATTGAGGAACCGGTTCCCACACTATTTTTACGCTCCAAAATGCATTTTCTTAGACAGGTAACCGGTTACCCCCATATGGGAACCGATTACCGCTGTAACCAAAGCCATTTTTACTCGTTTTTTTTTAATGTTTTTTGTTGTTACTTTTACTTTATAACTTATGTTTTGTTGTTAAGTGATTTTTAACTTAAGTCATAAGCACTTCCTCTTGGCACTCTTCACTCCAACATCTTCTTCAACCTTCACTCACCTCCATCAAAACCCTACTCTTTTTTCCTCAACCCAAAAATTAACACCCACTACCTCATAACTCCATATCAATCTTCCTTCTCTCATACCTTATATCACAAACTTCCTCTCTACCTCAAATCTGAAAATCGCTTTCCAAAATCCTAACTTTCAAAAAAGAAGCTTCATATCTCATCCATGGCTTCTTCTTCAAGAGAAACTAGGGGAACTAAGGGCAAACAAAAAATTGGTGAAACTAGTGATGACCACCACGATTCTGCTCATCCAACTCGTCCTACACTCAAGAGTAGGAGACTTACCTTCAATATTCAAAATAGATCTCTATTGCCGGAAAAGTATGGTAACCTCTCTACTTTCCCTGCTCATAGCTTTAATTTCCCTGCTAGAATTGTTGCTGCAAAGTTGGATGTGTTTGTCAATTACCGTGGGTTCATATATCCTGATCTGGTTAAGGAATTTTACCAAAATATGTCTCTAGCTACTACTGCATATGATGAATTTGTTCTGACCTCCTCTATTCTCAATAAAGATATTTGTATGGATATTGAATCATTTGGAAAATGTTTAAGGGTTCCCTATGAAGGCTTAGTTCTTGTACAAGGTTCTATATCAGATGAATGGGAATCATATAATAAAATTGAAGTATTTTTGGACTTGTGTTGAGAATCTCAACGTGCAAGTGTTAGGCAGCAAAATGCCTCAAAGTTGAATATGTTTGGATCAAATTTATTTGTTAGTGATAGGATGCTTAATTATCTTATTGCTTATGTTTTGCTTCCCAAAAATTCCAACCACTCCCGGATCAATGAATCCGAGTTACAAGTGCTATATGCTTTGAATCAAGGAATTCCGGTTAATTGGGCACTCACTATCTTGCACCACATGAATTATCTTGTTCACTTAAATGGTGGCTTACCTTATGCTAGACCTATCTCTAGAATCATTGATAATGCTGGTGTTTCTTGCAAAGAGAGCCAAAGATAGTGATGACGGAAAAGGACCATGAAATCAATGTCAAAACCGCGTTGAAAAACACCGGTATAGTCTTGGACCTTGAAGGAAGATTCCACTATAAGGAAGATCACGCACCCGGCGCTCCTTCTCCGGTTCTAGAAGGTGGTTATACTATGGAACTTTTATTTAACAAGATGTTCTCTATAGAGATTACCATTGCTAATAACCATCAAGAGAACCAATTTGAACATGCTCTTTTAAGGCATCAAATGAGGGAACTTATCAAAGCCCAAAGGAACCAAGCTATGGTAGATGATGATATAGATGACGAAGAAGTTGGTGATGTAGATGGTCAAGGAGAGGAAGATGATGAAGACATGGATGAATGATTTTTTTCACTTATGACTTATGCTAATTTATGTGTTAATTCCTTTCGTTTTAGACAATGTTTCAATTATGATCGTTATGTTTAGGCATACTATAATTGTTATAATGTTGTAATGTGTTTAGACATACTAACTTATGTTAATTTATGTGTTATATGTGTGTTTATTATGTTAACTTGCATATCATACTTTTACATGTCTTATGTTTATTCTTTTCCCCATTCCTTTTTGCTTATGACAAAGGGGGGGAAGATCTATGTGTATACATATGTGTTTATCTATAAAAAAATTTGTAGAAAACATGCACTTTCATTTTTTTTCAAGTGGTATCCAATTCATAAATCAAGGGGGACCTTTGATTTAGGGGGAGTCTCAAATATAGATTCAAATGTTAGATAAAACAAAATGGATAAATATTTCAAACAAAGGTTGTCATCATCAAAAAGGGAGGGAATGGGAAATCAAGATGTAAAATCAAGCTTGCCTCATAAAGTGTTTTGATGAAGACAAGTTTACAATGAAGAATTTGATTGCAAAAAGAAATGGCTCAAATCATCATAATAATCAAGTTTTGAAGAATCATTGTGGAATCAAAATAAAATGTCAAAAGGTTATGTATTCAATCTCTCTATATGCATACAAGTGTTCACATAATGATTCATGCATGCCATAAAATTGCTAAAAATATTTTACATATCAAAATCAATTTTGAACATCTTTGAAAATAATTTTTGAAACAAAATGCATTGGGAACCGGTTACCCCATATGGGAACCCGGTTACCCAACTCCTAGCTTTTCACGCCCCTGGATTTTATACTGGGAACCTGGGTTCTCCTATGAGGGAACTGGTTCCCCTTCTTTAAATTTTAATTTTTTTTTAACCTTGGCTCAGTAGGAATCGGGTTCTCCCAGGTGGGAACCAGTTACCACTGAACCAGTGTGAAAAATACTTTTATGTTTCAAGCAAATTTTTAATGGGATACTTGGCATGAATCATGGCATCTTTTCATATGATTATACATGTTTGTAAAGGTGTTTTAGAACATATAAACACTGCAGATTTTTCAGAATTAAATTACCTTCTTCAATTAACAATTCTACATACAAAAACTCTTTATCTTTCAAATTCTCTCAAGTGTTTTACATCAGAATTTTTGTGAAACTTTCCATACTTATTTTTCATTGAAAAATTATTCTAAGTTTCATACTATCATTGTGAACACCTGCATCCATTATTGAGATTTGTTTTGCTTAAAGGAGAAGATCAATCCAAGATTGATATATTGTGCTACAACTTCAAAAACTCTTGTAAAAATTCAAACATACTTGTCGTATTCTTGTTGTCCAAGATTGTTGGAAACAAGTTGTGCATTGAAGAGGATTGTTCTTCTTGCACTTAGTGTTGTTAGACTTTAAAGGTGTTAAGAGTCTTTGGTCTCCTTATAGTTTAGATACTAGGCTTCACCATTGGTGTGAATAGACTGTACGATAATTCTAACTATAGTGAAATCTCTTGCTTGTTGTAATGGGACTGGAGTACTCTCGGACTGTGAGGGGAACCAGGATACATCCTTGTGTTCTTAACTTTTCTGCATTTATTGCTTTCATCACACCATAACCAAAAGGAAAGAAACACTTATAAAAACTTTATATACCAAACTAGAAAAATTAGTACAAGTATTCATAAAAATCCGATAAGATTTTTAAACACCTAATTCACCCCCTCTTAGGCGCATTTCATACTTACAAGATATCAAAAAATATAAGCAAAAGTATGATAACTAATATATTAGATCTAGAATCATACAATATTCACCGCTTCAACCAACTATAACAACAATCAACAAAACAACATAGTAAATAACAACAATTATAATAACAGTTATAATTACTATTTTCACAATTTCCCAACAATACCTGTCACAGCACAACATTAGCATAAACTCACATTAAGTCACCAACAACATATTGCAACAAAATCATTATCACGACACGATCCCCAACATTATCATAACAACATCACCAACAACGAATTCATTTATAATGCGACTCTAAACAGTGCACATGCATGTGGTACCATTGGAGTAAAACTCTCAACGTAATCATTTGCCAGTAATTCCGAGCACAGGGCATAAGCCTTCCACAAAATCAACTTTTCTCCCAACGCCCAATGTGTTTGCCATCAAGGGCAACGCATAAGCCTTCAACATAATCAACTTTGCCCCCAACGGCCAACGTAATAATGCAATGTATATCATGCGACCTCAACCTCAACAACCAATACATAACATTGCAACAACAACAACACACAACAATAACAACTTAAAATATGCATCAATTGCATCAACTTAGATCAATATTGGTCATTCAATCTACAACTCAAACATGTCCATAAATCAGAATAGTTTAACTTATTCAACATTGGCCATAGACCTACAACTTTATCAACATATCAATAGTAAGTTATTAACATAATCGACAATAATTCACAACAACATTATTTCATATTCACCTCACAACATCACAATATCACAACAATTCAGTATCAACATAGAAACATCCTGCAACTTCACATAATTCAACAACAATAACAACACCACAATTATCTACTAATTAATCTTAATTACCCGGTAAATTTTCATTCAATTTTGAGCAACTAAATATACCGCTTAATTTTGGCTACTGTCTAAATTTTGGGATTGTTTCTATCCCTTGAATTATTAAAATTATT
Source organism: Vicia sativa (assembly GCA_021764765.1). Taxonomy (NCBI): domain Eukaryota; kingdom Viridiplantae; phylum Streptophyta; class Magnoliopsida; order Fabales; family Fabaceae; genus Vicia; species Vicia sativa. The sequence goes on along the minus strand of CM038794.1, from coordinate 53,755,401 downwards.
CTGTTATACTGAATCCTTTTGGAGGCAATATCAGAAGTTTCTGCTTCTGACCATCAGAACTTCTGCACCATCAGAACTTCTGCTTCATCAAAATTTATGCACCATCAAAACTTCTACACCATCAAAACTTCTGCACCATCAGAACTTCTACACCATCAGAACTTCTACACCATCAGAACTTCTGCACCATCAGAACTTCTGCTCATCACTTCTACTTCTGATCATCAGAACTTCTGACCATCACTTATACTTCTAACCATCAGAACTTCTGACCATCACTTCTACTTCAAACCATCAGAACTTCTGACCATCACTTCTACTTCTGACCATCAGAATTTCTGACCATCACTTCTTCTTCAGACCATCAGAACTTCTGACCATCACTTTTACTTCTGACCATCACTTCTACTTTTGACCATCACAACTTCTGACTGATCCTTAGAAGTTCTGAATAGGAATTATTCTCAACAACACTAGTCTGCTACTAATCAATACTATAATGTCAACAAATTTCCACACTGCTACAAACCGGATTCTAGAACATTACCAATACTATTTATCAATTCCAATACATCAGTTATCATTGTTCCTGCTAACTTTACTATTCTATACTGCTACTATGAACCACACTGCAAACTAATTCATCCAGCATATTTTCAACAAAAATAAGTGAACCACAATTACCTACTAATTTATCTTAGTTACCCCGTCAAATTTCATTTAATTCCGAATAACTAATTATATCGCCTAATTCGGTTAAATCGGGACAAATATCAACATTTTACTGCAACCTGCTATTCACTAATTCATCTTCTATTTATCTCCACCACCGATTAATTATTACAAACCAAATTCATCACTGTTATGCCAAACCTTCCACCCAACATCAACTCTGCTAAACTTTCTATTCTGCATAATTTCTGTTTCTGCTAACATATTTCCATCTCCTTCCTGCTAGGCTAAATTGATCATAACATGTTAATTTAGTGCTAATGAATATTCATAAACTCAATTAATCCTCATTGACTCGTCATCTCTTATATTCAATATTTGTCAAATAATTCTGCTACACAATTAAACTACTAATTATTGCTACATTCGAATATACTTTCTCTGCTTAATTAACATTCTACAATTTCATAACCCATCACCTAGTATTATTATTCATTAGAAGTTAATTGAATTACTAATATTATTATTATTATACTAAACTTACACTATAATACTAAGCTTACTTTATAATATTAAGTTTACTGAATCATCACTTAAATGCCAAGATAGTTAGTGCTACGCAACAGGAAAAAGAGCAAAACACGAAATGCATAGAATCTCGGCATTCTCCCTTCAAGCTCTTGGCATTCTCCAGATGCCTAGAATCTCGAGCGCAATTTGCTACTTCTTTCTCCACGTACTAGATATAGGCATGCGCTTTAAAGAGGAAAGTGTCAAGTGTAGAAGGTGTTTCGATCCCCACGGCCTTCGCGAAGTCGCACTATGGGCGTAGTCCTCTTTCGAGGAGATACTTCTTCATGTTGTCAGTCGTGGACACTTGGACGGCTTCCTTGTTGAACCTCTCGATGTAGGCTCGCAGGGAGGCTTCCAACTTCGAATGACGTCGGAATGATGTAAACTAGCGGGAAAATAATATCCCCAAATGTTTCTAAGATGTGACTGATTCGTCGAGGAGGCTCTTGTACAAGGCCATCACCCCTTTGTGGAGTGCGGTTGGAAAGAGTCGTCATTTGATGGCTCCCCTGACGCCTCGATAGTCGAGCAAGGCATCAATATTCTCGATGTTCTTATCAGGGTCGGTTGTACCGTTGTATTTCCCGAGTCTTGAGGGTTTCTCCAACCCGTGGGGTATGAGGATTTCCATGGTTTCCCTACATAGGGAACCATGGTGCTCATCTTCTCCGCTCCTCCCGGAGAAAGAGAGGGATAACGATTGTTCTTTATGTGTCGAAGATGGGAAAGATCTCTATGTTGCTTGGGTTTTGGTGATGGCGAGCGATCGCGGGCGTGATGAGGCTCGTTCTTGATCTTCTTGTAAGATGGAGATCCCCGATCCTTTAGGGGAGGTGTGTGTCCCCATTTTTTCAAAAAATATTGGTCTTGGGTATCTCTGGTGGGTTTTTGATCGCGAGAGACAGGCTGTGAAAGTCGAGCACTCTAGGTATCTGAGGTGGAGACTGAGAGCGGTTCTTTTCTAGGGCCTTTAGTGTAACGCCCGTTTTATTTAATATTATATTATATTAATATTTTCGATTTACCGATCGATATTTATCTTGCGACGAGAATATTTATATTAATTGATATATCTATTAATATACTTGGCGACGTTCCGTTCGGATCCGGTATTTAATTCCCCGAAATTATTTTAATTAATTGAGTTAATAATATTATTAGATATTATTAAGGTGTTAATTAATTAATTAAGTTGGGGGTGTGAGGATTAATTATGTTGAATTGGGTTTGCACCCTTTAGCTTACTAGTAGGGAAAATACCATTACAAATCATTTCCCCTCATTTTCCTTCCATTCAAAAATACCAAAACCAAACATGGAAACTTGGCTTACTAGTAGGAAACAACTTATAAAAACCATTTCCTTTGTTTTTCTTTCCATTTTTTCCAAACACACCAAGAATAGAAACTTGGCCTTAGAGAGAAGAAGAGAGGGTTTTGGAAAGAAGAAGAAGAAGAAGAAGGAGAGAAGAAGAGCAAGAGAGGAAGCTTGAGGTTGAGCCTTGTAGCATCACCATGGATCATCCAAACTAGAGGTAAGGGGTTTGATTTCTCTAACACATATAGTTAGGGTTGATAGTTATATTTTGGATTTGGGGGAAAAATGGATAGGTGGATTTATGAGTTGTGTGGGTGATTGTTGAAAGATTTAGAAAGTTTGAATTTGGAGGAAGGATTGTGAGTGTATTAGATGCTAGTTGTAGAAATTAGGAGTAATGAAATGGAAAAGAAAAACTAACAGAAAACCTAAAACTGAAAATACTGTAAAACACATTGTCTGTTTGCGAGGAAGAAGATGAAATGGAGAATTCACATGACGGGAGACGCCCACCTCCAATGAAGGGGCGACCGTCCCACATGTAGGGCGTGCGTCTCCAGCCCTTTGGAGGTGTAGGGCGTCCGCCTCCTAGTGCAAAGGGGGTGCCACGCAATTTTGTTGTTTTGTTGTTTGCCTGTTTTCCATTTTTCTGTTTTTTGTCATAACAAATTTTACCTGCATAATTACTTGTAAATGGTTTCTGTTTCTTTCAAATATGCCAATTCCACCTAGTAGCATTTGATACCCATAAAATATAATTAGGGGATAAGAGAGCCGATTAAATTTAGAACCCGATTATGTTCCGATTTTCCGATTCCGGTAAATTCGACGACGGAGCAAGTTGCTCCGAATTCAACGAAAATTGGCGTGCTAGCTAAGTTTAACGTGTAGAACGTAGTAGTGAGGTTAGTTTTTAGAAATTACGAGTTTTTACGAGATGACCCGAAATAGGCCACTTTACGGTAAAATTGAATTGGATTGCGTTTTAGTAGATTTAAGGCACATATGGACGAGCCGATTTCGATGTTGATAATTTTGATTAATGTCGGTCATTAGGAATGACTTTTGCGACGGTTATTGATGTTTGACTATTTTTCCGTTTTTGGAATTTGGTGAATTAATTGATAATGATGCGGTGTGAATAAATATAATGCTTGCGACAGTGTATTTATTAATGAATACTTGATGATATGCGATGCAATGATATATGTCTTTGTACATGATGCTTACATTGATGTTGTTAATAAGTGCTTCCGATTTGTGAATTCATGATTTTGATGATGATGAATTATTAGTGATGTTGTGCATAATGCAAATATGATGCGATGATATATTTATCTTGATGTGGATAAATTATAGCGATGTGGACTTTATGCCAATTTTGACGAGCGATGATGGTGTGTTTGTGTTGTGTTGTTTTGTTGTTGAGTCACATACATTGCATAAGCAAAGAGGGCTTTCATGCCAAGCGATGATGGCTTTTATGCCAAGCGATGATGGCTCTTATGCCGAGCGAAGATGGCCTTTATGCCTTGTGTCCCTAATTATGGACAAAGCGATGGGTACCACATGCATAACATTGTCGTGTCTCATGGAGTCGGTTATGTTTATGTTTAGGTCGTTTGGCGTTGAGTTTTTGTTGATTGATGAATGATATTGAATTGCGATGATATATGATGTGATGATGTTTGTGACGAGGGGCTTTTATGCCAAAAAGCGATGATGGGCTTTTGCCAATTGGAGATGACATTATTTATGTTGCTTACGTGATTAACATTGTTTAATATTGTTTTTTGATGTCGTTGTTGATGATTGTTGTGATAATTTCGTGGTGATAAACGTTTATGTGTTGTTGCAACGTTTTATGCCGATAAGGTTATGGTGATATAGTGTAGATTATACACATTAGGATGACGAGTAAAGTAAGTGAGTTTTGATTATGTGTTGGAATTACACCTATTAATCTATACCCTTTATAATTCTGAAACTATATATATATTTTATCATGCCTTTAATTATATGTTTTGGAGTATCTCACCCTTTACTTGTTTCTCCGTTACCTATATATTGGTAACGTGCAGGTTATGAAGACGGAGTCTATAGCTGCTGTTAGTCGAGTCGGTGTCGCTCTGATACGTAGCACTCGGGGGGAAATATTTAGGTCGTCTTGTTGTTGTTATTTTATTATTATTCCTTTTGTGAATAAGAACCTTAATTCATAAAAACATGATTTTGATGAGGAAGTTTAATAAAGGAGATGTTTTGATTTCTATGAATCAATTTATGTTTTCCAGCGATGCTATGTATTCGAAATTTATACTTTAAAGCAAACTGTTTAAAGTGAGTTATTTTTGATGCTGTGACGCCTCAGTATTTAATTTATGAAATTTTAAAATTACTCTGATTTTTTCATATTAAACATTGGGTAATATTGGGGTGTTACATTAGTAATATTAATCCTGTTGTATTCGACATGTGTGTGAAACACTGTCTGTACTTGTTTGTTTCAAATTGTTTGTCTGCAGAGATGAGTTTGAAACAAGTGGGGGAGAAGTTTTACTTCTTGGTGGTGCTTGTGGCTTAGGATGGGGCCTCAAGCAGTGTTACGCTTCGGTAACTTGAAGTGTAAGTTTGAAGACGCTGTTGTAGTTTGGTAGAGATGGTTTATGTTACTATCATGATTGTCGACTGTCTATTGACAAATTGAGGGACTGATCATCCTTAATCTCTTGTTGATAGTAGTCGGGACTTGTGTTGGTTGGGATGGATTTGTCTTGCCAGCCTAATAGTGTGTGAAGCAGATGTGTTGGCACAAGAGGGTGCTTGGTTACTTGAGTTGTGGGCGAATTTGGATTTAGGTGAGAAACAAGATTTTGGCAAGCGAGCTTCTTGTTGTGATTCTTCTGAAGCATACTGTGAAGATGTGAATGAATTTTCGCAGTAGTGCGAAGTGAAGTTTTGATGGATTTAGTTTCTGGAACTAGTTGTGATTCGAGGTATCCTTAAAGGATGTTTAATTTTGAAGTAGAGTTGAAAAGTCAACTTGAGGATTGGTTTGAGCAGAGTTTGTTTATTCGAGCAGGTCGCCGTGGAGTGCCACCGTTGTGTTGTTCGAGAAGAGCGAAGGTCGCTTAAGTTGATGCTTCGTTTTCGGACAAAGGAAGGAAGTGGATATTGAGGATGAGTGTCTACTTCTGAGGATTGATATTTGGATGAAGCAATCATTTGAGTTTTGTGTTTAGTGGGATCGATGCGAAGTCTGGCTGTCTACGAGTTAGTGTGAGAACTGAAGATGTTTAGACAATGCTTTTCAAGATGGTGTATGGTCATGGCGAGTAATTGTTGATGTCATTAGTGTGACTAATGCGTCAGGTATGATTTTGGAATGTTCGGACAGTACTCTCATGAGTAGCTATAAGAGTTATTTCGTGTTAATAGATATTATTTGGTTCACGTCAAGTTAAGGAATTGTGGCAAGCATTCGAGCGTTGCGTTAGCAGTAGTGAAGTTAGACCAGTGCATGTCTAGTATTCTAAAGATAGAATTTCGAACTGTTGGACGTGAATGCCTTAAGTAAGCAACTTAGACGGTGATATTTTGGACAGTTCCGCGAGGATTTATTTTGTATCTCGTAGAAGACTTCAAGGGTTTATTTCAGAGCTTAGAAGTTCCTTTATTTTGGATGTTTAGCTTTGTGAATTTGATGGAAGATCTTTTTGTAAGTTGGCATTGATCGTGAGTACCTTGACGTGAGATGGTTGAGTCGCTATTTGGACTTCGCATTGGGAAGCGAATTTGCTTGAGCCAGTGGAAAGTTTAGCGAATGTTTTAATTCTGGTTTTGTTTAGTATTGAAGAACCTTGTGCGGTGTATTATGATATTTCATTTTGGACTCAAGATGTATTTCGTTATAGAGTTGGAAAAGTGTATTACTACCTTAGAACGATTTATTTTTCATAAGGAAAAGTTGTCGGACGCGTGAGTTAGAGTTTGATGCGGTTATGCTCATTTGATATCTTTAAGGAACAAATGTTAACGACGAGGAGTTTTGGGATTGTTAAAGACAATTCAAGTTTGAGTGCAATCTTTAAAGGGACTTCGTCTGTTGTTGAGCTTAGTAAGTTGGTATCGCGGTTAACCCAAGAGTATCTGATTTGGGATTTATTATTTTGATGAATGTTGCATGTTTATTTTGGGACACTTGTTGAGTTTTATCTCAGAAAGTTATTAAGGATTTGTTCACTACTAACATATGGATATCGTTGGATATTAATAGCTGTGGTGGATTATTAGATTGCGACTAAGATAAGTCTTGACGGTATAGAATTTTGTGACGGATTGGTAACCACAGGTACCTTAAGATGATTGATGTTCTATAAAGGAGAATGTTCTATCCGTGACTGAAGTTGGTCGCGACGGTGTTCGTATTGGATTCCATAAAGTTCATGTTATGGTTCTAAGTCCAACCTATGTTGTAATTACAGGGGTAGGAGATGACGTTGATGAGTAGAGTTCTTGAGAGAGTGTTGTGATTGAGTTACCACTTGGGACGATGGAAAGTTATGAAAGGTGTTTCGAATGAGAAGCCTGTGTATTGATTGTTGGGACGGTGCGAGGATGGCGATTACTTAATGCAATTTTGGGAATTGAATAGTTATAAGGGGAGACTTCGTTAAAGCCTAGTGTATACGTCAAAGTTTCACAAGTGAAATATTTGGACAGTATTGGAAGAGGTCAAACTATGTCATGTATTTTAGAGGATCAATGGACGTTGATCAATCAAGAATGAAAGAGTGATTCTTCGAGTTGATGAAGATGATGTTGCGAGGTATCTTGATGGCTGTCCGCTTTGAACATATCCATTTTGAGTAATTGTGAAGTTGAGGAACTAACCAAGTTGTTTTATGGTTGGCATCTTATGCATAGAAGTGACGCAGCATAGTTTAGGTATCGAGCATTGAATTGTTAGCAAGTATGCGAGATTTTTGGATTTGGGCTAGTGAGTTATAGTCGCAAGTCGTCTGTATATGCCCTAAGATGAGAGGTGTATCGCAGTTCTGTTACGTTTGTGTAACTTGTTATTGATCAAGGGTTGTGCGTTGGTATTTTACGAAGGCGATGTGACCTTGTGACTTCTAGTATGAGAGCGTTAACTGCAAGCGTGATTCTTGAGTTTGTACTTATGCGTGATTGAAAGCATCTCTTTCGTGTTTGCGTGGCACGCGTGACTCTATCCTATTCTGATTGTTTCAGTTTTGGTTGGTATAACCATTTTGTTGTTTTCGTTTTAGCGATGGTGTCAGTGTGGTGTCGTAGGACTTTATGTGCCTATTTTGGTGACTCGTTTCCGAGGTGTCGGTTCGAGTGTGTGACTAATCCTACGGTTGAGACGTTAGGATAGTATAGATCTTATTTGTTTGGTTCTCGAGTGAACCGGTGTGTCTGCGACTTGTTTAGTTGTTGGGCGTTAGTTCGTTGTCGAGTGAATTGTATAGGCTTTGCATCTCGACATGGTTGTTCTTATTTGGACGCTGTGGTTAGGGAGATACCCTTGTGTTGGTGTATTTTGTATGTGGTTTAATTGACGCGAGGGTTGAGTGGACGAATGCGTAGGCATGTCCTGTTTTGTTCGTCGTGGTCAAAGTTTCGAGGACGAAAAGTTTATAAGTGGGGGAGAGTTATAACGCCCGTTTTATTTAATATTATATTATATTAGAATTTTCGATTTACCGATCGATATTTATCTTGCAACGAGAATATTTATATTAATTGATATATCTATTAATATACTTGGCGACGTTCCGTTCGGATCCGGTATTTAATTCCCCGAAATTATTTTAATTAATTGAGTTAATAATATTATTAGATATTATTAAGGTGTTAATTAATTAATTAAGTTGGGGGGTGTGAGGATTAATTATGTTGAATTGGGTTTGCACCCTTTAGCTTAGTAGTAGGGAAAATACCATTAAAAATCATTTCTCCTGATTTTCCTTCCATTCAAAAATACCAAAACCAAACATGGAAACTTGGCTTACTAGTAGGAAACAACTTATAAAAACCATTTCCTTTGTTTTTCTTTCCATTTTTTCCAAACACACCAAGAATAGAAACTTGGCCTTAGAGAGAAGAAGAGAGGGTTTTGGAAAGAAGAAGAAGAAGAAGAAGAAGGAGAGAAGAAGAGCAAGAGAGGAAGCTTGAGGTTGTGCCTTGTAGCATCACCATGGATCATCCAAACTAGAGGTAAGGGGTTTGATTTCTCTAACACATATAGTTAGGGTTGATAGTTATATTTTGGATTTGGGGGAAAAATGGATAGGTTGATTTATGAGTTGTGTGGGTGATTGTTGAAAGATTTAGAAAGTTTGAATTTGGAGGAAGGATTGTGAGTGTATTAGATGCTAGTTGTAGAAATTAGGAGTAATGAAATGGAAAAGAAAAACTAACAGAAAACCTAAAACTGAAAATACTGTAAAACACACTGTCTGTTTGCGAGGAAGAAGATGAAATGGAGAATTCACATGATGGGAGACACCCACCTCCAATGAAGGGGCGACCGTCCCACATGTAGGGCGTGCTTCTCCAGCCCTTTGGAGGTGTAGGGCGTCCGCCTCCTAGTGCAAAGGGGGTGCCACGCAATTTTGTTGTTTGCCTGTTTTCCATTTTTCTGTTTTTTGTCATAACAAATTTTACCTGCATAATTACTTGTAAATGGTTTCTGTTTCTTTCAAATATGCCAATTCCACCTAGTAGCATTTGATACCCATAAAATATAATTAGCTAAGTTTAACGTGCAGAACATAGTAGTGAGGTTAGTTTTTAGAAATTACGAGTTTTTACGAGATGACCCGAAATAGGCCAATTTACGGTAAAATTGAATTGGATTGCGTTTTAGTAGATTTAAGGCACGTATTGACGAGCCGATTTCGATGTTGATAATTTTGATTAATGTCGGTCATTAGGAATGACTTTTGCGACGGTTATTGATGTTTGACTATTTTTCCGTTTTTGGAATTTGGTGAATTAATTGATAATGATGCGGTGTGAATAAATATAATGCTTGCGACAGTGTATTTATTAATGAATACTTGATGATATGCGATGCAATGATATATGTCTTTGTACATGATGCTTATATTGATGTTGTTAATAAGTGCTTCTGATTTGTGAATTCATGATTTTGATGATGATGAATTATTAGTGATGTTGTGCATAATGCAAATATGATGCGATGATATATTTATCTTGATGTGGATAAATTATAGCGCTGTGGACTTTATGCCAATTTTGACGAGCGATGATGGTGTGTTTGTGTTGTGTTGTTTTATTGTTGAGTCACATACATTGCATAAGCGAAGAGGGCTTTCATGCCAGGCGATGATGGCTTTTATGCCAAGCGACGATGGCTTTTATGCCGAGCGAAGATGGCCTTTATGCCTTGTGTCCCTAATTATGGACAAAGCGATGGGTACCACATGCATAACATAGTCGTGTCTCATGGAGTCGGTTATGTTTATGTTTGAGTCGTTTGGCGTTGAGTTTTTGTTGATTGATGAATGATATTGAATTGCGATGATATATGATGTGATGATGTTTGTGACGAGGGGCTTTTATGCCAAAAAGCGATGATGGGCTTTAGCCAATTGGAGATGATATTATTTATGTTGCTTACGTGATTAACATTGTTTAATATTGTTTTTTGATGTCGTTGTTGATGATTGTTATGATAATTTCGTGGTGATAAACGTTTATGTGTTGTTGCGACGTTTTATGCCGATGAGGTTATGGTGATATAGTGTAGATTATACACATTAGGATGACGAGTAAAGTAAGTGAGTTTTGATTATGTGTTGGAATTACACCTATTAATCTATACCCTTTATAATTCCGAAACTATATATATATATTTTATCATGCCTTTAATTATATGTTTTGGAGTATCTCACCCTTTACTTGTTTCGCCGTTACCTATATATTGGTAACGTGCAGGTTATGAAGACGGAGTCTATAGCTGCTGTTAGTCGAGTCGGTGTCGCTCTGATACGTAGCACTCGGGGGGAAATATTTAGGTCGTCTTGTTGTTGTTATTTTATTATTATTCCTTTTGTGAATAAGAACCTTAATTCATAAAAACGTGATTTTGATGAGGAAGTTTAATAAAGGAGATGTTTTGATTTCTATGAATCAATTTATGTTTTCCAGCGATGCTATGTATCCGAAATTTATACTTTAAAGCAAACTGTTTAAAGTGAGTTATTTTTGATGGTGTGACGCCTCAGTATTTAATTTATGAAATTTTAAAATTACTCTGATTTTTGCATATTAAACTTTGGGTAATATTGGGGTGTTACATTTATCCTTTGACCCTGTTACAGGATAAGATTGTTTGTTTGATTGAGCGCAGAGAGGAACGCTAGAGACATCTCCCATTGAGTTCTTGGATTTCTAATTGTCCAAGAGAGAGTCTTGAGCGCCTGCATCTTCAGAATCTGGGGATGCAGTCCTTCCATCCTTGTCATCGGTAATGTCTTTGAGATGAGGCAAAGTATCATTTTTTCCTGTCTTGGGGACATGCAAAATAACGGTTCTGCCAGACAGGAACTGATCGTTGTTGTCGGTCATCTGGTTGAGAGTATGGAGTTATCTTTGGTCTTCTGAGTTTTTGGATGGAAATAAAGACGGGGAAGATAAGTTTCCCATAGACAGTGCCACTAATTTGGAGTCTTGATCAAAATTTGAGATGACCAGAACGATGAAGGTTCTTCGGGAAGAGGTTGATGAAGAGGGGGTAGCATACCTATAAGGAACTTTGATGCTAAAGTAAGAAAGTGTTCAAAGAAGTGCAAGAAAGATTTTAGGGTTTGTAGAGTGAATATTGGATACCTGGCCCTCATACATGTGAGGGTTTATATAATATTCCTAGGAGCGTTCTCATTGGTTGTTATTTTTTGGCCTAGATTTGTGGGCCCGTAAATATAGCTAACCGAGTTGACTTGGTCAGATCAGGCGTCACTGCCCGAAACTAGCCGTTATATCGACCAAAAGGGGATGCTAATGGGAATAGACGTTGCGGAGGAGATCCACAAGATCAACTTGATGATAGTCGGGCAGAAGGGATCCGACGAGGGACAAACAGGCGGGTGACGCCCTTTTGGAGACCATTTGGCTTTGTTGGCCCGTCGTAAGTCACATGGGCGTGGTTAGTGTGACACCCCAAATAAATCGATTATTAAATAATTACGATTTTTAATTATTAATTTAATTAGGAATGTAATATTTAATATTTTGGATTATTGGAAGTCAATTGAATTAAATGGAAATGGGTTTATTGGTGGTATGATGAATAAAGTGAGGGTGTGAGGAGTAAAAGGCTCTACTCACATTAATTATGTTATTTTTATTATGTTAAAATAATAAAAGAAATAAAAGAAGGAAAAGAGGAAAAAAGGAATCATTTTTGGAGAAAACAAGATACGTGAAGTGAGAAGAGAAGGAAAGAAGGAAAAAGACCTAGGAGCGTCAGAAATCGAAGAACCCACAAGGTAAGGGGTGATTTCGATTGATTATTGCTTATTATAGATTTTTATTTTGATAATATAGATCAAAGTATGTTAGGAAACCTTAGTTTGGGAATTTCTAGGTTTCCATGGATGTATACTTAATTGTGTCTGATTGTGTCAGAATATGTATGGAAAATGATTAGAGTGTCAGTAGATGAAAATAAATGATGGAAATATGTTGATTGATGTGATAATGATGCAAATTGGATGTGTTTTAGTGTTCCCATATTAGAATTCGTATGGGTAAGTTTGAGGTTGATTGGAAATGGAAGAATGCTGTCAAAAGTGCTGAAAATGATTTTTTAACACGTGGGAACCGGTTCCCAGTGGGGAGGAACCGGGTTCCACATTGAAAATTTAGAAAATCGAAAAATGTACTCAGGAACCGGTTCCTGTATGGGTAGGAACCGGGTTCCCATACAATTTTCCAGCAACGTGAAAATTTAACTTTCAGGAACCGGTTCCTGTATGTGTAGGAACCGGGTTCCACCTTTAATTTTTGAAAAATGTCAAACTTTGAAAATTCATAACTTTCAAACCGTAAGTCCGTTTGCGCCGTTTTGGACGTTATTTCCTAAATTTAATGCTCTATTTTATTAAATGAAAATATTTTCCAAAACTTGAAATTATTTTGAAAATGAGCCAAATTTCGAGATAAGTGACTTTTGACTGACGCATATTGATGTGTATGTAGCAGAGATCCTGTGTTGATGGATGTATTGGTATTGTGTGGATGAAAAACATGTTTATGTTGTTAATGGTGGTGCGCATGATAGTTGAGATATCATGTTTTTGGTTTGATTCGGTTTATGATAATTGGTGTATTTATGATTGTATTGATATCATGTGTTTTGATGATGGTATATGCCTGATAGTTGTTGATCTCAGTTGTTGTTGTTGTGGTATTTACTGGTGATAGTCTTACCAAATGAAGGGTAAGTGTTTGGCATATTATGCTAGCAATGATTTATTTCATGATAGTTGATGATATCATGTTGTGGTTGATGATGGTTTATGTTGTCCGATGTGGTTATAACCTGTGTTGATTGGTTGCATGTTTATGCTGATGTTAGATGTATGCATGATTGGTTGATATATCATGTTGGTTGTTGTGATTCAGTTATGTTAGAAGAATGTATACATAGACTGATTAATGTTGCATGCTATTGATGTGCGTGCATATGCATTATTTTGGTGAAGTTAATTCCCATTGTGCGGAATTTGAGGATGGGTGGTTATGGATTCGTGTCCGAGTGGTTATGGACGAATCGATGGTACTGTATCCGGTTGATGATGGATCAGTGTTGGGTGACTTGGTCACGAGTCGGTACCGCATGCATTGAGTCTGCATTTTGATTGTATGGAATAGTAACATGTTAGGATGTCTTCCAGTGTTACTATTCTCTGATTGATGATTGTTGTGCATGATGATTATATGGTTGTAATTGTGTATTGAATCTGGAATTATGTTGAAATGGGTGGATTAATATGCTTGAAATATATTGTTAATTGAGAAGCTTATAATATGCTTTAATTATGAGAAGTCTCACCCTTACTTTACAATTTCAGATTAAAGTTAGCTGAGGAGTTTTCGAGGATGGCTCTAGAGCTTATCATATAAGTCCGCGTGTCGGTGTCATGCTCGATTAGATTGTAACCGGGAACGTTAGTTGAGGAATTAGATAGTTGTTTAGTTGTTTTCTTTAATTTTGTTGGGAATAATGATGATTGGATTATTCCGTTTGGTTATGATGTTTTCAGCTGTGTAAGACATGGTCTTAATTTGACTAAACTATCTAAGATTGATCCTCGAGTAGCACGCTCTGTTTGAATGAAGGTTTATTCTATTTATTAATTGTGACATCCCGTGATTACCGTGTTAAACCCTGATTAAAGATGATTTAAATGTTCATTTAATTAATATATTCGGGGTATTTAGATGGGGTGTTACAATAGTGGTATCGAGCATAGTAGTCGTTGTGACCAAGGTCTTAATGTCATTACTCCTTACATATCGACATGTGTGAAACATCGATCTGGTTTGTTTTCCGGTTACCTAAGTTGCAGGAGTGGTTTAGCAAGTGGGCGAAACTTTGCTTCTCCGAGATGTTCGTGTGAAGAGTTGGATCGATGTGCTATTGGTTACATGAGTGCAGATGTTGGTTAGACTGTGTATTTTCCCGAATTCGGAGGGATTACGAATTCAAGAAATTCAGTATGATGGTCAGATAAGGTTCTCTTAAGTGGTAACAATTAAGTACTTGTGTTGTTCGTATCACTGAGAGTGTAGGACGATGTTATGGATAATGATGTTCCAGTTAGGTGTGAGTTCTAATGTTTCCCTGGGAATAATAGCAACTCGTCGTTAGAGCAAGATGTTGAATTAGCTTGAAATTATCATTCGGTTGAATGTTTGAAGTTAAACCAAGTGATTATGAAGCGTTATGATGAGTCGATGCATATTCTTGGCCTAGAAGATATTTGGTAATTAAGAAGAATGACTTTGAGAAGATGAAGCTGGTGTAGTGGGAATGTTGTAACACTTCCAGTTGATTGTGGAGCTGTCTGTGTGAGTTACTTCTTTGTGTTCTTGAAAAGATTGATTGTGTCAACGGTTGATATAAAGTATGCAGTTGTGAGAATTGGTTATTGGAATTGTAACTGACGCAAGTGATCATGGGGAATAATGTGTGTTGCGGTACGTTGAAGTTAGGATCTCAAATTTTGTATTCTAGGATGTTTTGGGATTTCTCACTCCCACAAGTTGGAAATCGACTACCTATTGCAGGGAATTGATTTCCTGACAACATTTTTTCCGGAAACTTGTAAAAGTCATAACTTGAGTTTTGGATGTCTGATTGAGTTCCGTTTGAAGCATTGGAAAGATAATGTGATGAACTTTGTTTTAAAGATGGTCCCAGCACCTGAAAGTAAATTATTTATCATGTAATGATGTTTGAGGGGAATCAGAGTTGTCGTTGATGTCGTTCTTGGTACAGAACTTGTTGCTATGACACCATGCAAGATGTCAACTTTTGAGTTAAGGGAATTGAAGAAGCTATTGGAAGATGCGCAGTGAAATGGATTTGTAAAACCAAGTGTATTGTTTGGGGAGCTCTAATTTCCTTAGTCAAGGAGGAAGAGAGTAGCGCGAATTGCGTGTGGATTTTTGATAGCTGATTTAAGTGGTGATTGAGACTAAATATCTATTTCAAATTGTTGGTGATTTGATGGATCAATTGGTTGGAAAGTATGCCTTCAGTAAAGTCGAATTTAGGTTAACTTACCTTCGTGGTCAGGTTAAGGACGAAGATAGTTAGAAAGAAGCTTCTAAAACTCGGTATAGGTATGTTGAATATTGTGAGGTGAATTCCAACTTCGAAAGGGAGTAGAATTTTGTTAAGTTTTCATGGTGTAGATTACGGTATGAGGATGTGAGTTTTCTTTGTCATGTTATCTCAAGTGACGGTAATGCGGTAGACCCATCTGAGGCTGGTGTAGTGTTGTAGTGGGAAAGTCCAAAATTTGTTGCGGGTATTGGAAGATTTTATGGACATAACCAGTAACAGTCGCAGTTATTTGAGACGAGATCAAGAATGAGATATTCTTAATGAATGAGATGTTGGTATTAGTAAGAATGCGAAAGTATTAGAGATGCAGCTTATGTCGAATAAGGATGGATAAGTGACGTTAGCTTCTGAGGAAAAGATAAGTGATAATTAGAGGAAAAATAAATTCGATAGGAAATGCAATTATGTTTAAGATGTCAAAATGTTGACATGTGTTAAGAAAATGTTGGAAGTTTCTTTTACCGATCATATGAGGAGATGTATTACCGAGATTGCATTTGAAATAAGATTCGGACTGAACATATATGGATCCTAGACGTTATGGGATTTAAAGGGTGAAGGAGATTATGTAAATTGTTTGGTTGATGGTATCTCATCGTCGATATCAAATGAGAAATAAGAGTGGAAGAAGTTGTAAACCTTAAAGGAAGATTATTGGACCATGGTGCTTGGGTGACTTCGAGCACAAGTTCTAAAGGAACGCTATTATAGTTTGGTACGGTGGTTTATAATCCATTGTGATTGCCGGCTATCTATTGACAAATTGAGGAACTGATCACCCTTAATCTCTTGTTGATAATAGACGGGATCGTGTTGGATTTAATAGACTCATCTTGCAAGCTTGATAGTGTGTGAAGTGGTTGACGTTTCTATTGAGAGGATAGTAGTTCATCAGTTCGCATGAAACTAAGAGGAAAAGGACTATGAAAAAGACTTGGAAATTATCTAGCGGGTCGGAGACTTGAGTGTGTATGCAAGTTGAAGCCGCGGAGTGGAAGGTTTAGAATGTAAGAAGTTGAACAGTGGTTTTTTATAGATATTAAGGAGAAAGTCTAAAGATAAAATGTGAAACTTGTAGAGCTGGTAGTCGATGAAAATCAAATGAAGATAATGACTTAAGGTAATTAATCAGAGTCGCGTAGCGAAAGCGTAACGTGGTGCACTTTGTGATGCGAGTATGATTTCTTTTGGAAGTCACAAATTAAACATTAGAAGGTGTGGAGTTTATGAAACTATTAGAAATTTCAGAATAGAATTGTTAGGTGAAGGGTTCTATGTCTTATTGATGTTACATCCATTATAATAGATATATTAATTTGCAAGCTCTATCGTTGGAACGTAGCCTCATGATACTGGCATTGTGTATAAATGTTGGGGACATTGCGGTTCGGTGGAGGTTCTTATAATTGTGTTGCAGTGTGGTGAAGTGATAAATCATGTATCTAGAGTGAAGGGGGTAAGAAGTGAGCTGAGCTGATGTATTCTTAACCCGATAGCAATGGATCGTGTGGGACTCTAGTGGTTGAATAAGAAGGATATTTGTTAGTGATATTGGAAATGATGTCAAACATGACGTGATAGTTGGAAGGAAGGATTTCAAGAGCTGAAGAGGAGGTTGACTAGCGCTCCGATCTTCATTTTGTCGAATCCGACTAAGTCTTGTTGTGTCTTGTGGCGCATCATTAATGGGATTAGGTGGTGTGTTGATGCAAGATAAGCA
>CM038794.1:52968297-53138109 GCA_021764765.1 Vicia sativa | reverse complement strand
GAGGGAGTCCTCTGGGGCCTTGAGTTAAGCGAAGGCGATTGGGTCGGACTACGCCTTGAGGTTAACTTGATTGATGAGAAGCGACTGGCGTCTGCTACGCCATGGACGGATCTATCAAAGCGAATGATCGAGGCATTTAACAAGAAGGTCGAGCGAGTCTACCAAGTCGGTGATCTGGTATCAAGCGCATCATTCTTCCACAAGGTGATCGAGGAAAATGGACTCCCACACTACAGGACCGTTTGTAGTCAAGCGGTATTTTTCGGTAGGGCTATGATGCACCGCACCATGGATGGTGAGGACTTCCCACACACCACGTGAGCGGAGACATAGTCAAAATACTACGTAAAAGAGACACCTTTAGGTCGGCCCGGCTAGGCAAAAATAAGGGCATCTGGCCGACCAAAGGGTTCGGGCAAAAATTAAGGATATATACAAACATGTACACCCAATGAGTCGAAAACACAGAAAATGGCTTGGGCAAAAAGTATCGGTATCTTTGAAAACCAAGAAAGAGCGGTCTGAGCAAAGTTAGGGATTTAAGCGTACGACTATGTCTCTTCGGATCATCGCTTCCGGACTACTCTATCAGCATTCGAGATTCAAATGGCGAATCCATTCACTCACTTTCTCTTGTGACAAGGAGATGAGATAGTTGAAATATATGAGTACTAGCATAGTTGGAACTTAACGAGATTGTTTCCGCATACCTTTTATTTTTCTTGTGTACAAACTACTTGGCCATACGCCACCTTTCAAATAAAGGCAAATTTCTTTCTCTTTACAATTTTCGTTGTTGTTGTTTGCATAAAGTCCCAACGTTTGCTTTGAATTATTATATGCATCTAACAATAAGAATCTATTCGCAAACATACGAAAAGTGGGCATACAAAAGTAATTACTACAGGCTCTAGGAATTGAGATGACGACGAAAGTCACCAATGCATTTCCATGAGGCGGGATCCCGCGGTCACTCGACAAAGCTTCCCAATGAAGTAGAGAATCCCTGACAATGATTCCACTCAACACTTAGCGGGTTGCACCATCTTGACGGTAGCATTTCATCCCAGTGAGATATTTATCCTGGCGGATATCTCCCAACAATTCCCCTTACTCCGGCCAGCGGTGTGGGGCTTAAAACTTCGAGATAGTCGGCAGGAGAAGCCTACCCTTATTCCCATTCGGAGAATTCAGCCAGGCTCCAAATTCTTCCACGGTCTCCGGCCATCAGCGCTCTCTAGTGGCATTTGCACTCGAGATCCCCGATGGGCGCTCTAATCTTTCAGCCGGTCTACATATGCTTTGATTTTCGGCCCGAGGGTCTATGTATGAGATCTCCAACGAGTTTCTCGATCTCTACCTTCCTCGGCAATATCTAGCCCAAGACTTGGTCGAGATAGTGCACGCAGGAGAATCGAAGTTGTCCTTCTTCTCGGGATCTCCATCCTCGAGCAATCGAGAAATCTCAAAGCGAAACATCGCATCTTCCTCGAGATGGATATGTTTTGAAATACCACACATTTATCATTCATACATTACTCATAAAGAGTCATAATTCATATGCATCACATCATTCATACATTCCTTATACATCATCATGCGCCATTACTTTGCATAAAACAACAAATATTCTATCAAAGTTTCTCTTGTTTTCTCAACGGTGAAAATCACTTAAGAACACAAACAGGTCCAAGATTAAGCCACGAATCTAATGAAAAACTATACGAAAGACCCCCTAGTTGTCCTCCGACGGTGGTTAGGGATTAAGCCCGAATCTCGGCGGAAAACTATACGAGCGACCACCTGTTGTTCTCCAACGTTGGATCGAGGATTAATACACAGAAGCTAGGCGGAAACCACATCCGAAACGATCCACGAGTTATCCTCCGATAAGGCGTTGGATCGACACCCGATGCCAGGAAGTTGTCCATCTTGTACCAGATTGTCATCCTCAGGCGAATCGTACGAAGATGCATTGAGCTCTCTTATTATCACAATGACTACGGTGCGGCGTCTGACTCGTTTGCCTGGATAACATCTTAAGCCCGTCTCATTCTACTTATCAACATCTCCCCACTTCGAGAATGGTGCATATTTGGTTAAAATCAATACCAACCAAGAACTTCATTCAAAGATGAGCCACGAAGTCTAGCGTCGACTCCTGGGATGGCATCTGGCCGTCTGGTGAAATATCCACGAGCCTGGCGTATGGCTCCATCGGCATTAATCTTTCCGGATGGCATCTAAGCCTATCCCGTCAATTCTCCTATGAACAACCTCGAGTCAGCGTACGACTCATTCCCAGGTGAAGTCTTCAACGCTACTCGAATGGCATCTGTAAAGCCCGTTCCCAGTATCACCGGTGATCAAATTTTCGGTGTACTTTCGAGTGTTCAAATCATCTTCACCTCCGAACCACGAAAGATAAGCGTGTCAATCTAACCTTCCAGTACAAGAAGATTGAGCAGGGCAGTTGTCATACCCCAAATTTGCCCTCCATCTTCTCAAAACATTCCATACATCCATACTCGAGGATTCATCCGAGAGTTGATCGGACAAACTCTAGACAATCAACCCGAACTAGGGTTTGGTATTTCTCAACTCAGATGGACTTCCAACATCTCAATGATCATTATACCTCCTCATATGCTTCAAAGATTCTCCATGTCAAGTTTGAGCCTCGCAGAGTCAAGTTTCCTCGAACCGATTGCTCGGATGGTTGAAAATCGGTTGTATTGGACAAAAGTCAAGCAATGGTCAACATACGATCAAACTTCATAATTTTTGGTCAACATCCTCATTTTGAAGTTACATTCATCATTTGATAAAGGGTTGATCATGATTCATCAAGAAAACTCGAATTTGCTCAAAAGTCGAACTTTTCAAATTAGGGTTTACAGGTGAAAAGTCAAGCTGAACTTGTGGATCATAACTTCTTCATACTTTCTCGAAATTTTCCACCACCTCTTGTTTTGAAGGAAATTCAATTCTCTACAACTTCATGTCTCACAAGAATGCCCAAAAATGCTTCATTTGAGGTATGGCTCAAAACATTCTGAGGTCATTTTCAAAGTCAACAAAAAGTCAACTTTTTGTTTGAAGATATATTGAGCATGGAAACTCAATTGAGATGAGACCAAAAGGTTGGTTAGAGGACTCTTAGAGCTTTCAAAAGTCAAGAACACTAAAAATGTGGAAAATTGAGCAAGATACCCTCTAAAAATCAAATTTTTTACCTGAAGAGATACACCTCTAAAAATCAATTTTTTGCAAATGGGCTTGTTTTCTTCATCAAAACTTGTTCCTTATACAATTAGAATATCCAAGCCCAATGCCACAATTTGTATTTTATTTTTCTATTTAATTTGGAATTTATTCATTTAAATACAAATTAAATTTAAAAATAAAGTATAAAATCAAAATTAATTACAAAATTGATTTTTCCTTCCTTGAGATCGAGCAACTACAAGGCCAACAAATTTGAAATTTGATCAATATGGCAAGATTGGATTGAAAATTAATCAAGTTTTGAAAATTTGATTTTGTACAAAATCAAATTTGATTTGCATGAATGTTGATTGATTCTCTCAGAAACCATCCCAATCCATCCAGTATAAATATATGATGCATACTATCAAGAAAAGAAAGAAAAATTGGCTCAAAGAACCTAACCTAAAGTCAAAATTTACGTGCACTTGAAACAACTATGTCCATCGATCCACCACTTTCAAAGCGATTTGAGATTCAAACATATTCCTTGACATCCACAGAGCATTCGGACCTTTACTTTGCCAAAAACCATCAAGAATTGTGAAATCCGAAATTGGTTTGTTCTTGAAATTTCAAAAATCGTATTCTTTCATTCGTGCATTATTAACATGATTTGTGTTTGTTTTTGTGATTAGTGATGTGTTTGCAAGCTTTCTGGGTGCTTTAATCGAATTTCCATGGCCAGGAATGCATATCACCATAGCTAGGGTTTTCGGCCTCGATTTAGGGTTTCCTTAAAACGGATAAATTGGACCATAAGACCACCACCACTGTGTTTAGAATGTGATTTCCAATCGATTCATGTACTCACAACTAATTTATATTATGTGTATGAGATTTTGGAAATTGCAGGGGTTATAGCGTCGCATCGTGGCCGACGCTATATTTTCAAATATTCAAATTGAAGAAGATGAAGTCTGGCGCGCAAGAGAGGTAGTCAGGGAACGACACTTGTTCTTACTCCATTTGCTCCGGTTTTCAAACACACGCGCGCATTAGCTCAGATGGCAAGGCATGGATGCTGTGAAGCCAAGGTCTCCAGTTCGAATCCTGGCAGGACCATTTGGTTTTTCCTCTTTTACAAAACTCATATTTTCATATTTTTCCTATTTTCTTTTTATTTAATATTTTGCATCATTTTAATTTAATTTCATAATTTTATTCATGCATTAAAAATCACCAAAATTATTTTTCTTTTTACATTATTTTAGGAAAACCTTTATTTAATTTATAAAATTAAAAACATAATTTTGCATGCATATTTATTTTTATTCATAATTTGCATTTAATTGCTTTTAATTCATTTTAAATTATTAAATTGCATTCAAAATCCCAAAAATTATTTTAGCATATTAATACTATTTCCAGCATGTCATATTTTCCATTCAAAATTTGCATTTTGCTAACATTTTCTCTTATTCGATTCATCTCGTATTTTAGATTTCTTATTCTCACGAGTTGTTCCATTTAGAATGATTTTCTTTTCTTTGTTTTCATTTTTCCAATAATGTAACTGCTTATGGGATGTAATAGTTTAAATTAGGGTTTTACTTTCATGAGTTTAAATTGTATATACGCTTAAATGTAATAGCGTAGGACATTTCTTTCCTTTCTTTACATTCCATTTTAAATTCACGCACCCTATAAAAGTAGTAATTAGGCGTGTATGGCAAGATAATAATCAACAATAGCTCACTCTAATTTCAAAGATAAAATATCTGATTTGACACTCTTTTCACACATGCACCCCTAAGTAATTCTCTCGATGCCTTCTGATTTCAAATGGTCATATCCCTCGAGCGTTAGAGGTATTCTAGCACCGTTGCCTTCAAAACAAATCATCATAGTCCCTTGATACAAGATCATAAGACCCACGATGTCGCCTCGAATATATGATCTTGACCCTCGATTATCGCTAGGAAAAATGATGATAGTCCCCCGATTGTGCTAAGATACTTCCTACAGTTGCCTTCATGACCGTCACGATGTCCTTGAATGTCCCTACTACATCCAGCGAATGGAGTTACCTACCAACTAATGGTATGGATACGCTATTCTAAAGGAGCATAAAATAACGAAAGCGACCAATTACGAGTAGGTAATAAGACTTTAGTTGCTTGTATATCAAAATACTTTTTTACACCTCACACTTGTCAAAGTTCAAACTCTTTTCAAAAGCGAAACATTTAGAACACTTTATACATTCCTACATGAATCATTACAAAGTCAAAGCGAAATACCTTTTCAAAACATTTTTCAAACCTTACGAAAGCACAATTTTAAAGTGATCTAGAGCAATGAAGAGCGGTGAGATAACTACGGATGGAAATGGGTGCTAATACCTTCCTTTTCATAACCATTCTCCATACTCGGAATCTAACGAAGGTCTTTTTCTTTACTTATACCTTCCCTTAATTGGATAAAAATAAAAGTCGGTGGCGACTCTTGCTATCCGCACATTTGGATACAAAAATCCTACAAAGTCAGTTCACCGTATTACAATGGCAAGATAAAATTGAACAATAGCTCACTCTAATTTTCAAGATAACGCATATCTGAATTTGACACACTTTTCACACATGCACCCCTTAGGGTAATTCTCTCTCGTTGCCTTTGCAAATACAAATGTTCATGTCCCTCGAGCGTAAGGTATTCTAGCCGTTGCCTTCAAAACAAATCATCATAGTCCTTGATACAAAGATCATAGACCCATGATGTCGCCTCCAATACATGATCTTGACCCTCGATTGTCGCCTCGAAAAATGATGATAGTCCCTTGAATGTGCTAGGATACTTCCTACTGGTTGCCTTCTATGACCATCGATGTCCTTGAATGTCCTTACATCCAAGAATAGGGTTACCTACCAACTAATGATATGGATAGCGCTATTCTAAAGGCGATAAAACAACATGAAAGCGACCAATTACGAGTAGGTAATAAGACTTTTAGTTGCTTGCTCTATCAAAATACTTTTCACACCTCACACTTTTTGTCAAAGTTCAAACTCTTTTCAAAGCGAAACATTCCGAACACATACATTCCTACATGAATCATTACAAAGTCAAAGCGAAATACCTTTAAAACCTTTCAAACACTGGCAGATTTTAAAGTGATCTAAGAGTAACTAAGGCCGTAGATAACTACGGATGAAAAGGGAGTGCTAATACCTTCCCTTTTCATAACCTTCTCTTACTCGAGAATCTAATGAAGGTCTTTTACGTACTTTTACCTTCCCTTAATTGGATAAAAAAAAAGTCGGTGGCGACTCTTGCTATCCGCACATTTGCGATACAATAACCTACAAAAGTCGAGTTCACGTGTTCTGAGCTGGCGACTCTGCGGGGAGACACCCTAAAGAGAGAATGCCTTAGGGATTTCTAGATCACATCTATTGCTGTTTGACTTGCTTGCTTTATCTTTAAGGGTTGCTTGGGTATTATATTTGTGGGGGATCCTACACGGGATCCAGGTTTCCTTTTAGGTAAGTAGTAAATCGTCGCGACCGTTAGGCGTATCTTGAAATGGTCAACATGATGGCTACGTTAGTGTGACACTGGATGTCACGATACTCTCTCATTTCCAAGTTGAGGATAGTATTTGGCCTGCGTGGTGTCATCAAGCACTAACTAAATTTTAGAACCTTAATTGACCCATCTTGGCCATTAGAAGGTAGCGAGATGGCGGCTTTGGTCTAGACTAAGGTTGGTGATACTCGATGCTACGCTCATTGAGATCGGACTTTTGGGATATTTTGATTCGACCACTTGGTAGTCGTATTGAAATAAGCGCCTCGAGAAAGATCGATGATGTGAGATTCCTAGAACAGGTTACTATTATAGGGCGGGATGAACCAACTCAAACTTTTGGTGGGGTAATCACCTATACCTCTTACAAGCCTTAAACCTAGGCTCATTGTGTGAATTGTTTGTGTGTGCTAAACATGACATCATGACATCATTTGCATTGCATATCATTTCTAACTATTTCAAGGACCTAAGGGTTTATCTTTGCTCTATTTTGTAGGGATTATGGCTTCTAGAAAGACTATCCGAATCAACTTCATGGGTATACCTTCTCGGCTCGAAGAATTGGTTTGAAATTCCCGACCATGGTTTGTCAAAGACATGGTTATCTACTTGACTTGGTTATCTCGGTTTTGAAGAAGATATGATGCATGTCTATTCGGTTCTTTGATCCGAAACACCATTGCTTTACATTCCAGTTATCAATTGGTTCCTACCTTGGAAGAGTTCTCTAAGCTACTTGGGATACCTATTCTTGACCAAATGCCATTCACGGTTTAGAAAAGGTTCCTAAGTGCGAAGACATTACATCGACTTTACATCTTAAGCCCTCGGACATTGAAGCCAATTGGGAAACTAGAAGCGGAGTTAAGGTTTACTTGCCAAGTTCCTAATTAAGCAAGGAATTCCTCAAAGTTATGAGTTTCCATGCATTTGAAGACCTTGTGGCCTGGTAATCTATGGTTTGGTTCTATTCCTAACTAGGATCAATTCATAGATGTCAAGCGCCATCAAGTTGTTTCTTACCGTAATCCGTGCCTAATTTACTTGGAGACATCCTACATTCTCTCCACCTTTCGTACTACTAAGAGACAAGGAACTCTCATGTGTTGCATACCGTTACTTTCAATTGGTTTATTTAGCACCTTCCTCAATCGGTTTGAAGAATGAACAAAGGTTGAAGTGGTCTCGAAGGCTAATGTCACTCTCTCATTCGGATATCGTTGGAGTCTTTTCTCTCAAAGGACTTCACATTCATTGTCGTTGTGGAGAATTCTAATGTACCACTCTTTGGTATAAGGGAGTATTACTTACTGACCCTTCTCTAGTTCTCGTCGGTTTGGTTTTGCTTTCGAAGAGATGGTCCTCATGATATGCTTCTCCAAGATATTGTGTTCGATTACAATCGATCTCGAGAATTCCGGCGAGAGGTTCATACTGCGCTTGGGGCATGGTAAAGAGGCCCGATACAAGACTTTGGGGCACAAAACTCCATTCCTTGGGAACCTTACCTCGAATGGGTGAGAGCTCGAGCTCAAAACCTCATGATGCCATTCACGCTTTGTTTTACGGTAATTATGGAACTTTGTTGCTATAGGTGCGTACCCTATCTGTTCTCCATCTGACATGCCTCTGATTTTGAAGACTTGAAGAGATCTGGATTGACTTTAAAAAGGGATACATTTGGCTTCGATGCTATGAAGGCGAAAGAAAGTTCTAAGAGTTGACCAAGCTACTTCACGAGGCGAAGCATCAATGCCTACCTCGGCATCAAGAGGAAGCGCCATGGGAGACTTAGAGCTTTAGGATGTTTATGTTTTCTTCTATTGTTTTGTACTTAAAAAAAGAAGAATAATAAAAGAGTACTAATAAATGTTTGTTCATTGCATATCCTAGCATAACATTTGCATCCGGGTACATTGAAGATTGGTTTCTCATTCTCGCTATTTATTTTAGCGAAATGGCTCTTGAACAGACTATCGGAGATATCCAAGCTCGAGAATGCTCGATTTATTGGATGTTCGCCCGATTTGGTCCAGGCAGGAGAAGATCGAAGAAGCTCGTCAACGAAGAAGAAGGTTGTTGGTCTTCTCGGCATGGGCGAGCCTTCTACAAAAGGTAGTCCTAAAGTGGTCGGTCGTATAGAACTTTGAATGAAGGAAGTATCGGCTAGAAGGCCGTGTCAGGTACTTGGGTAGCAGGCTTGGTGATGCTTCTGAGACGGTATGGTGCAATCTTGAATTGAAACCCTTTCGCGTGCAACTACAGAGCGTGTCTATGGGTAGGTGATGAGAAGTTCAAGAATATGCTCGAGAAATGGAGATTTAGCGAGGCGAGTTCAACCACCCTTGTCGATAGGAGTTGGTTGATATGTTTATAGGAACAACAGCAGCCCGTTCTTGATCATCGATTGGAAACTCTTGAGATGGATTCACAGGTACGATATTGTGAAACGTATTGAAAGGTATCAAGAGTGGAAAGATTCATGTAGTCATCTTCAATCTTGCAAGAGATCTTTTGGTGGTAAGAAGAAACCAATGCGTATGTAGTCGGAGAAAGTCGAGCCAAGACCGACCGGCTCAATCGTAGAAGCGGTTGTGATCTCGATCCTACATCGGCACAACCTCGGTGAGACAACGCGCGTAGCGAGCAGCATCGAGGCGGTTTACAAAGATCAACATACCATTGCCACAAGCCTTGCAACACGTGTTGAAAGCGGTGATAACGTTGAGGATCCTCCTAAAACATCAACACTTCCTCTCAAGATATAACCCTAATGCTAAATGTGCTTACAATCTAATAGCCAGGGACATATCATTGATTGTTGGGCTCGAAGAACAAGATTCAAGATATGATTGAAGCTAAACAAATTGAGTTTGACCCTGTTGAGACTCCGAATGTGATCAAGCGCCTACCTTCAAAACAGAGTTCCAATCTGTTGGTGGCGATACTTATGTTTTCAACATAGATGACTTGACCATTCCTCATGATTTATTAAGAAGAATTTGCTGCAAGCGGTGTCAATCAGGATGCCGAGACTTGTTGTTGGTGCCGTCTGCTTTGATGGTTGTGCTTAGTTAGAAGAGCGTGTTCGATTGCATGATGGATAAGGAGATACTATTTACGAAACCACTGTGAAAGGCGTGTGAAGATATGTCTAAGCGAAGATCGAAGATGTGATGAAATTACCATCATGTGGGATACCTTAGGACAACCAAGTGGAAAGTTTGATTACATGGTGAAGTACACATTCACGAGAGCTACAAGATTCCTATTGAAGATGTTAAAGTAAGGATAGGGTGTGATTTCCCGAAGACTATCCTGATGTTAACACAATAAGGATTTCCTCTGTTGATCCTGTGCCTAGAGTGGCACCTCTCATTATCACTTCCCCAAGACCAGTTCCGTATTCCTCTAACAAGGCTATTCCTTGGAATTATGGATCTAATGTCTACTATCATGGTGTCAAGCAAGACCCTTTGACCATTGAAGATCTTACAGTTGAAGCTACCATTCCTGACATTGACAACATCACCAGATCAAGTAAGGTGACCCGAACCGGAAGAGTGTTCTCTCCAGATATCTCTCCTCCAAAAGACAACTGCGACTCCACTCGCATTCCATTATTCAATCCATTCCCAGATAGGGAAAGAACCGATGACTCACCACAGCAGACCCGAGAAGATAAAGACACCTCCAAACAAGAAATGGGGAAATTCTAAGATTATCAAGAAGAGTGATTACAATGTTGTGGAGCAGTTAGGGCGGACTCAGTCCAAGATATCCATGCTTGCTCTCTCTCGTGCTCCGAGGCTCATACCAGCGCCTTGGTGAAATTTACGAAGAATGCTCACATGCCATAAGAACACTACTCTTGATCAATTTGAAGTTTGTATTGCTAGCTTGGCTGTAACAACGGCCTGACTTCTACGATCTTCTGACTCCCTCTAGGAAAGAAACACAACAAAGCCTTGCACATCTACTGTTGAATGCAAGAGAACGTTACATTATCTCATGTCTTGGTGGATACGGATTCACTCTAATATCCTACCAAAGGCTGCTTTTGATCGACTTGATATCGAAGGGTTGGTTACGAGACCCGATATAATTGTGAGTTTTGATGGTTCTAAGTGAGCAGTGCTTGGAGAGCTCACTCTACACTGTTAAGTCGGTTCCCAGACTTTTGACTCTATTTTCTTTGTCATGGACATCCGTCCGCTTACTCTTACCTACTTGGGCGCCCTTGGATACATGGGCGGTATTTGATACCTCTACCTTGCATGTTGAAGTACCGGTGAAGGAAAGTTGTTACAGTATGTGGTGAAGAAGAATATATGGTCAGTCACCTACAGTCGTTCCGATATCTCGAGATGGAAGGTGAATTCTTCGAGACTCCATGTCAAGCTTTTGAAAAAATCCCAGTCATGCACATTGACTCTTCTGTCACTCTTGAAGTTACACAAGCTCCGCCTAGGATGGCCTCGCTGAAGGATGCTCAAGCTGCTGTTGAAGGAGGTAGTACTATTTGGGGATGGCTCCCTGATCTTCCTTTCAAATCTAACAAAACTGGTTTAGGCTTCACCATCAGAGGTCAGAAGATGATGATGCCCATGAGCGTGCGTAACTTCCTTTACGCATCGGCAGTGGAATCCATGCTATAGAAGGCGGCGACAACGACTTGACATCGACAAGTGGATCTTCGACTCCGGATCATGGGCTGGATTGGAAAATGAAGGCGTCATACCAATCTCCTTTAGGCAGGAGTAATTGCTCTTGTTTTGTTTAAGCTTTTCATTATTTTCTATGTTTGAACAATAAACTCTAAAGCCTAGTGCCTTGCCGGGCATCATGGCTCGTTGTGAGGTTATTATCATCATTTGCATATTTTCATTCAATAAAATCGTTGGACTTTTGCATTCATTTGTTGTTTTCTTTCTTACTTTATCACCTTCAAAAACTATGTTTCTTACACACACCCGTGATACTGCTGCGGAATCACTCGAATCTAGTTGATACGACTATCTATTGCTAAATATGACTTGATAATCCGATCTACCAAGCGAAGAAGAAAGTGAGGAAGATTGTGAAGTGCCGAGAGAACTTGCGGTACTACAATGAGAAGAAGCGAGTTATCTGAAAACGATTGAGGTTGTGAATTTGGTGCGTGAAAACGAGAAAAAGATCAAGATAGGAATGGTCTTGAGAATAGTGTTAAAGAAAGGTTGGTTCGGATGCTCTGAGACTATATTGAGGTTTTGCTTGGTCATACGAAGACATGCACAGTTTTGGACATTGACATTGTGGTACAGATTCAAACAAAGAAGGTTTTCTCTTAGTGAAGAGAAGGTTAAATCGCATCGTCACGAGATGTCGAGAGAAAATCAAAGCGAAGTTATGAAGCGATTCATGCGGTTTTCTAACATTACTTCTTATCCACGATGGGTTGCTAATGTGGTGCTGTACCTAAGAAGGATGGCAAAATGCGAATGTATGGATTACAGTCTGAACAAAGCAAGTCAGAAAGCGATTTTCCACTTCCTCATATTGATATTTTGGTTGACAACACGCTCGGCATAAGGTTTTCTCCTTCATGGATGGTTTCTCGGTTACAATCGGATCAAAATGGCTCCCAAGACATGGAAAGACTACTTTTGTTACAGTGGGGATGCGTTACTTTCACAAGGTTATGCCGTTCGGTGAAGAAAACGCGCCACCTATCGATGTCTATGGTGACATTATTTCATGACATGATTCATCACGAGATAGAGGTCTCGTCGGCGACATGATAGCTCGATCCACGGACGAAGAAGAATATCTTGATCATCTGAAATTGTGATAGGTTGAAGAAGTCAGTTGAGACTTAATCTAACAAGTGCACTTTGAGTCGGATCTGGAAAACTCTTAGGGTTTGTTATCGATGGTAAAAGGTATTAAAGTTGACCCATAGGGTTAAAGCTATTCAAGAAATGCGGCGCCCCTTGAGAAAAGAAGTCGAGGAGATTCTTGGGCGGTTGAATTACATTGCGGATTCATTGCACATCTAGCGCTACTTGTGAGGCAATCTTCAAATTCTTAAGAAAGATCAAGTAGTAGAATGGGCAGCGATTTCGGATCGCTTTTGACAAAATCAGGAGTACCTGAGAATCCTCCTATCCACGATGTCTTTGCGAAGGAAGACCTCTTATCATGTACTTGGCGGTGTTAGAGAACTCGATAGGGTGTGTGTTGAAAACATGGCGAGTGCAGTCGAAAAAGAGCATGCAATATACTACCTTGCAAAAGTTTACATTGTGAAACAAGATACTCTGACTTGAAAAACTTGCAACGCTTTGGCTTAGACTGCTCATGACTAAGACGGTATATGTTGACT
The DNA here is from genome assembly GCA_021764765.1 of Vicia sativa. NCBI lineage: Eukaryota > Viridiplantae > Streptophyta > Magnoliopsida > Fabales > Fabaceae > Vicia > Vicia sativa. Next base: position 53,124,944 of record CM038794.1, on the reverse strand, counting down.
CACACTTTGTTGATTTCTAAGAATCGATAAAATATATCTTTGAGAAACCAGCTCTCTCGGAAGAATAGTAAGATGGCAAATGATCTTGACCGAATATGACATCGGTACACTTTTGAAAGCGATCAAAGTGTAATAGCGATCATTTGGCTCATCAACCGTGGATGACTATCGGTCTATGCGATTCAAATTTCGAGATGAAGATGTATTACTAGTTACAAATTGCGAAGAACCGAGGCCCAGACGAAGGACTGAACAAGGATCCCGATGGACTATGGTCTTTGATGGAGCCTCAAACGCTTGCAATGGCATTGGCGCCATCATTACATCCCCGCGGACAAGCGCCTTTCAGCGAGATTATGTTTGGTTGCACTAACAACATGGCGAATCTGAGCGTGCATCATGGGTATTAAAATGCTATTGACTTAGAATCAAGTTCTTGCTAGTGTATGGAGACTCGACTTTGGTGATCGATGATTAAGGGCATGTGGAATACGAAGCATCGAATCTTCCATTCGAGCACGTTCGAGTTTGATCCCTACTTCAAAGAGATCACTTTCAATCATATCCACGAGAGAATCGGTTGGCGGGCATTAACTACTATGTCATCTATGTTCAAGGTCGGATGGGACAACGAGGCTCCCGGATCATCATCGAGAAGTTTGTGAACCAGCATATTGTTGTGAGCTTGATAAGAAGAGAAACCTTGGTACTATGGCGTGAAAAGGTATCTTGAGACTGGGAATATCCAGCGAGGCATACATCAACGATAAGAAATTCATGAGAAGATTTGCATCAAATTCTTCCTCAACAACGACATCTTATACAAGCGCAATCACAATTTGTGCTTACTCCGCTATAGACGGAAAATAGCGAGCGTATTATGGAAGAGTTACACGAAGCGCATTTGGTACCGCTCCGATTGGACATACCATAGCTAAGAAGATTACGTGAGCGAGGTTACTATTGGTCCACCATGGAAGGCGATTGTCACCTTCACGCTCGATCTTGTCACAAATGCCAGGTTTATGCAGACAAAGTGCATGTACCTCCAGTACCTCTGAATGTTTTAACCTCTCCTTGGCCTTTTGCAATGTGGGGCATTGACATGATCGGAGAAATCAAGCCCGACTTCAGCGGACATCGTTTCATCCTTGGCAATTGATTACTTTACCAAATGGGTGGAAGCAGCCTCGTTTGCATCTGTTACCAAGAATGTTGTGGCTCGATTCATCAAACATAATCTTATCTGTCGATATGGAACTCCCGAAAGGATTATCACGGATAATGGCTCTAATCTCAACAACAAGATGATCACCGAACTCTGCACGCAGTTCAAGATCAAGCATCACAACTCTTCTTCGTATCGACCTAAGATGAATGGTGCAGTGGAAGCCGCCAACAAGAATATTAAGAAGATCGTACAGAAGATGATAGTGACTTACAAGGATTGGCATGAGATGCTACCATTTGCTCTTCATGGTTATCGCTTTCTGATACAACATCAGCGAGCAACCCCTTCTCTCTTGTATACGGTATGGAAGCAGTTCTACCCATCGAGGTTCAGATACCCTCAACCAGAGTCCTCCAGGACGTAGAGTTAGACGAAGACGATTGGGTCCAGACTCGCCTTGACCAGATTAACTTGATTGATGAGAAACGACTCGCGTCCATCTGCCATGGACAGATCTATCAGAAGCGAATGCTCAGAGCATTTAACAAGAAGGTCAAACATCGAGTCTACCAAGTCGGTGATCTAGTAGTCAAGCGCATCATTCTTCCACAAGGTGATCCCAGGGGCAAATGGACTCCCACCTATGAGGGACCATTTGTAGTCAAACGTATTTTCGGTGAACTATGATACTTAGCACCATGGATGGTGAAGACTTCCCACACCATGAGCAGAGACATAGTCAAAAAATACTATGCATAAAAGAGACCCGCTAGGTCGACTGACCTAGGCAAAAATAAGGGCATCCTGGCGAATCAAAAAGGTTCGGGTAAAAGTTAAGGATATATATAAAACATGTACACACGGCAGTCGAAAACACGAAAAGCGGCTTGGGCAAAAGGTATCGGTAGGTGAAAACCGAAAGAAGCGGTCTAGGAAAAAGTTAGGGATTTAAGCGTCGACTATCTCTCATCGGATCACTATTTACTTCGGACTACTATCGACATTCAAGATTCGAATGGCGAAGATCGGTCCACTCACCTTCGGCAATGAGGAGATGAGATAGTTGAAATATATGAGTACTAGCATAGTTGGAACTTAACGAGATTGTTTCCGCATAGCTTTTTACCTTTCTTGTGTACAAACTACTTGGACATACGCCTCATTTCGAATAAACACAAGTTCTTTCTCTTTACGATTTTCACTATTGTTGTTTGCATAAAGTCCAACGTTTTCTTTGAATGATTGTATGTGAAATTCCTGGCAGCAGATACTTGATGTCACAGAGAATGTTATGACACGGTATCTGACACTATGTTAACAATTCACCTGATAAATCTGAAGCGATAAATGACACAATAAGTTGTTCACCCAGTTCGGTTCATCAAACCTACATCTGGGGGCTACCAAGCCAGGGATAAAGTTCACTATTAGTAGTATCAATTCAAAGACTCTACAACCAACACACCTGTTGACAGCGTTCTCACTTAATCACTACCCAATGACCCTTTTACCTAAGTCCTACTTAGATATGAGTTCCTACTCACTCCCCCTCAATCACCGCAATGATATCAACCTATTAACTAATTGAATTGTGAAGACACACTTCAATAAAATATCTTGATCTTGCTTCAAAGCTTCAATCAAGAGACAAACACTCGTGCTTTAAAGCTTTGAGTGATAAACTACCCTTACAGCAAATCCTAGTCCAATGCACTATTCAATTGATAGTTGCTTGGCTCACAAGAAAAACTAGAATTACACAATACCATTTACTAACCTTAACGTACACAAAAACAGTGCTAAGCTATTAAACATAATCCAAGGCGTTACGGTAGAATAAGGGTTCTTTTCCTTTTATAGAAGCGAAAACTTGAGTTTTGGCTTCCATAAAGATAGCTAGGGTTCACTTAATTTACTCCTAAAAATATGGTCTTTTCAACAACCAATTTAGGTTTAATTAAGATTAACCTAGCAGCCACGTAAACATGCTTTCTAAAAGCAGAAAAACAATATTTAATGACTCAACAAACATCTGAAAAATCTCGGGAACACACAGTTCTGAGCAGAATGTCACACTAAATGTCATAACATCATCATGACATCGGTATTTTCTGCGAAATTTCGGCTGACTTTAGCTTCGATTCGAGCTGTCTTTTAACATCCTAAGCAGGTAGGATTTATCTTCAATCTCTGAATGTCATGACATCTATCATGACATTGCTAAATCCTAGTTTTACCAAAATTAATGCCAACCTAAAAACACTAACAAACTTCCCCTTTGGCACATTTTTGGCTAAAACTACTTAACGTATCAGAGTACATATGCAGCAGAAGACAATTAACTAGTTCTAAGCTTTCCTAAGCTTCAAGCAACTAGAACTTAGAGAAGATAAATTCTACCCATACAAAAATCCCACAATTCCCACAATTGCCCCATATACAAAATTTTAAACAGGCATACAATTTCCCCAAAGTCCCATACTACTGTCACACAGTAGTTCTTCTCCCCCTTTTTAGCCATAAAGGGCCAAAGGAAACCATACAATTGTCCCAAACAATTAACATATAAATAAGTACCATCATTGTTTAGAGGTACATTTTGTTCAGACCTTACACATCTGTCAATAAAGGATTACAAACTTTCAAACAAAATTGGGAAAATACAAGAATCAGAACAGAACAGAAAACAATTGACAGAATATCATTAGAGGCAACAGGGACAGCAGCTTCAAGTGTTTTCTTCTCCAGAAGAAGCACTGTGGAAGGAAGCATCTTCAGAGCCTTCTTCAGCACCAGCCATCTGAATATCATCATCTTCAGCATCACCAACAGCATCATTATCAGCTTTCCCTTCATCCTCAACCTCTGTGTCCTGCTCTAGTTGAGAGATTAGCTCTTCCAGACTTTGCTTTCTTGCTTCAAGCTCCTTGCAAGTTGCTCTTAGCACAGCAATGACATTTGCCTTCTGAGAATTTTCTTTGACAGTTGAAGTCTCAGCAGATGTCATGACAATGTCTAGGACATGCTTCCCTTGGAACAGTTTGTAGTGGAATCCAAGAGCAGGGGCTCTCTTGCAGACTGGATCTTTGTCACAAAGAATGTCTGGATGTTGATCAATGATTATTCCACACAGCAGGGAGGGAAAGGCTATTGGTCCTTTGATAGCATAGCTGTCAGCATGCTTGAGTGTCTGATCAAAAATGTAGGATCCATAGTCAAATGCAGCCTGAGTACCTACTGCATATATGAATCTTCCCAATCCATTGGAGATGGTGGATTTGTGATTGGTTGGGACCCAGTTTGCAGCACCAATCTTATGCAGTATGGCAAATTTAACACTCAACTTGCTTGCTGAGAGTTTTCCCTTTAGAGGCCATTGTCTTACTTGATTGGCAGTGATGGTTTGACAAATCTTGTTGTCAGTTTCCTCCAGCTCTGGCTGAGTATTATCAGATCTACCTAGGAATCTATTGATCACATTTGGAGAAAAACTGACTTTTCTCCCTCTCACATACACAGTCTGATAGTCATCAGAATTCCTATCCCCACAGTCATTTGAGAGATTGACAATAAACTCTCTCACCAAACCTTCATAACAGTTTGAGAGCTTTTCCACTGTTTTCATCAGTCCTGCCTCCTTAATCAGGTCAACAATCTCCTTGCACTCTAAAGCACTCTTGTTCAACTCTCTTTCTAGTGCAACCCTCTTTAAACAAATATACTTCCATCTTCCAGCACTTTCAGGATGATGGAATGAGATGTTATCAATTGCCACTTCAGGCACCTTGGGAAGTTTTCCAAGAGTTGGCTTCTTTCTTGAATGTATGTCAGTGACATTCTTCTCAACATCAAACTCAGAGTCATGATCAGACTCCACAGGTTCAGGTTTCTTCCTCTTTTTTACAATAGGTGTTCTCTTTGGCCTAGAGTCACCACCAACAGTTTTCACTCTACTTCTCCTTGTAGAGGGTCCAGCCTTGTGATACTTCTCAGTTTTGCACACATCTTCAGTATCTTTCTCATTAACAGGGCTTTGCATGACTGCCTGTTTTCCCTTCCTCTTCATCATTCTTTTTGCAATGCTTGGATTGACATTGGCAATAAGATCATTGTCTGAGAACATCTCATCTAAATCAATGACTGGAGGTTCAGATACATGATCAGTTTCTTGAACTGGAGACTCTTCCAAGATACTGTCAGAGATGTAGTCATCAGGGATTTTACCAGAGGTACACCTTCCTGGTGATTCTTCAAGAATGCTATCTGAAATATATTCAGCAGGGGCCCTTTTTGATGCAGCTTTTGTTGGGGACTCTTCAAGGATACTATCAGAAATTACATCTTCTTTATCAGTAGGGGTTTCATTACAAGCATCATCAATACCTACTTCAGACTCTTTAACAGAAAGGTCTTCATTGTTCTTGGCAGGGGAAGTATCATGGTCACCAGATGTCTTGACATTCTCAGTGACATCCGGATCAACTGCTAAACTAGGGCTAGCAGACTGACAGTTTAGGGGGATTGAAACCCCAGGAACAGATTGGTCTTCGTTGAGGATCCTGGTTACCAATCTAGCAATGGCTATATGCACAGCCCTAGACTCCTCTGTGTTTACCATTTCTGAGGGAGCAGAAGAGAATGGTACAGAAGTCTTACCCATGGGAGATGCTTGAGTTCTTCTTGCATTCCTTGTGCGCAATTTCTTGACCTTTTCTGGGTCAGTAGCTATTGCACGCAATGGAGTAACCCTCAGTGCTTCAGCTTGCATGACTTCATTATTGGTTCTGACGTCAGCCATGGATGGAGATGAAGATCCTGTTTCTTGAGAAGATGATGATGATGAAGCCATTTTTCGCTGATGGTTTTTGGGAGGATGAAAGTGAAAATAGCAGAGAGTATCAGAGTTTCTTTTGGGAGAAGAAAAGGTGATACTACTTTCAAAAGCGGAAGCTATTATATGAGACTGTCTCTTCCTATTCTTGGACTTTTTAAAACAAGGAGGAAAATACCTAAATAACCCTTTAAACAACAGTTGGACCAAACATTCCCTTTCATCCCTTGTTGTAGACTCAGTTAATTGCTACAATTTCTCATTTGGACAATTACCCAACTTGCCCCTTAACATTTCAAACTGGCTGATCTCAAGAACGTTAGTAAAAGTGTCACAGTACAATGTCATGACATCCTGTATGACATTGTATTCAGTCAGCATCTGCTTCATCCAGATCATCTTAAGGCAATTTCTACCAGCTGCCATGCATTCAACTTTAACATTGTATAAAGTCAAACAGTTTTGCCTCTTGCTGATCCAAAACATGAGACTGTTTCTCAAGGAGGAACATCCATCAACAGGACTTTTATTCAAGCTTTGAACAATACTTTCTCCACTGGACTTCTTGGATAGCTTCAAATGTGGAGGGGTAAGAGTCCTAGTGTGACTGCCATTATTCAGTCCAAGCTTCTTGACATAATTCCTAGCATACTTGCTTTGTGAAAGAAGTGTAGAGCCTTCCATCAGTGTGTCTGACATTCCTTCAGATACTAGGTTATTATCATAGATGGATGTCACCATGATCTTTTCTCCCCTGACAAAGAGGGTTTCATCCAAGACTCCTCTCTTGTATTCTTTGACAGAAATATGCTGGGTTATCCTTTCATGCCAGATCCTAGTACTTTGCTTTAGTACTTTAAAAGTGGTCAGATGTCTAGACATTGAGTGTGACATTCTGATTTCCTGTCCAACTTTATACTTTCCACAAATTCTCCCTTTGTCCATGAAAGGTCTTGGTATCCTTCTGACTCCCTCTATGGAACTGATCCTTTTCATTTCTCTGAGGTGTGGATGACCAGATTCTTGCTGCCACAACTTTACTTCCTCTTCATCTTTGACTGTAGAACTCATAGAGGACAGAGTGGTGCTCTCAGATTCCCACTTGTAGCAGTTATCTTTTGATCTGACTCCTCTTATAATCACTACTTGTTCATCATTGATTACAAGACATTCAGCCTTAGTGAAGTTAACTGTGAATCCGACATCACATAGCTGACTTATGCTAATGAGATTTGCATTCAGACCTTTTACAAGTAACACTTCATTTAGGCTTGGAACTTCAGACCAGTTTGAGTTTCCAATGCCTTTGATTTCTCCTTTAGCTCCATCTCCAAAAGTAACAAAGCTGACAGAATGAGGTTTAACATCTTTAAGAAGATTTCTGTCTCCAGTCATGTGCTTAGAACACCCATTGTCAAAATACCAGTCTTCCTTGGTAGACACACTAAAAGAAGTGTTAGCTACCAGAGCAACAGTCTTCTTCTTCCACTGTTGAGAGTATGCTACCCTATTGGTTTTAGGCTTCATATAAGACCCTTGATTAGGATATCCATGTAGCCTGTAACAAAAGGATTTCATGTGACCAAACCTTCCACAATAATGACACCTCCATCTTTGAAACTTTTTGTTCATGTTTCTATGATTTTGATGTTGCACCCAATGTTGTGACATCTGCTTTGACATTGGTCTATTTGGTTTGTTCCTCCTTTTGTTATTGACAGACTTCTTATTCTCCACATACCCTGAGGAAGACCTATTCCCTGACTTGTGGTATGACATCTTCTTTGTCATTGACTTCCCAGGTTTGTTCCATTCCTGGTGATTAGCAAATCTCTTTGCAGCCACATACCCTGTGCCAGTCACATTTCCTGTTTTGGGTGGTGACACCTGCTTTGACATTGTTTTCCTATGTCTTTTCTTCTTAATGTCACCCACAGGTTGCTTTTCAGCCACATATCCTAGACCATGCTTATTTCCTGCATTTTGTCCAAGCTGAAGAATTTCTTCCAACTTCGATTACGGATGTCAACATTTTGTGATTTGACATCTGATCAAGTTTGGAATTCAACATAATAATATCACTATTGAGGTGATTTATAGTGGCTGTGTTTTCCTCTTTCTCAGCCTTCAACTTCACTTTCTCAGCTTCCAACTTCTCAATCAGCTTTTTCTGTTCCTCATTTTGCTGACATACTTCAACATTCTTTATACACGACTTCTGTAGGTTTGATAAGCTCTTCAAATGTCACTTCCTCATCACTAGAATCCATATCGAATTGTACCTCGAGAGGAAGCGGTGACAAGTTTGGCACCTTCTTCATCAGATTCACTTCACGAGATCGGACAGTGACAGACCATTCCTTTCTTTTGTTTCTTTAGAAAGGTGGGACATTCAGCTCCAATATGTCCAAATCCTTCACATTCATGACATTGGACTTTACTGCCTTGACTTCCTGTTTCTTCTGACTTGGATCTTCTGCTGGATTCATAAGATCTGCTGATGTCAGATGCAATGTCCTTGACATGTGACCTTGACTTTGGATCAATTCTCCTGATCAGTTTGTTGAATTGTCTTCCAAGCATGGCTATAGCTTGGATATCTTCTCCTCATCTTCCTCCTTGCATCCCCGCGATTTGGATACAAGTGCTATGCTCTGGTTCTTCTTGTCAGGTTTCAGATTCCCATCTCAAAGTCATAAGAGATCTATCGGTTCTTCAACCTTCAAGGTCTGATGTCTGAGCCTCCTCTATTGCGGTGACTTTCATTGCAAATCTCTTAGGCAAGGATCAGAATCTTTCTCACCTTCGACATCTTTTCACCAAGTGCTCCTGAGGCATTGGCAATTTCCAAAATATTCATGTGAAATTCATGAATATTCTCATCTTCCTTCATCTTCAAATTCTCAAATTTGGTAGTGAGCATCTGAAGTCTTGACATCTTCACCTTGGATGTTCCCTCATGAGTAGTTAAAGAGTGTCCCAAACATCCTTGGCGGCTCACATTGATGAACCGGTCTGAAGATATTCCTGTCAATACCATTGAACAGAGCATTCAATGCTCTAGAGTTCCCTAGAGCTAGCTCTTCTTCCTGTTTGCTCCATTCCTCCTCAGGTTTCAAGACAGTAGTCCCATCTTCCTCAAGCTTGGTGGGATGTTTCCATCCTTTATCAGCAGCTCTCCAAGCTTTATTGTCCCTGATCTTAAGAAGGCAACCATACGAGGCTTCCAATAATCATAATTAGACCCATCCGAATAGGTGGTCTTCCTCCGAATCCTCCTTCTTTATCCATTCGCGGAAACTATTATCCTAGATCTCATCCGAAATAACAAGCGGGTGCACGCTCGATGCCAATTGAAATTCACGGCAGCGGATGATATCACGAGAATGTTATGACGATGTCGACACCATGTTAACAATTCACCGATAAATCTGAAGCGATAAATGACACGAAGTTGTTCACCAGTTCGGTTCATCAAACCTACATCGGGGCTACCAAGCCGGGGATAAAGTTCACTATTAGTAGTATCAATTCAAAGACTCTACAGCCAACACACTGTTGTGAGCTTCTCACTTAATCACTACCCAATGACCCTTTTACCTAAGTCCTACTTAGATGTGAGTTCCTACTACTCCCCTCGATCACCGATGATATCAACCTATTAACTAATTGAATTGTGAAGGCAGACTTCAATAAAATATCTTGATCTTGCTTCAAAGCTTCATCAAGAGACAAACACTCGTGCTTTAAAGCTTTGAGTGATAAACTACCCTTACTGACAAATCCTAGTCGATGCCTATTCAATTGATAGTTGCTTGGCTCACAAGAAAAACTAGAATTACACAATACCAAGTTACTAACCTTAATTACACAAAAACAAACGCTAAGCTGTTAAACATAATCCAAGATTACGGTAGAATAAGGGTTCTTTTCCTTTAATAGAAGCGATCCTGAAACTTGATTTTGGCTTCCATAAAGATAGCTAGGGTTCACTTAATTTACTCCTAAAAATATGGTCTTTTCAACAACCAATTTAGGTTTAATTAAGATTAACCTAGCAGCCACGTGAGCATGCTTTCTAAAACAGAAAAACAATATTTAGCAGCTCAACAAACATCCTGAAAAATCTCAGGAACACATAGATTCTGCAGAACAGAATGTCACACTAAATGTCATAACATCGTCATGACATCAGACTGTTTTCTGCAGAATTTCCAGCACAGCTTTAGCTTCCAGTTCTGAGCTGTCTTTTAACATCCTAAGCAGGTAGGATTTATCTTCAATCTCTGAATGTCATGACATCTATCATGACATTGCTAAATCCTAGTTTTACCAAAATTAATGCCAACCTAAAAACACTAACAGTATGCATCTGACAATAAGAATCTATTCACAAGCATGCGAAAAGTGATCATACAAAAGTAATTACTATAGGCTCCAGGAATTGAGATGACGACGAAGGTCACCAAAACATTCCCCGCGAGCAGGATCCCGGAGGAGTCACTCATCTCCAGCGGAGTATCGTTAGTCCCCGCGGTGATTCGGTCAACTTAGCGGATTACACCCATCTCAAGCAATAACACTTTATCCCGGTGATATCTCTCAACAATTCCCTTTTCTCCAGCGGCGGTATCGGACTTGGAACTTGGTCGGATAGTGCATCGGAGGAAACCTACTCCTTATTCCCGGTCGGAGATTTCAGGGCTCGGACTCTTCCAACCGGTCTCCAGCAACTATCAAGCGCTCTCCGTGAGATCTACCTCAAATCCCGATGGGCGCCTCTAATTTTTCCCAGCGAGGTCTCAGCAGGATCCTCGGTGACGTCTCTTTATCTCTATCATTGTCAACAATATCTAGGCCCAAGACTTGGTCAAATAGTGCATCGGAGGAATCAAAGTTTCTTTCTTCTCAGGATCTCCATCCCCAAGCAGAAGTCAGAAATCCTCAAGCAGAACACTTACATCTTCTTCGAGATGGATATGTTTTGAAATACCCTGACATCTATCATTCATACATTTCTCATAAAGTCATAATATATGCATATGTCATTCATATACATTGTCATGCATCATACTTTGCATAAGACTAACAATATTACATCAAAGTTTCTCTTGTTTTCTCAAAGGGGTAAAAGTCACCTCGGACCTAAAGGGTCCAAGATTAAGACCGAATCAGACGGAAAACTATCTAAAAGACCACCTAGTTGTCCTCGACAATGGTCTAGGATGAACCGAATCAAGCGGAAAACTATCGACGACCACCCTCGCTGTTCCCCAACGGCGGATCCGAGATTAATACGAAGCTGGGCGGGAAACCTATCCGAGCGATCACAGAGTTATCCTCCGATAGCAGGCGGTGGATCAATACCCGATGCTGGGGAAAATATCACGCTTTGCCAACTACTATCCCTCGGAATGGTCAACACGAAGATCTATTCGACTCTCTCTATTATCGCAATGACTACTGATCGGCATCGACTCGATTGCCTTGGATGGCATCTTAAGCCCATCTCCGACTACTTGTCAACAGTTCTCCACTTTCAGAATGCTACATATATGGTTAAAAATCAATAAAAACCAATAACTCCATTCAAAAATGACCATAAGGTCTAACGTACGACTCCCTCCGGATGGCATCTTAAGCCCATCTCCATGCTCCTTCCAGAAACGTCTACAGAGCCTAGCGTACGGCTCACTCCCCAACGTCGACCATCCCGGATGGCATCTTAAGCCCATCTCCGACACCTCTCCTATTCAGACAACGTTCTCGAGTCTAGCGTACGACTCATTCCCCAGCAAAGTCTCCACCTTTTCCAAATGGCATCTGTAAGCCCATTCCCGCATCATCAGTTAACAGCGAGTGCAAATTTTCAGGTGTACTCGAGTGTTCAATCATCTTCTACCTTCAGGTCACGAAAGACAAGCATGTCAATCTAACCCTTCCGGTATAAAAAGATTGAACAGGGGCAGCTGTCATACCCCAAAAGTTGCCCTCCACCTTCTCAAGGCATTTCATACATCCATACTCAAGGGTTCCTCAAGAGTTGGTCAGACAAAACTCTCTCCAAGGCAATCAACCCAAACTAGGGTTTGGTATTTCTCAGATCAAGATGGACTTCTAATACCTCCAATGGCCATCATGCCTCCTCATATGCTTCAAAGATTCTCCATGTCAAGTTTCAAGCCTCACAGATCAAATTTCCTCAGACAATTGCTCAGATGGTTGAAAATCAGTTGTATTGGACAAAAAGTCAATTGTGGTCAACATACAGTCAAACTTCATGATTTTTAGACAACATCCTCATTTTGAAGTTACATTCATCATTTGATCAAGGGTTGATCATGATTCATCAAGAAAACTCAGGATTTGCTCAAAAGTCAAACTTTCTAAATTACGGTTTCTCTGAGAAAAGTCAACTGAACTTTGACTGAGCATAACTTCTTCATACTTTCTCAGAAATTTTTCCACCACCTCTTGTTTTGAAGGAAATTAAATTCTATACAACTTCATGTCTCACAAGAATGTTCAAAAAATGCTTCATTTGGAAGGTATGGATCAAAATATTACAGGTCCTTTTCAAAGTCAACAAAAAGTCAACATATTGTTTTGAATATATCTTGAGCATGGAAACTCCGATTGAGATGAAACAAAAGATTTTGGTTAGAGGACTCCAAGAGCTTTCTAAAAAGTCCAAGAACACTCAAAAATGTGGAAAATTGAGCAAGATACACCATTCACAAGTTGGGCAATTTTGAAGAAGTGCACAAAGAAAAATGCTTCTAAAAATCAATTTTTTTGCAAATGGGCTTACTTTTTCTTCATCTAAACTTGTTCCTTATGCAATTAGGAATATCCAAGCCCAATGCCACGAATTTTTATTTTATTTTTCTATTTAATTCGGAATTTATTCATCCAAATACAAATTAAATTCAAAAATAAGGTATAAAATCAAAATTAAATGCAAATTTGATTTTTCTCTCTTCCTTGAGATCCAAGAAAACCAATAAAGCCAGCAAATTTAGAAATTTGATTGGATATGGCAAGAAATTGATTGAAATTGATCAAAAAGATGAAAATTTGATTTGGAACAAAATCAAATATATTTTGCATTGATTGATGATTGATTCTTTCTCAAATCAGCTCTAATTCCATCTACTATATATATACAACACATGCCACACGAATTAGGGTAGAAAAATTGGCTGGAGAAACCCTATTGAAGCTCAAAAAATCCGTGGCTTACAAGCAACTAGCAACCATCGATCCAGCCTGTTTCAATTGTTTTTGAGGATTCAAACACGTTCCTTGACATCCCTGGAAGCATTCCAGACCTTCACATTGTCCAAAAGCATCACGAATTGCAAGAACACGATTTTGGTTTGTCAAACTTTTTCCGAAATCGAATTCTATTATTCATGCATTTTTAACACGATTTGTTGTTGTTTTTGTGATTAGTAGGAAGTTTGCAAACGTTCTGGGCAGTTTAATTGTATTTCTATGGCCTGGAACACGAATTGCCATGGCTAGGGTTTCTGGACATGATTTAAGGCTTCTCTAATTAGAATAAATTGGACCAAACCGATGCCATCAGGACGTTCAGTGGACCAAAACGAATCAAACCATGGTCTTAGATTTTATTTATATTGCTTGTACATGATTTTTGATTTAGCCAGGGCCATAGCGTCGAGCCAAGGCCGACGCAGGATTTTCAAAAATTTGAAACAAAGAAGACGAAGCTTGGCGCGTGATCTGGAGCATCAGGGAGCGACGTCTATCCAAAATCCATTCGTTCCGGTTTTCCAACAGTGATGCGCTCCAGCTCAGATGGCAAAGGCATGGGGGTTGTGAAGCCAAGGTCTCCAGTTTGAATCCTGGCAAGACCAATGTTTTTCCTCTTTTGCAAAACTTCATATTTTCTATTTTCTATTTTATTTAATATTTTACATGCATTTTAATTTATTTCAATAATTTTTATCATGCATTTAAAAAATACCAAAAAATAATTTTCTTTTTGCATTATTTTCAGAAAATGTTTATTTAATTTATAAAATTAAAAAATATTATTTTGCATGCATATTTAATTTTATTTCTATTTTACCATTTAAATCACTTTTAATTAGTTTTTAATCATTAAATTATCTCCAAAAAATCCCAAAAAATTATTTTAGCATATTAATGTTATTTCCAGCATGAAATATTTTTCTCATTCAAAAATTTGCATTTTTACTAACATTTTCCTCTTATTCGATTTCCTCGTGTTTTCCGATTTCTCATCTTTTTACAGGTTATCCCGTTTCAGATGGCAAAGGCATGGGGGTTGTGAAGCCAAGGTCTCCAGTTTGAATCCTGGCAAGACCAATGTTTTTCCTCTTTTGCAAAACTTCATATTTTCTATTTTCTATTTTATTTAATATTTTACATGCATTTTAATTTATTTCAATAATTTTTATCATGCATTTAAAAAATACCAAAAAATAATTTTCTTTTTGCATTATTTTCAGAAAATGTTTATTTAATTTATAAAATTAAAAAATATTATTTTGCATGCATATTTAATTTTATTTCTATTTTACCATTTAAATCACTTTTAATTAGTTTTTAATCATTAAATTATCTCCAAAAAATCCCAAAAAATTATTTTAGCATATTAATGTTATTTCCAGCATGAAATATTTTTCTCATTCAAAAATTTGCATTTTTACTAACATTTTCCTCTTATTCGATTTCCTCGTGTTTCAGATTTCTCATCTTTTCTGAGTTATCCGTTTGGACAATTTCTTTTTACTGTTTTCTTTTTCCAATAATGTAATTGCTCATGGGATGTAATAGTTTAATTAGGCTTTTATTTTCCGCATTTTCTTAAATTATGTATCTGCCCCGAAGCCATGTAATAGCGTAGGATTTATCTTTCCGCATTTTACATTCCCGCATTTTAATTTCCGCACCCTATAAACTGCTAGTAATTAGGCATGTATGGCAAGATAAAATTGAACAATAGCTCACTCTAATTTTCAAGATAACGCATATCTGAATTTGACACACTTTTCACACATGCACCCCTTAGGGTAATTCTCTCTCGTTGCCTTTACAAATACATATGGTCATGTCCCTCGAACGTAGAGGTATTCTAGCACCGTCGCCTTCAAAAACAAATTATCATAGTCCCTTCGATACAAAGATCATAGACCCATGATGTCGCCTCCGAATACATGATCTTGACCCTCGATTGTCACCTACGAAAAATGATGATAGTCCCTTCGAATGTGCTAGGATACTTCCTAGTTGCCTTCTGACCATACGATGTCCCTTGAATGTCTGCACATCCAACGAATAGGGTTACCTACCAACTAATGATATGGATAGCGCTATTCTAAAGGAACGTAAAACAACATAAAAACGACCAATTCTGAGTAGGTAATAAGACTTTTAGTTGCTTGCTCTATCAAAATACTTTTCACACCTCACACTTTTTTGTCAAAGTTCAAACTCTTTTCAAAACGAAACATTTCCGAACACTTTGTATACATTCCTACATGAATCATTACAAAGTCAAAGCGAAATTCCTTTTTCAAAACCTTTTTCAAACACGCAGAAATCACAGATTTTAAAGTGATCTAAGACCAACTAAGAGCCTGTAGATAACTACGGATGAAAAGGGGTGCTAATACCTTCCCTTTTCATAACCTTCTCCCTTACTCAGAATCTAACGAAGGTATTTTTCTGTACTTTTTACCTTCCCTTAATTGGATAAAAGAAAAGTCGGTGGCGACTCTTGCTATCCGCATATTTGCGATACAAAAACCTACAAAGTCAGTTCACCGTGTTACACCATGCACCTGACTTCTAATCCCTACAACTTTCTCATTTCTTAACCAAATCAAACGATTCAAAGCTCTAATTAAATATCACATGTCAAGCTATCACACACAATTTGTAGATTTCAAAATAGTTAGTCATGCATCAAGAAATCAGAGTGAGAAAACTGAGAAAATCATCCAAATCCGGATTTACAGAACATCATGTTATGCAACACACTTCAAAACCAAATGCAAATATACATCAAACCTATTGTTTGGCCAACTAACCACACATATATAATCTTGATTCAAAGTTGAAAAAGCAGATTCAAAGTTCAACCAGTTACCTCTTGATTTGGAAAATAAATCCAAATGGGCCTCTGAATTTGAAGAGAAAACTTCCTTAGCTTTCTCTTGAGACTTCAATGAAGTGATAATAAGGAAGAGAATCCTTCAGAAACGCAATTTGTAGAAGCTTCAAGCAGAGGAAAACTTGAGATGCAGAGTATATTTTCAGATCTGGAAAATGAGTGAGAGCAGCCTCCTTGCAAAATGACAAGCTTCATGCTTATATATAGGGAGTGTAAGCAAGGGTACATCAATCTTTCATGCTATAAATCCGTTGGAGCAAAAATTTATAAAAAATGGCATGGTGAGTCAGCTTTACGTTTTGCTCTAAGGTCAACTCTTTCTTGCTGCGTTTTGATGAGCTGTGGAGAGTGTGTGAAGATACAACACATGGTTTGTTCCTCAAACTTACTGATTATGGCAAAAAATGAAAAATTCGTGCATGGCAAGGGTGTAAAGAATACTCATTTTCCTTGGGATTTTTATGGCAAAGAATGAGGTGGCAAGTGTGCTTCGATTCCCAGTTTGTGCTTGCCTAGAAACAACTTGTAAAAAACACAAAAACATGAAAATACATTATGTGCACACAGCCTGTGGATGACTATGTTCAAACTCAAATTTCTCATCAATGGCTCGTGCGAATTCTGGATTTTAGAGGCCTATCAAGAGCACTTGGAATGGAGATTACAATGAGCTTTGATTCACTAAAAATGGAGTTGAAATGAGTGAGATATGACTGCCAGAAGTTGTGCATAAACTGGAGCTTGGTCAGGCACACACACACGCATCTGGGCATGCATGGACATGCATGGGATCAGTTGTGAGGCCTCCACTTGTGGACCTTGTAACTTCCTCAATATTAAACCAAATGATGTGATTCAAAGTTCATTTAAAAGCTCTCATGGCATACTTCAAGATGCACGAAGCAAAACTCTCAAATTCCATCTGAATCAAAAGATATAAGCTCCAAGATTTTGCCCACCAACTGTTTGTGGAAAATACGCGCAGGGGAAAAAGAAATTTGCAAGCTTGCCCAACCTAAGTCAAAATTTGCACATGAAACTTCTAACTCAAATATCTCCCAAATGGTGAATTTTTGAGAAATTTTACACATTGGAAAACTTGTAGGATTTTTCCCAAGATTTCCAAAAATGAATGGTATGCAACCATTGGATAAAAATTGAGAAAGTTATGACGTGTCAAAGTTTCATAGGGTGGACACTTAGAAAAAGTTTTAACTTCAAATAATTTCAAGAACAAGTTAACCCTAATTTCTTCAACTTTCTTGGTTCAACGGTGAATTTGATCATGAAACATGAAAATCTGATATTTGAATTGATGGTTGACCAAAAGTCCACTTGGTCAACTCATGACTTTGACCAAAATGACCATTTTTCCCTTTGTGATCGATTGACTTGCTTCTACTCAAAATTGAGCCTTAATATTTCAACCATTTGATGTTCAATAACATATAGAAACAAGTGGAATCCAATTTGAGTGAATCTAGAGAAATCCTGATTATATTCAAAACCCTAATTTTGCACCTTGTGTTAGGAGATAACCAATCAAGCTTCAAAACCTCAAATCTTCTGAATGTATTGAGTAATTCTCTGAACCATGACAACTCAAATGATAATAGGAAGGTAATACCTCAAGAAATTGACTTATCCAAACTTCAAACTTCACAATGGGCCAAAACCCTAATTTCATCAGATGAATGACACAGATGAATTCTTCATCAATTCTTTGCAAAACTTCAACTCTTGAGGAATCAATGACACAAATGGGATGTCTTGAGATGTGATACATCATTATGACTTGAAAGATCCACAAATATGAGAGCCTGAGATTCCCTTGGAAGATAATGCTAACACAATCAACCTCCTTAACTTGTAGAGGAGTTGAGAACCCAAAAACTTTATCATATGTATGAAGAGGTAAATTACAGCAACCCCACCTTCTTCTTAAACTTGATAGCAGGCCAAAACCTTGAGCAATCAATGGAAAAAATTGAATACAAAAAAGACACTCTTGAACGAAAAAGTGAAAATGACCAGCAAAAACAGGAAAAATTAAATACGTAAACTCACAAAAAATAACATACATGCTAACAAAAATGCACAAAAACACGCCATAACTATATTAAAATGAAAACGCTAGAACAATAAACAACACTAGACAAAAATATACGCATAGGACAACTAAAAAATCCCTAAGCAATGCTAAATTACAAAACACCCTGGTCTCAACTAAAAATAAGCAATGGCTACGACAACGCAAAAAAGAAACTCAACCAAAATAGCGTAAACGCATTAAATCAGCAACATCGCAAAACAACTAACTCAAAAAAACTAGACCTAAAAGCAAATGCACCAAAAATTCCACACCACGAAACAAAACTAAACCCACAATAGCCATGCATATTTCGAAACACCTTGTTCTCAAACTAAAAATAAGCAGTAAGCAAAGATAATTAAACAATAATTATAAACCATCAACCAAGGATAAACAGTAAATAAGTGTTAAATCCACAGCATAAAAAATTTCACAAAAAAGCAATATGATGGATTAAAAAAATCCTAAAAAGAAAACAAAAGCAAAACAACTAGCTCATAAAACCTAGTTAGATAAAACAAACTAATAAATACAAACAACAACCCATTTCATACACAACGCAAAACAAAAACTAAACCAAAAAAGTAGCAAAGCACATATTTCTCAAACACACTAATCTCAAAAAAAAAATAAACATTAAGCAAGCCATTGAACAATAATTATAAAACACATTTCAAAATAGCAATATAATGCAAAAAAACCCCAAAACAAAAACAAAATAAAACTACGCTCATAAACTAATTAAACAAAAACAAACACACCCAATACCATCAACTGCAAAATTTCATGCCGTGCAACAAAAACCAAACAAAAAGCCAATTGGCATACACCACCGAAACAATCGCCGAAACCCGCATTAAGCAGCCTACGCCAAACATGAAACAATAGTAAACCATACCAAAATACGCAAAATAAAAAAAAACCTAAGCAAAAGCAATCCAAAATAACAAATGCAAAACATAACCTTAAATTTCCACATATTTAAAATTTTTCATGGCCATTCAAAAATAACAAAAATGCTCTTTGAAATACATGCAATACATATTTCGCCGAAAAACCGTCAACCAACCAAACACAGCAAAACAGCAAAATTACCATTACCACCATCCACTAAAAACCAAAAATAAACTCTGCAAAACAACAACATACAACCGGCAAAACTATCCGCGAAAAAGTTACAAAAAGCAAACCACGAACTTAATGCAAATACACCAAAATACCATGCCAAAAAACCGCAAGCAAAATAAAATCAAAGCAAATAACAAAGCAAAAGAAACGCGCCGTTGGAAAATTAGTTTAAATACCTTCTAATGAAAAATCCAGCAAAATTGGCCGACATTGGGCAAAAACAACAACATTAGATCTAACAAGAATAAATATTCCTCGCTTCAAAACCAATCTTTTGTCAATGAAGAAAATCACACAACTCTTGCGGAGTGGATAGTTGTGGCTTTAACTCAAAACTCACAAAATCTTTGATAGGAAAATTCCTCACTGGGGATAAAAGTGATGTGAGATGAAAACCATAAAGCATACATCTACATAACACCTCACCAATCAACAAGACCAAAATGGGAATTTCTAAATAAAAATCCAATCAAATAGTTCACACGGGCATGAAGAAATGAAAACATCTCATATATAACTCCTTTGAAGATGAAAATATTGTGCCACGATCTCGGACGAAAATCTCTTCGCTGGGGAGAGGAGAAATCTTGAATAAGAAATCTCGGATGAATAACTGATACACTGGGGAAAAGGGGAAAATTCTTGTATAAGAACTTCCAAATGCAACAACTTGACTGGGGAATTAAAGAAGTCATAAATAAACATTCAGCCTCGAATGGGCATTCTTTTGTGAACACCACAGTTAACAAAACGCCACTGGGGATACAGATTCTTAATCAAGAAATCTCATCAATCGCAACTTATCAAACAAGAACTCTCCACCTGACAATACTGGGGAGTACAACCTTCAGGTAAAACTGGGGAATGATCTGGACATAATCTCTTCACCTTGGGAGACTTGCTAGGGAGAAGTAGAAACTTCGGTGTTACTGGATATGCCCCATGCTGGAGATATCTCATATAAGCAACCCTGCCAATCCAATCAAACCCAATATGCCCCATGTCTAACATGAAGTAAACTCACTGGGGAGAATCCTTGTAGAAACACGGATAGAAATGATTTAAGATAAAATTCCCCTGGACATCGCTGATTCTTCAAAAAGATTATCTTTCAATTCCATAGAGTCGTGACCCTTTTTTTGACAAAATTAAATTCTTCATTGATGCTCATTGGGCAAACTCACTTGATGTCAAACAGTTGTTTCGCATACAAAAAAGTGTTTATTATGAGAATGAAAATTCTAATGCGACACTTACGTAAGTCCTGAAGTTTTTATGTGGAAATGATATTGCGACTCCTTGTGAACAAAACATTTTTAGAATGCAACACATTTTTTATTTTAAAAAAAACATTTTTTTTCTTCAGAATGACAAGACAAACATATGATGCCAACACAAAAACTAGCACATAATTTAGGAGTCAGGAAAATGTTATCTCAACATAGTATGCTTTCGAATTAACCCATGCTTCAGTTAGGACTTCTGAGGGTTGTAACGTGGTCTGGTTCACGGTTTTCATAATATTTGGTGCCCACCCCCTTCGTGATGTTCTCCAATCCTAGATTCAATAAACTTGATATGAGCATCAACTCTCAAAAGAGTATGGTATGGCAACTTCTGCTGAGGATTTATTGGACATGCTCGAGGAATCCACAAGGATTACGGACACGACAGCCACTTGTTCGCGTTAAAGAGTGACGAACAAGGGAATCAAATCGGAATTCGAATCTCTGGCTCGAAACGATTTACTCTTTTGATTTGTTTTAAAGATGCTGCGAGCATCAAGCTTTATTATTTCCAAAACAAGAAAAATGAGATGAAAAAGGGGAAAGCTGCAATACCCTTAATAAATACGATTTACATTATGACTAGCGTGAACTAGACGCAACGCATTGGGGAGATTCTGGGCAAGGGGGGTTTGTTATATAAAGGGAATAGATGTGGCACCCTAAGTATATATAGTTATCTATAGCTTTATATATGAATATTTTGATATGTTTGTGTGTTTTAATTTGCTATTCTATCTTTGGGAAAGTTTCTCCTTTGGATTTTAAGAAGGGTAGATTATGTGGGATCCTAGGTTTTGTTATTATTGTGCTCGCAAAGATCATTAGGATCTTCTACATACATATTCCTTAATGGGAATCAGAGCATTTGTAGCTCGGATCTAAGGGATCTATGGTTATTTGGTTTGAGGGAGAAAGAAGTATGCTTGCCAAGGATGAGACCTTGTACCTACGTATTCTCAAAGGGAGGTTGAGAAAGTCAGAGCAATCGTAGTTCCCACTTATGCTAGTGGAAGCAACGGGTGTTATTAAGAGACAAAGACAAATGTCGTCTTAATGAAAAATGTATCTAATCTATTTCATCACATACATTTTGAAGAGTTGATTGATTGAATCTTTCATCGTAAGTATTAGGTGTTTTGCTTGAGTGTACAAGTGTTACCACTTACGAGTTAAGAAAGATGTTTGAAAGATGATTGAATCTTTAATTGTAAGTATTAGGTGTTTTGCTTGAGTGTACAAGCGTTACCACTTACAGTTAAAAGATGTTTTGGTTTGAAAAGTGTTTGAAAAGAGTTTGATTGTATGTGATGTGATAAATGAGATACTTCTTCCATAGAGATGATAAATGTCTAAATCTCTAGGAGAAATTGATTGGATTAGGGGGATGCTTTTAAGAATCCCGTGGGTCCTTGTATTGTAAGCCCAAGAGGAGTCATTCCGAGGGTCATCGAGGGTCCTTGTATTGTGAGCCCAAGAGAAGGAATTCCGAGGGTCATCGAGGGTCCATGTATGAAGCTCAAGAGGAAGCTATAGGGTATGGTTGGCTTTGGCTTTAAGAGTGGTTTCACCGGGAAACCATCCTCTTAGGATTCAAGAGTGATTTCACCGGGAAATCATACTCTCAGGGTTCTATCCTAGCGCGGGTGACTCTTTGTATTGGAAGCCCAATAGGAGGCTATTAAGAGATTTCCAGGTCTTTTTCTTGTTTGATGCCCAAGAGAAGGCTAAACTCAACGAGGGAGTTCTTTTGAGCGAAGCCCAAGAGGAGGCTAACTCAGCAGGGGAGTTGTCTTATATGAAGCCTAAGAGGAGGCTAAACTCAGTAAATGAGTTTTCTTATATGAAGCCTAAGAGGAGGCTAAACTCAATAAATGAGTTATCTTATACGAAGCCTAAGATGAGGCTAAAGGGGAACCTAGTTGTTAGACTAGTTGTTATGTTATAACTGAACAGTTATAACAAGTGTGTGATGTGTATTCACAAGAGTTTATGAAGGAAATACATAAACAAGTGTATAAAACAAGCAATTAAAGCAAGTGTAACTTGAATATATACAAGGGTTTGGGACTTACACCTTAAGGGAGGCCCATTGGTTTTAAGAGCAGTTTCACCAGGAATAATGCTTCTCTTAATACCAATGGAATCGGTGTATAAACAAGCGGATGAAAACAAACGAACGAAGTTTGTTTATGCTTGAATATTTACAAAGATGATTTAGTGTGTACAAGGAAATGAATATGTACACGAAGGGGTTGTTATGTACAAGGAAATGAATATGTACATAGGAGGGTTGTTATGTACAAGGAAATGAATATGTACATAGGAGGGTTGGGACTTACACCGTGAGGGAGGCCCATGATCAATTTAGAAATTCAAGGAGAAACCTGGTTTGGTTTTCTTTAAATTTAATTGATCATGGAAAAATGTGTGTAAGTTTATTGTTGAAAAGTTTTGAAAAGGTTTTGAAAATGATTTTGAAAAGTGAAGGATATTCACAA
Source organism: Vicia sativa (assembly GCA_021764765.1). Taxonomy (NCBI): domain Eukaryota; kingdom Viridiplantae; phylum Streptophyta; class Magnoliopsida; order Fabales; family Fabaceae; genus Vicia; species Vicia sativa. The sequence continues at coordinate 53,101,767 of CM038794.1, read as the reverse complement.
GAAGTTTGAAAAAGATTTAAGTTTGAAAGTTGGAAAGAAAACATTTTTGAAAAGCATTAAGAAATACTTAAAATGTCTCATTTTTAACTTAATAAAAATATAATCAAAAAGAAAATATTTTTGGATTTTGTTACATAATCATAAAATAGGAATATTAAATGACAAGTGTGCAAAAAATCATCTCAAAATGAGAAGTTTTGATTAGTTTTTGAAAATGTTGAAGTTTGTTAGAAACTTGAGAAAATAATGATAAAAAAAGAGTTTTTGGTCCTAAGGAGGTTTGAACCTTGGACTTTTGGCTTAGAAGTGAAGAGTTTTTCCACTGAGCCATTTGCTTGACTTGTCATTTAATCACCTTGTTTAAAAGGAGTTTTGAAAAAATGAAGTTTTGAAAATGTTCAGAAGTTGTGCTTCTGAAGGGATCAGAAGTTGACTTGCTTCTGGAGGGATCAGAAGCTAGCTTGCTTCTAGAGGAAGAGGGCTTAGAAGTTGACTGCTTCTGGAGCGCTTTTAAGGCTTGCTGCTTCTGGGGCGTGAGAAGGAGAGTGTGGCTTCTGGATGCATGAGAAGCTGGCTGCTTCTGGATGGATGGAAGCATGTTGCTTCTGGAGGTAGAAACACTAGGAGTGCTTCTAAAGAGTGTAGAAACTCAAAGTTTCTAAGGGTAGAAGCTTGATGCTTCTGGGGATAGAAGCATTAGAAATGCTTCTGAAGAGTGTAGAAACTGAAAGTTTCTAAGGGTAGAAGCTTCAAAAGTACTTCTGGAGGGTTGAACCTCAGAAGTGCTTTTGGAGAAGCAAGCATCAGAAGCTTGTTGTACCTTCTATTAAAAAAAGGTTCCAGGGGGATTCGAACCCTGGACCTTGAGGCGAAGGAAAGGTTTAATGCGTGTTGGCTTACCACTGGGGTGGTGTTGCACCCCAAATTTTACCCTGCATATTTTTCTACTTGCATTTGTATTTATATTATAAAAAAAACAGTCATTCACTCACTGCATATGCATCATATCGTCGTATTTGAATTGACCAAAAGTCAGTTTAAATCGATGTTTGCATTGTTTTAATTATAAAATACCTGTTATCTTACTTCATGCATTTTTACCTCTCTGCCTGTTTATTGCATTATTTTTAAATTATTTATATGTCGATGATATCGATATTTCGTTTTTATAAACAGACTGTTAAAAGCAATTCAATACTATGCAAAAATTAGCGGGGAAAATATTTCAAGTTTTCATCTTTTACTCGCTGTTTTATGAATTTACGTATCGCGTAAGTCATAAAAATGTGATCTCCCTGATTTTTCGATACAGTTTGAAGACTCGTTTTTAACTGTGAGTATTTTACAACCGGGTATTTGGTATTATTATTTTATTTCGATTTTTATTATTTTGATAATTTTTCTTCAATCATTAATACTCGTAGTTTATTTTAATGTACTCATTTTATTTATCGGGTAAATTTTTGTCCGAATTTATATCAGTTTTAACAATTTTAAATGTTCAATTTTTATCTCAAAAATCCAAACAAAATTATTATTGGGCTTTTTATTTTTCACCCAACTCATTTGTGTGGCCCATTTCATGAAGGGCATTTTAGGCATTTTTGAAAATTATGTAAAACCTAATTTTATACTATATATATGTATGTTATATTACGGTTGCAGGGGGGGTTTCCAATTTGAAAAAAAGTTAAAACGACGGAGGTTAAAAAAAAACATAGAAAATTATTTTAAAAAAAACCTTCAGAAGAAGTGTTTTCTTCTTCTTCATCGATACCCCCTGTTCACACGGTCCTCCATCTCATCCACTCCAAACCTCACCTTCTTCAACCTTTACCCCATACTCCCTGTTCTTTGTCTCTCCCTCACGACTCACTGTCAAACAACAACACATCCTCCGCCTTTCATCGTTGCCGTCTCACCCATTCCGTAACCCCCATCGTCATCCCTTCTAACCCACCGAAACACAAACCTCCCTCCACCGTGTCTCCTCCCTGTTTCCGCTGTTTCCTTCCGTCCAAACCACCACTACCATTCAAACCCTCTTTCGTTGCAACCTCCATACTCATCATCTTCTGTTTTCTCAATCGGAACCATCTCACTGTCGCTGTAACGCTCCCTTCGACAGCCTCTGTTTCGACCGAACCCCAAATCACCATCGTTTTCTATCACTGCCTGTTCCTCCTTCATCCAACAGAAGCCAAAACCAGTCCACTTTCCCTTTAACCTCATTGTTTTCACATACTCGCTACCACCCCTCCTTGTTGTTTCCGTCAAACAATCGACATCTCCTATCTACAACCCCCATCATCCCTCTGTCCAGCTCTCAGTTCATCATCGCTGTCACTCCATCGCCGATAGGTCCTCAACAAATCGCAGCAGCAAGCCAACAGCAACAGCTTCGTATCTCGGTAACTTTCAACCACTTTTGATTTAATCAACGGCCTACTGTCATATTTTTTCTGAATCTGAGATGCTTTTATAACTGCTTGTGAATCTGTTTGGATTAAGTCCCTGTTTAAAGTTCAGTGATGAGTAGATGTTACAAGTTTGAGTTTAACTGATATGTCAATATACGTTATAGTAGTGGGATGAACTCTGATTTTGTAGGTTTGTGAATGTGTCAGTTTTTTTTAAGGAGTTTCTATCTGTAGTATTGGATTGTGCTATTTGATATGTTGAAAATCATGTGATAATTTCTGTCCCGTTCAAACTGCGATAAAGTTCTGTTAGTTCAGAGATCGCTGCTGCCCGTGGTTCGATTTCTGTTTCAATGATGGCTTAACATTTATATCGCGTTATTCGTGAAAGATATGGCCAAGAAACCGTTCGGGAAGCCGGTCTTCTTTGTATCATTGTTTTAAATTCGAGTCGGAAAGTACATTTTATTTGGTTTGTTCCGAACAATTGAAGTTGTGGTGAATAACGTTAGTGTATAGTTTCGATGAGAGTTCGACATCGACACGTTCATATGCGTAGGATGTGAACGAGAAACTGTTGGGATATCATATTATGGTGTTCTCATTTTTAAATTTCCATTGAAGTTTTACGATTGATGGATATTTGAAGTTTGACTTGGTTTCGATGAAGGTGATGTTGTTTCCGCGTTTATTCGCGTAGAAACTAACCGAGAAACTATGAGGCATCTGTTTGTTTCTATCGTTGCATTTTGATTTGTTATTGAACACTTTTGAGATGAATTCTTGAGCATTATTAAGTATATATAGTTGCTGCCCGGATTTGTTCGATTTTACTCCTTTGTTTACTAACCATTTTCTGATTTCATCTTATTATATCCCACTAATGCTACTAGAATTTGCTATTCGTGAAGATATCGAGGGTGGTCCGAGCATACATTTTCTTTTAAGTGCATCGACATACATTTTTATTTATATACTGTTATCTATAATTATGTTACTGTTTTGATTCAATATTTAGTAATGTACGCATAGATATACTTATTATTTTTATGTTTTATACTGTAAATATAATTATACATGTTTTTTTTATTTCTTATATTTATTATTGTAAATATACATATTATATTTATTTCTTATATTTAGTATTATATATACTATATACATATTATTTTATGCTTTATTTATTCATCGGTAAATAAATTCAAATTATCTTTAATATAGTGGTTGCATTTCTTAGAATTAGTTCATATAATCTATTCTAATTAATAAAATAAAATACACTAATCGATATTTAAATTTTTCCATTTTAGTTTTTGTTTGTATTCTTGTTTTTCTCTTTAATCGGTTTATCCCCATTCGAAAAATTGTATCCCAATCCCCTTGTTGCGTTGTAAATAATTTTACCGCTTTCTATTTTATTTTACCGTTTAATCCCCATTTATATTTGATGTATCCCTCTCCCAAAAACAATTCTTGTAATAATTATCTAGTGCACATTTATTTTATTTTAATTTAACTGTCACTTACACAAAACCAAAAAACATCATTTTTAAACTAATATTTGTAAATCATTTTTAAACCCGTAAGTCGACAAAGCTACGAAGCGTCGCGATGACCACACATGCACACATGTACGCTTGATCCTGGGCCTTCTTACGGTGAGCCTATTTCGATCAATTGTCCCGATTGGTCGTCTTAGTGAACTAGCCCACTTTGCTAGTACACATGTAATTTAATTATTTTATACTTAGGTTGGCCACCCTGTATGGGCTTTGTCGATTTTACTTGTGATTTACAATTATCTCGATCCTATTCTTTCTCCATTCACCAAGCATTTAAAACACTTTCAATAAAAATCGACCCAACGTCGAGTCTTCTTCTCAAACCTCGATCCAACGTCGAGTTATTTTTCAAAAATCAATTTTCTACAAAAAAACATGGTGCTATGGTATTTAAGTAAATCTTTAGAGGATAGCCCGACGATTTAATTAAAATGTAAAGTATTTGGGCCATTAGAGGTAACCCAATGACTTAAATACTTTATTCCATACATAATAAAAGTGAACTTTGTTTCACCTCACTCTTTTCATAATAAAGATTTTGGATGAGAGATGATCGGTTGACCTCGATCACCAATCTCGAGTATTGAATCGTTAGAGGATAATGCGTTTTGATACTTGTCATCCACAATTTTAAATCAATTCCACATTCAATATCTTTTGTGCGCTCCAAGCACCCTTTACCTTTAAACCCTTTTCAAGATTAGACATGATTCATTTATAATTGAGATGCTTCTTCCTCTATTCCCAAGGTTTTCAACTTCTCCACCTGAGTACTAGAGGTGTTCTCAAACCCTCCCTCATTTTGGTGCGTAGTCCTTTATTCTTTATCACACCTTGTGGACGTTAGACGAGTCTTCTCCTTTAAAAATGACGACTTGTCTTTTCATTTAAAATCAATCAACAAACAAACATTTTCTAGAAGAACTACGGCGCTCTGACTTTCCCATTGCACGAGGGAATACGTAGGCACTAAGTCTTACGATCAAAGGCGAGCAAAAATAATAAAAACATTTTTTCTCTCTTCCTTTATCCTTTTAAAACTTAGAAGATCGTAAAATTTCACACTAACACACAAACACACTTTGAACTAAATGGGTACCATCGAGTACGATGGATGTAAGGGGTGCTAATACCTTCCCCTTGCATAACCAACTCCCGAACCTATATCTCTTTAATCTCGTAGACTGTCTTATCCTTATCTCTCGTGGGTTTTATCTATATTTTCCCGTTCTTTTTAGAACAAATAAAATTAGGTGGCGATTTCACTCTTGCTTTTTTTGAAAATTTAAATAATTTTTGAAAAAAGAAAAATTTGAACCACAAATATATATTATAAATCAAGCTTTAAAATTTGAATTTCCCACTTCATCTTCTTCGTGGAAATGGAATCAAACGTCCATGGCTTCAAACCTAAACTTCCTTAATTCTTCATCAATTTTAGAAATTCCAAATACAGATTTGTCTAGAATTTCCTCACGATTCCAACCATATAATTTGTTAAAGTTAATAATCAGAGATGAACACGAATTTTGATGATCCCAATTTAAACCCTAACTGATTAAATGAATAATTCTATGAACTCAGTTAATTTTAGTTTTAATTGAGAATTCAGATAGCTTTAATGATATGATATCTACATCTTCCTTTTCAAATTTGAAGCTAAAGATGCATGTATGGAGGTATCAAAGTTTCGAAAACTCACCTATTGGTATGAAATACCAGATCGAGTATGATAGCTTCCAGGTACAAAGTGATGATTGAAAAAGCTTCCCTGAACCTCACTGAGTATGTTTGTACTCTTAGATTGCTCTGAAAGTTGCTGGAACTCTCTGACAAGGTCAAGTTGCAGGTTGCTAGTTTGAAAATAGAAGATGATAATGGAGTTGTTCCGAAACTTGTTTAAGTGTTTGGACAGTCTCTATATGTTGTATAGAGTGTGTCTGAAGTGAAAAATCAGGACAAGCACGAGTGGTTTTCAAGTTTGGATGTTTTGGCTCAAAACTTGCACAAATGGAGTTTTATGGAGAAAACTGACTCTTGGCTTGTTTTTGGATGATTTAAGGTTTCAAACAACTTCTAAATGATGTTTAGAAGATATTGGAAGCTTAAGTTTGCTCAGAATTTGCAAAGCTTGGAACTTGCAAAATTCTCCTTCTTAGAACTTGGAAACTTGGAAATCAAGAAAGAAAGAAGGAAAGCTTGGATTATGATTGCTTTGGTGTCTTTTGAAATGAAGAAATGACCTCTATTTATAGGCCAAAAATTCTGAATGACAAGGCAAGGTTATCATTGAGAGAGCTTGCAACTTGGCTTAAGTGGTAAGAAGGAATCTTTTGCATTTAATGCAAATAGTTAACTTTTTAACCATGGTTAAAATCTCTCCTTGATCCAATCCTCTCTCAATTATTCCTAACTGATATTTATCATTTATAACCTATCTATTAGTGGTGACAAGTGTAACACCCCATCTAGATACCCCGAATATATTAATTAATTTAATATCCAATTCAGCTTTAATCAGAGTTAACACGGAAAATGAGGGATGTCACAACTATTAAATAAAACAAAACTTCATTCAAACAGTAGCCATGCTACACTGAGGATCAACATTTTCAAATAATCCAGTCAAATTAAGACCATGTCTTACACAGCGGAAAATTTCATAACCAAAAACGGAATAATTCAATCATTATTATTCCCCACAAAATTTTAAATAAACAATAAACCAATGTCTAATTCCTCAACTAACGTTCCCCAGTGTTACAATCTAATCAGAGCATGACACTGACACGCGGACTCAACGATAAGCTCTAGAGCCATCCTCACCGACTCCTCAGCTGCTAACTTTAATCTGAAATGGTAAAGTAAGGGTGAGACTTCTCAGAATTAAAGCATATTATAAGCTTCTCATTTAACAATATATTACAAGCATATTATTCACCCACTTAACACATTCCAGATTCAACACACAACCACGTTCATATAAGTCATCATGCATAATCAAATAAACAACACGAGAATTGCAACACTGGAAGACATCCTAACATGTTACAATTCCAATGCAAACACAAATGCAGACTCAATGCATGCGGTACCGACACGCGACCAAGTCACCCAACACTGATCCATCATCAACCGGATACAGTACCATCGATTCGTCCATAACCACCCGGACACGAATCCAGCCTAACCACCCATCCTCACTCGGGTATCGGTTATTGGCAATCCAAGTCAAATTCCGAACAATGGGAATTAAATTCACCAAACAATGCAAATGCACGCACATCACTAGCATGCAACACCAATCAGTCTATGTATACATTCATCTAACATAACTGAATCAAACCAAATCAATAGGATATTTCAACCAATCATGCATACATCTAACATCAGCATTAACATGCTATTACATCTATACATTACCAACATTTCCATCACCAAAGGTCCTCTGCTACATACACATCAGTATGTGTCAGTCAATCATCGTTTATTTCGAAATTCGACTCCTTCCCAAAATAATTTCAAGTTTTTGAAAATATTTTCATTTTATAAGGTAGAGCATTAAATTTAGGAAATAATGTCCAAAACGGCGCTCAAAACGGACTTACGGTTTGAAAGTTATGAATTTTTGAAGTTTTAAAAAATTTCAAAATGTTTCAGTGGAACCTGGTTCCTCCCTGGGAGTAACCGGTTCCCACAATTCAGAAAAACAGCGCCCCTGGAAAAATGTATGGGGAACCCGGTTCCTCCAGGTAGGGAACCGGTTCCCAGAAGTAAAATTTTATATTTTTTGGAAAAACAACGTGGAACCCGGTTCCTCCTATACAGTAACCGGTTCCTGAGTTCAAAAATGCCATTTTTCACCATTTTAAAAGCTGGAACCCGGGTTCTCCCACTGGGGAACCGGTTTCCACGACCTTCAGACCCAAGAATTCATTTTTTGACAGCATTAATTTCCAAACCATTTTCTTTTTCATTCCAAAACGTACCCATATACTCCAACACATCAAAATCACTCATTCATCACCAATAACATACGATATAACATGTTTTATTCATCATTAATGATCCTATATCATACAATTCAATGAATTTACACATTCTGACACAATCTGACACCATTAGGTATACACCCATGGAAACCTAGAAATTCCCAAACTAAGATTCCTAACATGCCATGATCTATAGTGTCAAAATCAAAACCTATAATATGAATTAATCAGTCGAAATCACCCCTTACCTTGTGGGTTCTTCGAATTCTGACACTTCTAGGTCTTCTTCCTTCTTTCTCCTCTTCTCACTTCACGTATCTTGTTTTCTCCCAAAATGACTCTATTTCCTCCTTTCCTTATTTTATTCCTTTTTAACATAAATAAAATAATTTTTACTTCTCACACCTCAATTAAATCCATAATTAATCTCAATAATTCAATATATTAATAAATTATGTTCTCAATTAATTTAATAATTAAAAATCATAATTATTTAATTACCGAATTATTTTGGGGTGTCACAACTCTCCCCAACTAAAAGAGTTTTCGTCCTCGAAAACATACCTCAGACGAATAGTTCGGGATACGAGTCCTTCATCGACTCTCCGACTCCCAGTGACATTTCCATCAATTTGGTCCTCCCAAGCCACTCTTACCAGCGCAATCTCTTTGCCTCATAGCTGTTTCAACTTCGATCCTCAATTCTATCTGCTTCCACGATCAAATTCTCCCATACATATGTCATCTACCGAATCTCATGAGGCGGATCGACAATGTACTTCCTCGGTTGAGATACATGAAAAACATCATGCAGTTCAAAGTGGCGGCAAAGCAATCGATATGCAACCTTCCCAACTCTCTTGGTAATCTGAAAAGGACCAATAAATCGTGGAGTTAACTTCTTTGACTTCAAAGCTCGACCAATACCGGTCATCGAATGTAGCGCGTAAACACATGTTCTCCTTCACTAAACTCAAGGTCTTTCCTCCTCTTATCATGATAACTCTTCTGACGACTCTGAGAAGTCCTCATCTTCTCCTGAATCATCTTAATCTTTTCCGAAGTTTGTTGAACAATTTCCGGTCCAATCACAACACTCTCTCCAGTTTCATACCAACACAATGGTGTCCGACACCTCCTACCATACAATGCCTCAAACGGAGCCATACCAATACTCGAGTGAAAGCTATTGTTGTAGGTAAACTCAATCAATGGTAGATAACTATCCCAAGCTCCGCCCTTCTCTAACACACAAGCTCTCAATAAATCTTCCAACGACTGAATCGTTCTTTCCGTCTGACCATCTTTCTGCGGGTGATAAGCGGAACTTAAACGCAGCTTGGTACCCAAAGCTTCTTGCAATCCCGTCCAGAACTTAGATGTAAACCTCAGATCTCGATCTGACACAATACTAGAAGGAATACCGTGCAAGCTCACAATCTTTTCCACATACAATTCTGCCAACCTCTCCATCGGGTAATCCATTCTTATCGGAATGAAATGAGCAGATTTTGTCAACCTATCCACAATAACCCAGATAGAATCACAATTCTTAGCTATCCTTGGCAAACCAGACACAAAATCCATTGAGATTCCATCCCACTTCCATTCTGGAACAAATAACGGTTCCATCAATCCTGATGGTTTCTGATGCTCGATTTTCGACTTCTGACAAACCAAACAAGCATACACAAACTCAGCAATTTCCTTTTTCATTCCCGGCCACCAAAACAACTTTTTCAAATCATGGTACATTTTAGTAGCACCGGGATGAATACTCTGCCCGCTACGATGCCCTTCTTCCAAAATACTCTTCCTAATCTCGGCAACATCCGGAACACACACCCGATCACCAAATCTCATAACTCCATTCTCGTCAATTCGGAACTCGCCTCCTTGACCTTGATTGATCAACGTCAACTTATCAACTAAACCAACATCAGATTTCTGTCCATTTCTAATCTCTTCCAGAATACCACTAGTCAGCTTCAACATACCCAATTTCACACTATTCGGAGTAGTTTCACAAACCAAACTTAGATCTCTGAACTGCTTAACCAAATCTAACTCACGGACCATCAACATTGACATATGCAAGGACTTCCTACTCAGAGCATCTGCAACCACGTTTGCCTTACCAGGATGGTAATGCAAACCGAAATCATAATCCTTTAGGAATTCTAACCATCTTCTCTGCCTCATGTTCAGCTCTTTCTGATCAAAGAGATACTTCAGACTCTTATGATCACTGAATACCTCAAACCGAGAACCATATAAATAATGCCTCCACAACTTCAAAACAAATACAACAGCTGCCAACTCCAAGTCATGAGTCGGATAATTCCTTTCATGTACTTTCAATTGTCGTGAAGCATAAACCACAACCTACCTATCTTGCATCAACACACCACCTAATCCCATTAATGATGCGTCACAATACACCACAAAGGACTTAGTCGAATCTGGTAAAATCAAGATCGGAGCACTTGTCAGCCTCCTCTTCAGCTCTTGAAATCCTTTCTCACATTCAACATCCCAAACAAATATCTGACCCTTCCTGGTCAACTTAGTCAACGGCAACGCCAGTTTGGAAAATCCTTCGATAAACTTCCGGTAATAACCTGCAAGACCCAGCAGGAAACTACGGATCTCAGAAGCATTCTTCGGCACTTCCCACTGAGACACCGCCTCTACCTTCGTAGGATCCACAGCAATTCCATTCTTGGAAATTACATGGCCAAGAAAACTTACTTCCTCTAGCCAAAACTCGCATTTAGATAACTTCGCATACAGCTTCTTTTCTTTCAACAATTCCAACACAACTCTGAGATGTTCTGCATGCTCCTCATCGCTTTTCGAATAAATCAGAATATCATCAATGAACACCACTACGAACTTATCAAGATACGGATGAAATATACTGTTCATATACTCCATGAAAACACCAGGTGCATTAGTAACTCCAAACGGCATAACAGAATATTCATAGTGCCCATACCTCGTTCTAAATGCAGTTTTCTGAATATCCTCCGACTTCACACGAATCTGATGATATCCAGATCTCAGATCAATCTTACTAAACACACACGCTCCAACGAGTTGATCCATCAAATCATCAATCCTCGGCAAAGGATACCGATTCTTGATTGTAACTTTATTCAACTGTCGGTAGTCAACACATAACCTCATTGAACCTTCCTTCTTCTTAACCAATAACACCGGAGCACCCCACGGTGAAACACTCGGACGAATAAACTTCTTTTCAAGCAATTTCTCTAGCTACTTCTTCAGTTCAGCTAATTCAGATGCCGACATGCGATAAGGCGCCATCGACACCGGACTAGTTCCAGGAATCAAATCTATAGTAAATTCTACCTCTCTCTCAGGTGGTAATTCACTAACGTCTTCCGGAAACACCTCTGGAAATTCATTCACCACTGGCAATCCGTCACCTTTTGCTTTTCCCTCCGCTTCTATCGCGGAATACAACATAAACACCACAACACCATCTTTCACAACTAGGTTCATCTGTTTAACTGACATAATCTCACTTTCGACCTTAACCTCTTCAGGAAAAATGACCGTTTTCTCAAAACAGTTGATATAAACCTGGTTGAATTCCAACCAGTTCATTCCAAGGATGATATCAAGTTGTTCTAACGGTAGGCACACTAAATCCATACCGAAACCCCTACCAAAAATTACCACAGGATAATTCCAACAAACATACGAAGTAGTCACTGAACCCGACGCAGGAGTATCAATAACCATACTTCCATCCATATTAGAAATTTCCAAATTTAACCTTTTAGCACAATCTAACGCAATAAAAGAATGCGTAGCTCCAGTATCAATAATCGCAATCAAAGGTATGTCATTAATAAAACATGTACCTTTAATCAGCCGATCATCTGGTTTAGTCTACGATCGGACAATGCAAACACTTTACCACCAGCCTGCTCCTTCTTGGGTTTTGTGCACTGAGGACGAGTATGACCCTCTTCACCACAGTTGTAACAAGTCACCACTCTCGCTCTGCAGTCATTGGCCACATGGCCGAGTTTCCCACACTTGAAACACTTCTTATCATTACTCTTACAGTCCACCATGCGATGTCTGTCTCACCACACTTGTAGCATAACGGAAGAACTAGAATCTCCTCCACGGACTTCTTCCAACCACTGGATCTCTGATTACTCCTATCATAAGGCTTACCACGATCCATCAGTTGCTTACCTTTCCTATCAACATACCCTCGAGCATTCGACTTAGTGTTAGCAAGATCCTCCTCTAGAATCCTCTGCGATCAACGGATCGGAAAATCTTGGATCTGCGATAAATACCTGCTTAATCTCATCACGAAGACCATTCTCAAACTTGATACATTTGGAAAATTCTCCATCCGCATCGTTAGGGTAATGAGCATAATGCTTCGCTAACTTTCGAAAACTTGAGGCATACTCACGGATCTTGTTACCTGGCTTGAGTTCGAAACTCAATCTCCTTCTTACCCCGATGTCCTCGGAAAATACCTCCTCGGAAAAGCTCTCTAAACACGTGATTCAATGCAGCGCCATCTTCTTCGATTCGATTACGGTAGCAACCCACGGTCATCGACTTCCTCGGCTAACATGTGAGTTCCATATCTCACCTTGGTCCCTCGGCCACGATCAATCACTCAAGATCCTCTCGATCTCCTTGACCACCGAGCACCTTCGGGATCATCGTGCCCTTGAACAATGGAGGATTATTCCTCACGAAAATTCCCCAATTGCTGTCGGCATCGCGACACCTGCTGGTTCCCTCCGAGCACTCCAACATCCCCAAAGCCTCGAATAGCATCATCATTCCTTCCGTTACCTCTTCCGACCATTGTTCTGCAACATTACAAAACAATCTACATCAGCACACAAGTATCGACAGTGTTACTTACACTAGTCGCATACTAAAGGGATAACGACACAAGACAAGACCGACTATGCTCTGATACCACTATTGTAACACCCCATCTAGATACCCCGAATATATTAATTAATTTAATATCCAATTCAGCTTTAATCAGAGTTAACACGGAAAATGAGGGATGTCACAACTATTAAATAAAACAAAACTTCATTCAAACAGTAGCCATGCTACACTGAGGATCAACATTTTCAAATAATCCAGTCAAATTAAGACCATGTCTTACACAGCGGAAAATTTCATAACCAAAAACGGAATAATTCAATCATTATTATTCCCCACAAAATTTTAAATAAACAATAAACCAATGTCTAATTCCTCAACTAACGTTCCCCAGTGTTACAATCTAATCAGAGCATGACACTGACACACGAACTCAACGATAAGCTCTAGAGCCATCCTCACCGACTCCTCAGCTGCTAACTTTAATCTGAAATGGTAAAGTAAGGGTGAGACTTCTCAGAATTAAAGCATATTATAAGCTTCTCATTTAACAATATATTACAAGCATATTATTCACCCACTTAACACATTCCAGATTCAACACACAACCACGTTCATATAAGTCATCATGCAAAATCAAATAAACAACACGAGAATTGCAACACTGGAAGACATCCTAACATGTTACAATTCCAATGCAAACACAAATGCAGACTCAATGCATGCGGTACCGACACGCGACCAAGTCACCAAACACTGATCCATCATCAACCGGATACAGTACCATCGATTCGTCCATAACCACCCGGACACGAATCCAGCCTAACCACCCATCCTCACTCGGGTATCGGTTATCGGCAATCCAAGTCAAATTCCGCACAATGGGAATTAACTTCACCAAACAATGCAAATGCACGCACATCACTAGCATGCAACACCAATCAGTCTATGTATACATTCATCTAACATAACTGAATCAAACCAAATCAATAGGATATTTCAACCAATCATGCATACATCTAACATCAGCATCAACATGCTATTACATCTATACATTACCAACATTTCCATCACCAAAGGTCCTCTGCTACATACACATCAGTATGTGTCAGTCAATCATCGTTTATTTCGAAATTCGACTCCTTCCCAAAATAATTTCAAGTTTTTGAAAATATTTTCATTTTATAAGGTAGAGCATTAAATTTAGGAAATAATGTCCAAAACGGCGCTCAAAACGGACTTACGGTTTGAAAGTTATGAATTTTTGAAGTTTTAAAAATTTTCAAAATGTTTCAGTGGAACCTGGTTCCTCCCTGGGAGTAACCGGTTCCCACAATTCAGAAAAACAGCGCCCCTGGAAAAATGTATGGGGATCCCGGTTCCTCCAGGTAGAGAACCGGTTCCCAGAAGTAAAATTTTATATTTTCTGGAAAAACAACGTGGAACCCGGTTCCTGCTATACAGGAACCGGTTCTTGAGTTCAAAAATGCCATTTTTCACCATTTTAAAAGCTGGAACCCGGGTTCTCCCACTGGGGAACCGGTTCCCATGACCTTCAGACCCAAAAATTCATTTTTTGACAGCATTAATTTCCAAACCATTTTCCTTTTCATTCCAAAACGTACCCATATACTCCAACACATCAAAATCACTCATTCATCACCAATAACATACGATATAACATGTTTTATTCATCGTTAATGATCCTATATCATACAATTCAATGAATTTACACATTCTGACACAATCTGACACCATTAGGTATACACCCATAGAAACCTAGAAATTCCCAAACTAAGATTCCTAACATGCCATGATCTATAGTGTCAAAATCAAAACCTATAATATGAATTAATCAGTCGAAATCACCCCTTACCTTGTGGGTTCTTCGAATTCTGACACTTCTAGGTCTTCTTCCTTCTTTCTCCTCTTCTCACTTCACGTATCTTGTTTTCTCCCAAAATGACTCTATTTCCTCCTTTCCTTATTATATTCCTTTTATTCCTTTTTAACAAAAATAAAATAATTTTTACTTCTCACACCTCAATTAAATCCATAATTAATCTCAATAATTCAATATATTAATAAATTATGTTCTCAATTAATTTAATAATTAAAAATCATAATTATTTAATTACCGAATTATTTTGGGGTGTCACAACAAGGCTTCTAGAAAGAGAGGTTTGTGAAAAATGACTAAGAGTTCTTGAAAAATGACTTATAATTCATGGTTATGGAGCTCTAAGTTTAATTTTCAAAACCTTAGCTAGACAAAGTGTTTTTTCAAGTTCTTGGACATTTTGGAAAGCTTGTAACAAGACCTACAACTTTCATGTTTTGAGTTTTTCTTGAATCAAAGTGGATCTATGTGAAAAATGGCCATGAAAGTAAGGAAAAACCATGTTTCTTAACACTTGAAAAACTATCTTCGATCAAAACCATAATTAGTCAATTCAAGGTAGATCATGAGAAAAAGTTGGGAATTTGAAGATCAAATGTTGATGATTGATTAAGATAAATCAATTGAAGTGAGTGGAGACTCAAACCCTAATTGATCATATCTTGAACAAATGAAATTTTGATAAAAACCCTAACTTTGGCTTTAGGAGCACACGCACGATCTATCCTGTTCTGAAACTGTTAGTGATGCAGGGATGCATATGTGAATAATGTAAGGTGGTATCTTAGGTCAAAAATTGGGGTATGACACCACTCACCTTTAATTTTGGTGTCTGATCACACGAATTTGCTCTCTTACTGAGAACCTTTCTTTAACTTTTCTTGCCTTTCTGGCTTTCTAATTTGCTTTCTGAAATTTGCCCTTTCCTTTTTTTTGCCTAAGCGACTTATTACCAAGTTCGACTTAGCGGGCTTTCTGCTTTTTTTTTTTTCATTCATCATTTTTTAGAACAAATCGTGTGATCTCTACAACATCTTCAATTTGTTGGGAATAATTATGACTGTCTAAGTCTTTGAAGGATTCCACGTTGATAGAAGAAGGTTGACTGTTGCAATTTGGACTTTCCTCAGCCTTTTGGAGGATAACCATTGTTGTATCCTTTGACTGCACACTCTTGAGGGGTTTTGAACGCTCGATCAGATTAACTAAATTCTACCCGGCCCCAGGTTAGGAGAATGAGGGTTTTTTCTGAATAGAAAAGAAACTCCTACTTCAAGGCTCAAAGAGGTTAACGAGGGTCTATCTCCCTTATATCTCCGGTGTTTCGGAATTGAAACAAGGCTTGTGCATCATCAACAGGGTTCTACTCAAAAGCATACAAACCATAGATTAACCTTTTAGCATTGTCATCCTCCCCACAATCTTTGCCTAAGCAAAAGACTTGGTGAAGTTGGCATCAATATGTAAGCAAGTCATTTTTTGAGCGATAGCGAATGGATTTCTTCAAGAAAAACATACTTAATGCATTAAGATTTTCATTCAAAAATAAACAAATTTTTACATGATAGCAATGTTTAAACAAACAAACAAAAATGCAGTAAAGAAACTCAAGATTGCCATTGTTTGAGGAGACTTGACTGCGTCTGAACTTCTTGATTCTGACGACTTTCTATAGTCTTGATACCTTTGAACAAGAGATTACCCTTCTGATATACCATTGACACAACAATCTTCAAATCAATCCAAACTCAAACCTTATCTCTGGATGACAAAACATATTCAATCAAGTGGTCGAATGCCCCAGGACGACATTCACGGGGGATTTTCTTCATAAGAAAGGACGAAAATTGTGTAAAGTGGAATTCCACCAATAGGATCTCGAAGTGTCTTCTGCTTATGGAATAGACATCCAAAACTTGCAACTGAAAGCATCCGCACAATAGTGAAACTTCACAAGATAGAGATTATGCAATGGCTGGCCAAACGGAATTGGCTCTTGAAATACACCATTTATGCATGATTTCCCAGCAGTGGTACAAACATTCCAACAAGAGAGCACCATCAATTCCAACAATATTATTCACTTTTTTTTTCAATTATCACTATTGTGCAGGAACCATCAAAGTTTTTCAAATGCAAATAATTATCATGAAAATATTGGACGTTTTTATAAATCAAACAATTAAAGTCACAAGAAATAAAAACAAGGAAGTTTTCCCTTTTTCATTAATTGAAGATTGGCCATTAAAAGGCATTTACACTAAGATGTAACTCCTTCAAAGAGGTGTTTGACCAAAAAAACATAAATATGTGGAAAAAATGTTACAAGAATGGAAACGTGGTAACAAATGACCCACAATCTTAGATTCTGCTATTACTCATACATCCTCCGACATCCCATCATCTTGCATTTGGAGAAGATAGCCTCGTCGAACCAACAAGTTCAGTTATGCGAAAAAATTCTTCAACACATCGGCATTCACTAGGAGTGGGAAGTCTTCACCGTCCATAGTTGTAAGCATCATTGCCCCACCAGAGAAAACCTTCTTGACCACAAAAGGTCCTTTATAAGTTGGAGTCCACTTGCCCCTAGGGTCGCCTTGAGGAAGGATTATCCTTTTAAGAACCAAATCACCTGCTTGATAGAACTGAGGGTGTACCCTCTTGTCGTAAGCTTTTCTCATCCTTTTCTGATACACTTGGCCATGACACACAGCTGCCAACCGCTTCTCATCAATGAGATTTAACTGATCTAACCGATTCTGCACCCATTCAGCTTCATCGAGTTCAACATCTTTCATAATTCTCAAAGAAGGAATTTCAACCTCCACCAGTAAAACTGCTTCCATTCCATACACAAGGGAGAACGGGGTTGCCCTAGTCGATGTGCGCGCTGAGGTACGATAGCCATACAAGGAGAAGGGCAACATCTCATGCCAATCCTTGTAGGTTACCATCATCTTCTGCACAATCTTCTTAATGTTCTTATTTACAGCCTCGATAGCACCGTTCATCTTGGGCGATATGTCGAGGAGTTATGGTGTTTGATTTTGAAAGTCTCACAAAGCTTCTTCATCGTTTTGTTGTTAAGATTTGACCCATTATTAGTGATGATTTTCTCAGGGACCCCATAGCGGCAAATGATATTGTGTTTGATGAAACGAGCTACGACCTGCTTGGTGACATTAGCAAACAAAGCAGCTTTGACCCATTTGGTGAAGTAATCTATGGCAACCAAGATGAAACGATTGTCGTTAGAAGCGGTCGACTCAATCTTCCCAATCATATTAATTCCCCACATTGCGAAGGGCCATGGAGATGTCATAAAATTCAAAGGAACAGGAGGAACATGCACTTTATCAGCATACACTTGACACTTATAACAAACCCTGGAATGATTATAAAAGTTTGTTTCCATCATAGTAGCCGAACCTTAATATCTTTTTGGCCATGGTATGACCACTGGAATGGGTCCCAAAAGCACCCTCATGCATCTCTTCGATGATCTTCGACGCTTCATTCTTATCCACACATCTGAGCAACATACCGTCCTGATTTCTCTTGTATAAAGTACCATCGATGAGGAAGAACTTTGCAGCGAACCTCCTTAGAAACTTCTTATTTGTGATGGACGCTTCTTCTGGATACTCTTGAGTTTCTAAGTACCTCTTAACACCATCCAATTCCACCTCCGCTTCGAAACAAAAAGTTGGCTCATCTAACCTTCTAATGGTGATCGAAGGTGCCTCATTAGCCCACTTCACCTTGAACATAGACGATAAAGTGGCCAATGCATTCGCAAGGTGATTCTCCTCCCTAGAGATATGCTCAAATGTGATCTCTTCAAAATAAGGAATCAACTTCATCACGTGTTCGCGATAAGGAATCAAGTTTTGATGACGAGTTTCCCAATCACAGTTAATTTGACTGATAACAATATTAGAATCCCCAAAAACCTTCAAGAACTTGATACGCAAGTCAATTGCCTCTTCAATCCCATAAATACATGCCCATACTCTGCCATGTTGTTAGTGTAGTCAAAATAAATTCGGGTTGTAAATGGAATATGGAAACCCTCGGGGGAAGTGATAACAGCTCCCACACCATTACCCATTGCATTCGACGCTCCATCAAACACCATCTTCCACTATGATCCTGGCTCGGGCCCTTCCTCCGGGCTGGGAATGTTGCAGTCTCTTATGTACATGATGTCTTCGTCCGGGAATTCAAACTTCATTAGTTGATAGTCGTCCATAGGTTGGTGAGCAAGATAGTCTGCCAGGACACTACCCTTGATGGATTTCAGGGTGGTATACTGGATATCATATTCTATCAAGATCATTTGCCAACAGGAAACTCAGTCGGTAAGAGCTGGCTTCTCAAATATGAACTTAATGGGATCCATTTTAGAAATCAGATAAGTGGTATGCGTCAGTATGTACTGCCTCAAACGTTTAGCAACCCATGCTAGTGCACAACACGTCTTCTCATGAAAAGAATATCTTGACTCGCACTCAGTGAACTTCTTGCTCAAATAGAGGATGGCTTGTTCTTTTTTTCCGGTCGCATCATGTTGACCAAGCACACAACCCATGGAATTCTCCAGAACTGTTAGATACATGATCAATGGCTTTCCCTCGACTGGCGGTACAAGTATCAGAGGCTCTTGCAAATATTCCTTAATTCTATCAAATGCCATCTGACAATTATCATTCCAAACAACTGCTTGATTTTTCTTTAGTAACTTGAATAAAGGCTCACAGGTGGCAGTAAGGTGAGATATAATTCAATCTCCCCAAGAAAACACGAACTTCTTTCTCTGTCTTCGGCTAGGGCATTTCTTGTATCGCCTTTACTTTGGCAGGATCAACTTCAATACGTTTCTTGCTCACAATAAAGCCCAACAACTTTCCTGACCTCACCCCAAAGGTGCACTTGTTCGGGTTCAGCCTTAACCTGAACTTCCTTAATCTTTCAAACAATTTTTACAAATCAACTAGATGTTCTTCCTCTGTCTGAGACTTAGCAATCATATCATCAACATAAACTTCAATCTCTCTACGCATCATGTCATGAAATAGAGTGGCCATTGCACGCTGAAATGTTGCCCCTGCATTCTTCAGACCAAAAGGCATGACTTTGTAACAAAAAGTTCCCTAAGGCGTAATGAAAGTAGTCTTTTCCATATCACCAGGCGCCATCTTGATTTGATTATAGCCAGAAAATCCATCCATGAAAGAGAAAATCTTAGCTTGAGCAGTATTATCAACCAAAATGTCAATATGAGGGAGCGGAAAATCATCTTTAGGGCTTGCTCTGTTCAGATCCCTATAATCGACACATATTCTGACCTTACCATCTTTCTTAGGCACCGGCACAATGTTTGCAACCCACGACGGATATGAGACAACCTTCAGAAAACCGGTATCTAATTGTTTTTGTACCTCCTCTTTGATCTTCTTGGACATCTCTGGATGAATTCTTCGAAGCTTCTGCTTAACCGGAGGACAATCTTCCCAGAGGGGCAGCTTGTGTAGCACGATATTTGTATCCAAACCTGGCATATCCTTATAAGACCATGTGAACACATCAACATACTCACGGAGCATATCTATCAGCCTTGTCTTCACACTCTCTTCCAAATCGGCACCTCTTTTGATCTCTTTCTTTGCTTCATCTGTACCCAAATTAACCAATTCCAGAGGCTCTTCATACAACTGAATAACCTTCTCCTCTTGTTCTAGCAATCTGGCTAATTCTGCAGGGAGTTCGCAATCTTCCTCACTTTCTTCTTCCGCTTGGTGAATCGGATTATCGAAGTCATAATGAGCGATAGCAGAATTGTGATCATTGGTGTCTGATGTGGACATGTATGTGCATGATTAGTTTTTGTTTTAGTGACGGTGTGTGAAAAATAAAGCATTGCCACATTTTCTTTTAAATAAGAAAGCAAATACAAAATAAAAATAAAAGTGGAAATTAAAGAACACAAAAATTTTGACTGAAAAACGTCTTTTATTTTATGATAAAAACTTGCGAATTGGAACATGGTGGCCCTACACAATGATTCACTACGCCTTGGGAAGAGCGCGGGAATTATGAAATGATAAAGAAAAACAAGAAAATTACTCCTCAGCAGTTGTAACTTGAATGGTGTCCACAGACATCTAATTCTTCAATTCGCTGCCAGGGATGCATGGGCGAATCCAATCCTCTATGTTAAAAACATCATCTTCATCATCAATTGCGTTGACTTGATCCTCCTTTTCAATGCCAGCACTTGCAAACTTGACCAGGGTAGACAAATAAGGAGCCTTGAGAATCTGTCTTCGCAAGATAGGATCAAAACCCAGACCAAACTTGTTAAACTTTGGGGTAACCTCCACAACACTGCCCCAACCTTCAGGGCGACCCGCCTCAACTATAGCTCGAGCATCTTTCAACGAAGCCAAAGAGGTTTCAACTTTCTTCTTATCCTCAACATGCGGAGTCTTGATCATTTGAACAGTCTCAAAAGCTTGAAACGGAGTCTCGTGTATTTCACCCTCAATCTCCACATACCGGAAAGAAGCCAAGTGGCTTACAATGTACTCTTCCTCGCCGCCGCAGACAGTAATTGTCTTTCCCTCAAGAGGATACTTAAGTTTCTGATAAAGGGTGGAGGTGACTGCACCAACCTTATGAATCCAAGGACGTCCCAAAAGAAAACAATAAGCCGGAATAATATCCATCACATAGAAAGTGGAAGCAAATTTCTTCGGGCCCACCTTGATTGGTAAATCAATCTCTCCAAACACAAACCTCTTTGAGCCATCAAACGCCTTTACAACAAGGTCACTAGGACGCAACTCCAAACCAGAATAATCAATCTTCATAAGTGCCTTCTTGGGTAATACATTCAACAACGATCCGGTATCCACCAAAACCCTTGACAAGGTTGTACCCTTACACTTCATAGAGATGTGTAAAGCTTTGTTATGATTACGGCCCTCGGGTGGGAGATCAAAATCTGTGAAGCCCAACCCATTTTCGGCTGATATGCTGGCACGCACTGTTTCAAATTGACCCACTGTAATCTCTTGGGGAACAAAAGAATTCTTCAAAAGTTTCATCAGAGCATTCCTATGGGCCTCAGAATAATCAAAAAAGACAGCATAGACGGGGTATGATGCAACTGCTCAACAATATTATAATCACTCTTTCTTATGAGTCTCATCAACTCTTCAACCTCGGCTTCTGGAGTCGAAGACACATTAGGTGCGAAAGGAGGCTTAGACACATTAGTCTGCTCAAATCTTTGGCCCTCGACCATCACTTGTTTGCCTTTTGCCTTAGCTAAAGCGTCTGCATTATTTTGAATGTTTGGAGGACTTAACACCCTTCCACTTCTCATTACACGACCTTCACCAGAAAAATTATTGACATCCACATCATTATCTTTCATAAACCTGTTCTAAGTCGGACCAGATTCTTGTTTCACCCTATGATAATACACATCAGCGCCATAATGCCATGGGACAACCTTATCACTATTGTACGACATAGGACCAGGCAGAGTAATCATCAGTGGTACTGGTTTAGCAGCAACATGAATACGCCTTGGAATAAACGAAATAGAAATCACCGAAACATCTGCTTGAGTCACACTTCTGTCCTTCTTAGCCCTACCAAACTAAAGAGAACCATCATTCATTAGTTCCTGAATACGCGCCATCAGGTCATCACAACCTTTTGGCCGCTCCACACACTTACAACAAGCTGGGTCATAACCCTGGAAAATACCATTATCACTCAAATATCTCTTGACATAAGGAAGAGAAGTAGTCACATGATTGACGTCCATAACCAAGTTCAACCATTCACCATCCTCAACAATAGCATTAACAGCTCCGCCATCATTTGGTGGCATAGGATGTTGAATAACATTTGGTCCAACTGCAGCTTCAAACTGGATTGTCTTGGAATCGAGCAAGTCCTGGATCTTACACTTTAATGCATAACAGTTCTTAATTGAATGACCTACACCGCCAGAATGAAATTCACATCTTGCATTGGCATCATAATTGGCTGGACGACGATCAGGATTAACAGGCATTTGTCTCAGATTAACCAATTTCAAATCAAGCAGATGTTGCAGGGATTGGGCATAGCTCATTGGTAAAGGATCAAACTTTCTTGGCTGCCTTTGTTGATAATTATTGTTTTGCCTCGGGGCATTCTGTTGTCTGGCTTGTTGTGGTTGCTGCTGTTGAGGAGCATTTGCAGGAATAGATACAACATTGATCTGCTGTGGATATTGACTTCTATTTCTTCTCTCATACGCATGAACGAAACAGGTTCCCCCCTCTCTCTTCTTGGGGTGAGCAACAAACGTCTTCTTACTTCCACTCAAAGGAGTTTCTGAACCACTGACATGAATCCTTCCTATTTTCATTCCGGCCTCTATTCTCTCTCCTTCCATCACTAATTCAGCAAACCGTGCAGATGTAGCCCCGATCATACGATCGTAGAAAGGCCCTTGTAGAGTATTCAAAAACATATCAATTAGCTCCCTCTCCAATAAAGGAGGTTGGACTCTTGCAGCCAACTCACGCCATTCCAACAACGAATGTGAGTCCTCTCTAGCTTCATATACCATTCCAAGGATGCACCTGTCAAGCTCTCCTAGAAATAGTGAATCAACAACCTTTGATCGTGAGTATGAACTGACATCTTCCTGAAGTAGGCAGTGGCATGAGTCACTGGACAGGACAAACCATTGTATTTCTCAAACACCGAAGGCTTGAACTTTGGGGGAACCTTCACCCCTGATACCAACCCAAGGTCATTAGCATCCATGCCAAAAATACCTTCTCCTTCAACAGCCTTCAAACGTTCCTCCAACTGACAGTACCTCCTGTCTTCAATAGGGAAATCTAGGTCAGAATGCACAGAAAAACCATCTTCATCCTTCTCATAATCATGATCACGTTCCTGATGACCCCTCACAATAACTGAATTACCCCTTTGATTCCCCACAAGATGGGAGCCTGGAGGCGGGGGAAACTGCCCTTGATTAGCACAACAAAGATCAAAAGGATTTCCTGGAGGTCCATGAAGATTCACGAAAGCTTGGTCTTGCACATTATCCTGCCCAACAAAAACATCAACAAACAACCCCTGATTCTCAACATCAACCCGGTTACGAACTTGATTGTTGACCAGAGCAGCCAACTCATCTTGCTTGCAATTTGAATTTGTTATTGCCTCCATGAATTGAGTCATTTGTGTAGCCGTCTAAATCCTCAATTCAGCAAGCTCTGCTTGTACTTGCTCCATTTGTCTCGGAAAATTGATTCGGGTAGAGTAACGGTGAATTGTCGTCTTGAACCTTCTGATAATAAAGGTAAAGTCATAATAGGAACACCAACCAAAAACCTGTTATGCATGAGGTATGTATATGCATGAATATATATGCAATGCATGCAATGATATGTTTATATATTTCCAAGATTCTAATACTCGTAGCCAAGTTTTTTGGGAAAGAGCACAAGATGAAATGACGAACACCGATTGAACCAAATCTAATTAAAACAAGAGAAACTAAGATACAAATAGTTCCACAAAATACTTCAACAATAATACAAACAGAGATGCTAAAGATTCTGACAATAAAATGTAAAGAGGTGGAAACCCATCAACAAGCCTGATGGTGATTCTTTTTTCAAACATAAGATAAAATAATAAGCTTAAAAATCTGACATAGGAAAGCCTGTGGACTCCTGAAATCCCAATTGGATCTTGAGCTGCCCAATTTCTTCTATTGCCAAAGATAGTTGAACATCCTTATCTCTGAGCTGATCTTCAAATGCTGCTCTCTGAGTGGCTTCCTTTAGAATCTTCTTCTCTAGGCTTCTGATCTTTGCTTTATGCTTCTTCTCCAATTCAACCTTGGAATCTTTACTTTTCTTCTTAATCTCTGCCATAGCTCTCATGTGATCTTCCAATGACATCATTTCTCCTTCAAAACTAGACCTCTTTCTTGCAGCGTCAGACGTTTCTCCCTCAAACCTCTTGTGCTTATGAGCCAACTGATTCTTTTCTTGGGTAGCCACCAAGCATCTCACTGTTAGAGTCTCTTGTTCTTCGAGAAAAAGGAGGTTTTGAGCACATATTCGCTCATAATCTCCTTTGGGTACAACATATGGAATACTAGTAACTTGAGGATGAAAAGGTGCAACTCCAATAATAGAAGGCCACTGTCGATCTTTGTTTCTTCCTTCAATCCACTGGACAAAGGATGCATAAGCTGTGGGATCATTCTTGCCGAAGAATTGTCCTCCTTCAAAGTGAATTCTCTTCCAAGCTTGAACAGCTCTATCCAAAGATCCGGTAACATCTGGTATGTCAAAACACAAAGTCTCTCGTACGTACTCTTCACTAGGAGGACCTATCAGAGGATACCCCAACTGTCTCAATGCAAGGGATGGGTTATAGTTTATGCCACCTCGTATACCTATGAGAGGTACATTAAGGAACTCCCCACAATGACCAATTATACTTTCTCTACCCGTCTTAGTCACAACATATCTGTACCAACTAATGTCCAGAGATGTGAGAGCCATCAGACGAGGCACCCACCTCATAGTATGCTGAGTATCCACAAAAACACCGGCACGAGGGAGGAAACTTTGGAACCATTGGTACAAGAGGGGAGCACAACAATGGACCAATCCACCTTTCCCCTTGTAACTCTTTGAATGAATGGAATGGATTCTTCTGAATGAACAGAGTGATAGTGTAACACCCCAATTTACCCAAAGTTTAATATACAAAAATCAGAGTAATTAAAAAATTTCATAAACTAAATACTGAGGCGTCACACCGTCAAAACCAATTCACTTTAAACAGTTTGATTTAAAATATAAGTCTCAGATACATAGCATCGCAGGAAGGCATAAATTGATTCAAAAACATCAAAATATCCTCTTTAATAAACTTCCTTAACCATTCATGTTTTCATAAAGTATGGTTCCTCTTTACAAAAGGAAAACAACAAAAGAACAACAACAATGACAACATAAATATTCCCCCCGAGTGCTACGTATCAGAGCGACACCGACTACCTCTTGACTATAAACTCCATCTTCATAACTGCGTTACCAATATAAAGGTAGCAGTGAAATAAGCAAAGGGTGAGATACTCCAAAACATATAATTAAAGGCATGATAAAATATATATATATATATATATATATATATATATATATATATATATATATATATATATATATAATTATAAAGGATATAAGTTAATAAGTGCATTCCAACACATATCCAAACCTCACTTACTTCGATCGTCATTCTAATGTGTATGATCTACACTACATCGCCATAACCTCATCGGCATACTTCATCGCAACAACACATAAACTTACATCACCACGAAGTCATCACAAGTTAATACGTCACTAATTAACACGGCAGTCTTAAACAACAACATCAACCAACAACATTAAATAATGCTAATAACATAAGCAACATAAACAAATCATCACAAATTGGCTAAAGCCCATCTTCACTTTTGGCATAAAGCCCATCATCGCTTTTGGCATAAAAGCCCATCATCACAAACATCATCACAAACATCATCACAGACATCATCACAAACTCATCATTAGCCATCAAATAAAACTCAATACCAAAAGACTCCAAAATAAACATAATGGACTCCATGAGACACGACTATGTTATGCATGTGGTACCCATCGCTTTGTCCGTAATTAGGGACACTTGGCATAAAGCCCATCTTCGCTCGGCATAAAAGCCATCATCGCTTGGCATAAAAGCCCTCTTCGCTTATGAAATGTATGTGACTCGACAATAAAACAAGACAACACAAAAACATCATCATCGCTCATCCAAATTGTCATAAAGCCCACATCGCCATAATTTATCCAAAACAAGATAAATATATCATCTCATCATAATTGCATTAGGCAAACATCACTAATAAATTCATCAAAAGTCATGCATTCACAAATCGGAAGCATTTATTAACAACATCAATTTAATCATCACATCATCATGTACAAAAGACATATATCATTACATCGCATATCATCAAGTATTCATTAATAAATACACCGTCGCAAACATTATGTTTATTCACACCGCATCATTATCAATTAATTCGCCAAATTCCAAAAATGGAAAAATAGTCAAAACGTCAATAATCGTCGCGAAAGTAATTCCTAATAACCGGCATTAATCATAATCGTCAACGTCGAAATCGGATTGTCCATACGTGCCTTAAATCCACTAAAACACGATCCGGTTCAATTTACCGTAAATTGGCCTATTTCGGGTCATCTCGCAAAACTCATAATTTCTAAAAAACTAACCTCACCACTACGTTCTACACGTCGAACTTAGCTAGCACGTCAATTTTCGTTGAATTTGGAGCAACTTGCTTCGTCGCTGAATTTACCAGAATCGGAAAATCGGAACATAATCGGGTCCCAAATTTAATCGGCTAACTTATGTCCTAGTTATATTTTATTAATACTAACTAGTAGTATAAGGTTTTGGAAAAATTGACAGAAACAGAAAAGAAATGCAGAATTATGCAGAACAGAACAATTATGCAGAACAGAGTTTCAAACTACAGCAAAAATGGAAATTGCACGAAGCCACCCAATGCATAGGGGGACGTTCGTCCCAAGCCCATGGAAGGAGGAAGGCGGGCGCCTAGCCCATAGGGATGGTCGCCCCACCATTGGAGGTGGGCGCCTCCCCTTGCCACGCAATCCTCCATTTCTTCTCTTCCAAAATTGTTGCAGGCAGTTTGTTTTTCCATGGATTTTTTCACAGTTTCTTCCATTTTTCCATCTTACAATTTACTTTCTGCTAGCCATAGAAATAGGACACCTAGATCAACACTCCTAACTCAAATTTTCCAATTCATTCCAACAATGACACACACAACTCATAAACCAACCCATCAATTTTTCATAAATCCACAATATATCAACCAAAACCCTAACTATATGGAAAGGAAAATCAAACCCCTTACCATGGAAGTTTTGATGATTCAAGATGCTCCAACAAAACCCTAAATCCATGCTTGCTCTTGCTCCTCTTCTTCTTCTTCTTCTTCTTCTTATCCAAACCCTCTCTTTCTCTCAAGCTTCTATGTTAGGTTTTTGTTGGAAAAGGAAAGAAAACAAAGGAAAGGGTTTTATAATGTTGTTTCCTTACTAGCTTCCTCTCTTGCTCTTGTTTGGCTTGGTGTGTTATGAATGAAAATAAAATGAGGAGAAATGGTTTATAATGTGTTTCTTACTAGCAACAAAGGTGAAAATCCAAATCTCATCAATTACTCCTCACACCCCTAACCAATTCTTATAATTTAACACACTAATAATATCTACTAATATTATTTATTCAATCAATTAAAACAATATCAGGGAATTAAATATCGGATCCGAATAATGTTTTACCGAACCGAACAGAATAAAACCCGGACCGAACAAAACGTCGCCAGATAAATTAATAGATATATTAATTAACACAAATATTCTCGTTGCAAAATACATATCGATCGGTAACTCGAAAGTATTAATATAATATAATATTAATAAAAACAGGGCGTTACAGATAGCATTCTCATCAATGAACTTGGGCCCATTCGGGAATAAGACCATGCCATAAATACAACAAGCCAAGATGGCGTTAAAACTTCTCCAATCAAACTTCGCAGCTTTAGCACTGGCTTCTCTCAGCAAAAATCCTAAATGAAAGCCTTTCATATACGATGTATCGTCATCCATGTTTTGATGTTTTATCATCCATACATTTCTTATCAGATGTTTTATCATCCATTTCTGCTTATATCATGTTTCACTATGCTTCATCTGATATCTCATCATCTATGTCTGATTTATTGTCATCTGCATATGCTATATTTGATGTTTCACCATCTATACATTTGTTATTTAACGTTTTGCTCTTCCATCTTCATACGATGTATCATCATCCATGTTTTGATGTATAATTATTTACGCATACATATCTGATCTTTTATCATTCATATCTTTCTTGTCAGATGTTTTTGAAACAACCGACCGAAAAATCAAAGGATATAGCTATATATCAATGAAGTCGCCATCGAACGTTTTTTATCCCGCCAAGAGGGAAAGGTAAACATCGAGTAAACCTGAAACGGAGAAATCACGGTCTTGCGACCGAGAGATCGGGTAAGGAAGTCTGTTACGCGAGGGGAAGGGATTAGCACCCCAGACGTCTGTAGTACTCTACGGTATCCGCTTTTACTTTCTATCTAATGGGTGTAAAGGTCTAACTATATTTGTATATGGTATAATGCATGCAAAAAAGGATATAAGGATAAAGAAACAAAGAAAAGAATAAAAGAAAGAAAACACGGGGAAAACAAGGAAATATTTACAAAGGTTGCTCGATCTAGCCCCGCGAAAGGTTGCCTACGTATTCCCTCGTGCAATGGGAATGTCAGAGCGCCGTAGTTCGGCCCACTTGTTTTGGTTGGTTTGTGTTTTTTAGATTAGCAGACGAAATAGCAAACATGACGAAACACCTCCATGATAAAGAAACATCAGCTACAGATAGGATGACGAAACATCGGCAAACGGGATGACGAAACATCAGAAGACGGGATGAAGAAACATCAACAGCATAATGACGAAGCATCAGAGGATGAGATGACGAAACATCCTAAAACTAATTGGTTTGTATCTTTTACATTAGAAAAAGTTTCATATTATTAGAGTGTTTTAATGCACTTGACAAAACAAGATTTTAGCTTTAAGGATGCAAAAAGGATAAAGGTAAAATGGCTAAGGGAAACTAACCTATTTCTAATCCTAATGTCATCATACAAATATGATCCTAAGTTAAGGGTATAAACAAGGGGAGGAATCTACCTAAAGTTATCATGCATGGATGCCTAACTTAATGTCTAAACTCGATAACTAACCTAATCGAGTAAACCTAAGGGAAATCTATAAAATCAATCATCTTGGTTAGAAAACCAACTGAGAAGAGGGGTGGAGTCAAGTAAAATGCTTTGGCAAAAGCACACAAACTAAGCACTAACAAGTGCTAAGAAAAGGAAAAGAAGAAGAAGATGTGGTGGAATCAAGTGAATGATGTTCATACAAAGTGTCATGTGAAGTGAGGTCAGTAGACACAACATTCATTTACAAAATTTATACAAACCTTTAACAAACATCAAACATCACCATAAACATACACATACAAAGTTATTTCACAAACTAGGTCGAAACTAGTCCTAAAAACATACGAAAAGCTAATTGTGCGAAGTGTTAGACTTAGATGAAATGAATGGAAAATTAAAGAGTAAAATGACATAAAAGTCAGTAGTTAACATGTTAATGTTTCAATTACATCATACAAATAAACCACATAGATTCATGAACAAAAAAATCTACCAAAAGCGCGTAAACATGCAACAATCGTGTGTAGTGAAGTGAATCCAAGTGTGTGAGACTTATGATATGCAAAGAAGGTGTCAAGATGAAGTGATTAAAGTACCAAAATCATATGAGGTAATTAATAACCAAATCATAAAGAAAATGTCACAAAGATGCAATTACAACATTAGTGCGAAAACTAGTCGAAATGTTTGACTTAGGAAGTGTTTACAAGTTACAAGAAGCCATGGAAAGGAAAAGATGAAAAGAGATGAACCAATAAATACCAAGATACACAAATTAAAGTATAAAACACATCATTTCACCAATAAGATCATTCAAATATGCACTCTAAGGATTCACACACAAAACACTTAAGAAAAATGCACTCGATTCATACAAGTGTGGGCAAACGTGTGCGCGCGTGTGTGTGTGTGTGTGTGTGTGTGTTTATGCATACTTGTGCTAAGTGTCACATGGTGGTGGTACTAGGAGCAACACATAATGAAGACATACTCATGCTATACACTATCAAGTTACAAGATATTCCAAATTGCGCATATACATTATTAACACAAGAAACTAGTGAAGAACTTGACCTAGAATGCAACTAGAAATCGAACGAAGTATGGTTAATGCATGAAGGAAAAGGAATTCACCTCATAGCATAAAATGACATTAAAGTTAGTAGCATTCATGGTAAGAATGAATTATCATCATTTACATAATCATCATGAAGATTCACAAACAAAGGAAACTAAGAGACCCTAAGTATGCATCTAGAAGTGTGTAGTGAAATGTGCATAGATATGCAATTGTGAACATGCCTTGTGGTGTCATTTTTGAGTGAAGTCAGTGATGGAAGAATAGATATTACATACATGTTATACTCAAACAAATTATAATCACCTCAAAAGAAAATATACACAAGACTTAATACAAGGAAAACTAGTCAAGAATTTTGCCTAAACATGCATCTAAGAATCAAATGAAGCATGAAATTGCATAGATGAAGAGGCATGAACATTTAGAAGATGGAAAGGAATGAAGGTCAGTGGTTATAATGGTAGATATGTACTCATGTCATATACACAATCATCATAATATTTATAGGAAACTTCAACAAGAAAACATGAATGTGCATCCTAGAAATGTGTGATGGAATGCATTCATGTGTGCACTCAAGCATGCTAGTGTCAAGTGTCACATACAAGGGCATTGATGAGCACATAAATATGATTCTTATACAAAAACAAAATGATTATCATACATCACAACCATTCATGGCACAAAGGTTAGCGACGGAAAAGATCGATTCTAAACCCTAAAGTTAATTTTAAGTAGGCATACAAGTTAGTGAGTCAATTATGGTGAAGAGGCAAGGTGAAGAGGTAATGTGACACACAAGGTCAGTAGCTTAAGACCTAAGTAAACCACAAACAAAAGCATTTCAAACAAGGTAAAGATCTTGCATACAAATGTACATCGAATTAGGGTTTGAAAACACCAAAACTAGTCAAAGATGGCACTTGATA
Organism: Vicia sativa; assembly: GCA_021764765.1. NCBI lineage: Eukaryota > Viridiplantae > Streptophyta > Magnoliopsida > Fabales > Fabaceae > Vicia > Vicia sativa. Next base: position 53,070,004 of record CM038794.1, on the reverse strand, counting down.
AAGGCTAAACAAAATAGTTTTAATTAGATAATTAAAACCATGTGTGACTTGTGTCATAAGTTTAAATAAAGATATGATTCATGAGCAACCAAATGTAGAAGGTGAAACTTCAATACACAAACAAATCACCTATTTGATGAACAAAATCATATAAGGTAAATACCACCTATCTTAGATCAAACGACATTGATTAAGATTATGTAGGAAGCGAATGATGTCTTGTATGTCATGGGGGTGATTATATAACCCTCTCAAGATTTTTGTTATGAGCTCAAGGTAATGTCAATTAAAGCAACATACCTCAAACATCATGAACCTCTAATCCCTTAAGGTATTGTCCAACCAAAAGTTAGAAGAGAAAGAAGATTTAGCTCTTTTAGGTCATCATGATGATCTTACAATTGGATGCAAGTCAATGACTCAAAGAGCATGGAATTAATGATCACATAATTCACAAAGTCATAAGTAAAGACCAATAATTCAATTTAGAATTGGATCACTGATGTCATAAAAGATACACATAATACAAATGTTACAACTATAATCACAAGATGATGACAATCTTAACAACAAAAACTAAAATGAGTTGTGCAAGTTAGGGATCTTATATGAATCAATCAAACTGGAATCAAAGCCCTAAACATGTTATGAGTACAAGATAAAGAGATGAGAATTAAATTCCCAAGGGATTGCATGAATGCATCACTCATTTCTCACAACTCATACAAGAGAACTCAAAATGAAAAACCTTTAAATTAAAGATGAGATATCCTTACAAGTGAGAGACATATCCTTGCTCAATTCAAAAGTCCATGGAAGGATCAAAATAAAATTCAAAAAGTCAACATTAGTTCAAAATTATTATTCACGCATCCATATCTGATGTTTTATCATTCATATCTTTCGTGTCAGATGTTTTATCATCCATTTCTTCTTATATCATGTTTCACCATGCTTTATCTGATGTCTAATCATCTATGTCCGATGTATTGTCATCTACATATGCTATATCTGATGTTTCACCACCCATACATTTGTTATTTGATGTTTCACCATGCTTCATCTGATGTCTCATCATCTATATCTGATGTATTGTCATCCATACATTTCTTATTCGATGTCTTGCTCATCCATCTTTCATATACGATGTATCGTCATCCATGTTTTGATGTATTATCATTCACGCATGCATATCTGATGTTTTATCATCCATATCTTTCTTGTCAGATGTTTTATCATCCATTTCCGCTTATATCACGTTTCATATTAGCTACTGAATTTTATGCCATTTTATCCTATAATTCTTCCTTCATTTCATCTATGCTTAATATCTTACACAGTTTGCTTCCCGTATGCTTTTGGAACTAGTTTTGACCTAGTTTGTGAATTAACTTTGCATGTGTGCATTGATAATGATGTTTGATGTTTGTTAATGGTTTGCATAAACTTTGTATATGTATGATGTGTCTACTGACCTCACTTCACATGACACCTTGCATGATTTCTCAATTACTTCTTTCCACTTTATTTTATTCCCCATTCTCTTGGTGGTTAGCTATTGTGCTATTGTTTGAGATGTGTTGTCATCATCCATTATCTTCTTGATGTATCGTCATTTGTAGATTATTGTTTGATCACTCCACCTTGTTATTTCTAATCCATCTGTTGAGTATGAAAGGGATTTCTATCTGATGTGTGAAGCTTTGTCTGACGTCTTGATGTGCACCTGAGGAGATTTCTCACACCATGCAATGAAGTTCTTTATTCTTAGTTTAGTTATTGGTTTATTCCAATTGGGCTGTAAAATTTAGACTTTTATTTGGACTATTGATTTGATACATCCCCATTCATAAACTTGTGTCCCCAGTCCCACATGGTTTGTAATAGTTTAGCATTTCTTCACCAATGAACACATAGCCTCCTCTTGGGCTCTTCATCAATGAAAAGGAGTTCATGATCGTTTTTTGATGCAACTTGGGCACACTTGGATGGTCGATGAGCTTTTCAGCAGATTTTTCTTACCTCGTGCGTGTTGAAGGGGCAACAGACTTTCTCCGTTAGGTATCATCATCACCTTCTTTATACATGATGTTTCACCATCATTTGCATGCATATTTTACATGATGTTTCGCCATCCATTTCTACTATCATGATGTTTTATCATCCATGCCTGATGTATCATCGCCCATGCATATTTTATCTTTCTTTATATGATGTTTTGCCATCCATGTCTGTTATCTTGAGGTTTTATCATCCATGCCTAATGTATCATCGCCCATGCATATTTTATCTTTCTTTATATGATGTTTTGCCATCCATGTCTACTATCATGATGTTTTATCATCCATGCCTGATGTTTTGTTATCCATGAATTTTATTATCCTTTACATGATGTTTTGCCATACATGTCTTATCATTCATTATAAGTGTGATTGTTCGCTTCTTTATCTCTTTTACGAGATTGCCATGTTCCCCATAGGATCTTTAGTTCACTCTTCTCCAAGTTTGAACTAAATAGACCTTAGGTTTGATATCCATGCATGATAACCTTAGGTGGATTCTTCCCTTTGTACACGTCCATAACGTAGGATCAACTTTGTCAAGTGCATTAAACCACTCTAATAATATGAAACTTTTTCTAAAGTAAAAAATACAAACCAATTAGTTTTAGGGTGTTTCGTCGTCCTGTTGCTAATGTTTCGTCGTCCAGTTGCTGATGTTTCGTCATCTCATCTTCTGATGTTTCCTCATCCCATTGCTGATGTTTCGTCATCCTGTTGCTAATGTTTCGTCATCATGGAGGTGTTTCGTCATTGTTTGTTGTTTCGTCTGCTAATCTAAAAAACACAAACCAACCAAAACAAGTGAGCCGAACTACGACGCTCTGACTTTCCCATTAGCAACCTTTGTAAATACGTAGGCATCCTGTCGCGGGGCTTGATAAAGCAACCTTTGTAAATATCTCCTTCTTTTCCCCGTGTTTTCTTTTTCTTTTATTCTTTTCTTTATTTCTTTATTCTTCTTTTCTTTTTTTGCATGCATTATACCATATATAGATATAGTTAGACTTTTACACTCATTAGATAGAAAGTAAAAGCGGATACCGTAGAGTACTACGGGCGCGTGGGGTGCCAATCCCTTCCCCTCGTGTAACAGACGTCCTTACCCGATCTCTCGGTTGCAAGACTGTGATTTCTTCGTTTCAGGTTTACTTGATGTTTACCTTTCCCTCTTGGCAGGATAAAAAATGTTCGATGGCGACTTCATTGATATATAGTTATATCCTTTGATTTTTTGGAACACAGTAATCATCGATTCGTCCATAATCACCCGGACACGAATCCAGCCTCACCACCCATCATCACCCTGGTCTGGTTATTGGCAATACAAGTCAAATTCCACACAATGGGAATTAACTTCACCAGAATGCATATGCATGCACAACACCAGCATGCAACATTCAATCAATCTATGAACACAACAATTATCATAAACCGAATCAAAACCAAAACATGATGTCCTCAACGATCGTGCACACAATCAGCAGCATAAACATACATTCCATTCACAAAATCCTGATACAATCAAATGCCACAGGCACACTACTGCATATACACCAAGTATGCATTGAATAACAAACCACTTAAATCGGAATTCGACATATTTTCAAAATAATTTCAAGTTACAGGAAATCCCTTCATTTCATAAAATAGAGCATCAAATTTAAGAAACAACGTCCAAAACAGCGCTCAAAATGGACTTACGGTTTGGAAGTTATGAATTCTTAAAGTTTGGAATTTTTCAAAAAGTAACAGTGGAACCCGGTTCCTCCCAGGGAGAACCCGGTTCCAACAAAGTTCAAAAACACGCCCCCTAGAAAAATGTATGGGGAACCCGGATCCTCCAGGCAGGAACCCGATTCCCAGCAGAAAAATCAGTTTTCTTTGAAAAAAATGAACTGGGAACCCGGTTCTTCCCCAGGAGAACCCGGTTCCTAGCAACCCAGAATGTTCCTTTTCTTGTTTTTATACCAGGAACCGGGTTCCTCCCACATGGTAACCGGTTCCTGCGACCTGCAGAACCAAAATTATGCAATTTTGACAGCATTATGCATACCAATTCAATTCCTATCAATCCCACACGAACCCAACATTCAAACGCAATATAATTGCACAATCCAACACCAGTAACATGCAATATAACATACTCTGATCATTCCTAATGATCCTATAACACACTAATTACTCAATTCTACACATTCCGACACCAAATTGCGATAATTCTATAAAAACCTAGAAATACTAAATTGAGAATTCTTAACATACTACGATCAATTCTATTGCAATCAAAACCGATAAGGCATGTTAATCAATCGAAATCACCCCTTACCTTGTGGGTTCTTCGAATTCTGGCAACTTTCACTCTTTTCCTCTTTCTCTTCTCTTCTCCAATGTTACGAATGATGAAAAACCTTCTATTCCTGTTTTTCCTTCTTTTCCCTTTTATTATTCCAATAAATAAATAAAATAATAATTAGGATAGGTAGAGTAGTTTACTCATCACACCCCCCCCCATTACTCCTCACACTCCCTATTCCTCCTTTCCTTTATTTAATTAATTAATTCCAATAATTCCAAATAGTAATAATTAACTCTAATTAAATTAATAATTAAAATTCTAATTATTTTAAATATTGAATTATTTGGGGTGTCATAAGTCTCCCCTACTAAAAAGAGTTTTCGTCCTCGAAAACGTACCTTAGACGAAAAGTTCGGGATACGAGTCCTTCATCTGACTCTCCAGCTCCCAAGTGACATTTCCACCTGCTGGTCCTCCCTAATCTACCTTCACCAGTGCTATCTCTTTACCTCGCAACTGTTTCAACTTTGGGTCCTCAATTCTCGCAGGCAATGTTTCCCGGTCAAATTATCTCGCATCTGTATATCATCTATCTGAATCTCATGAGACAGATCAACAATGTACTTCCTCAACTGAGACACATGGAATACATCATGCAAATTCGCAAGCGATGGCGGTAAAGCAATATGATACGCAACTTTTCCAACTTTCTTCGTAATCTGAAACGGACCAATAAAGCGCAGAGTTAACTTCTTTGACTTCAAGCCTCGGCCAATACCAGTCATCAGAGTAACTCGCATAAACATATGATCTCCTTCACTAAACTCGATATATTTCCTCCTCTTATCATGATAACCCTTCTGACGACTCTAAGAAGATCTCATCTTCTCCTGAATCATCTTAATCTTTTCTAAAGTCTGTTGGACAATCTCCGGTCCAATCACAACACTCTCTCCAGATTCATACCAACACAACGACGTCCGACACCTCCTACCATACAATGCCTCAAATGGAGCCATACCAATACTCGAATGAAAACTATTGTTGTAGGTAAATTCAATCAATGGTAAGTAGATATCCCAAGCTCCACCTTTCTCTAACACACAAGCTCTTAACAAATCCTCTAACGACTGAATCGCTCTCTCCGTCTGACCATCTGTCTGTGGATGATAAGCAGAACTCAATCGCAACTTAGTACCCAAAGCCTCTTGCAACCCTGTCCAAAACTTAGACGTAAACCTCGGATCTCTATCCGACACAATAATAGAAGGGATACCATGCAAACTTACGATCTTCTCGACATACAATTCTGCCAACTTCTCCATTGGATAATCCATTCTTATCGGAATAAAGTGAGCAGATTTTGTCAACCGATCAACAATAACCCAGATAGAATCACAATTCTTCGCTGTCCTCGGCAAACCAGACACAAAATCCATAGAAATGCCATCCCATTTCCATTTCGGAATAAACAACGGTTCCATCAATCCTGACGGTTTCTGATGTTCAATTTTCGACTTCTGACAAACCAAACAAGCATAAACAAACTCAGCAATTTCCTTTTTCATTCCAAGCCACCAAAACAACTTCTTCAAATCATGCTACATTTTAGTAGCACCAGGATGAATACTCAACCCACTACGATGTCCTTCTTCCAAAATACTCTTTCTAATCTCTGCAATATCCAGAACACACACCCTATCACCAAATCTCATAACGCCCTTCTCGTCAATCCGGAACTCACCTCCTTGATCCTGGTTGGTCAATGTCAATTTATCAACCAATCCCACATCCGATTTCTATCCATTTCGAATTTCTTCCAAAATACCACTAGTCAGCTTCAACATACCCAACTTAACACTATCAGAAGTAGTCTCACACACCAAACTCAAATCTCTGAATTGTTCAACTAAATTCAACTCACGAACCATCAACATCGACATATGCAAAGACTTTCTACTCAAGGCATCCGCAACAACATTTGCCTTACCAGGATGGTAATTCAAACCGAAATCGTAATCCTTTAGAAATTCTAACCACCTTCTCTGCCTCATGTTGAGCTCTTTCTGATCAAAGAGATACTTCAGACTCTTATGATCGCTGAATACCTCAAATCGAGAACCATACAAATAGTGCCTCCATAATTTCAGAACAAATACCACAGCTGCCAATTCTAAATCATGAGTCAGATAATTCCTTTCATGAATCTTCAATTGTCTCAAAGCATAAGCCACAACCTGCTTATCTTGCATCAACACACCACCTAAACCCATCAATGACGCATCACAATACACAACAAAAGACTTTGCCGGATTCGGCAAAATCAAGATCGGAGCACTAGTCAACCTCTTCTTCAGCTCTTGGAATCCTTTCTCACATTCAGTATCCCAAACAAACACCTGACCCTTTCTGGTCAACTTAGTCAATGGCAACGCTAATTTGGAAAATCCTTCAATGAACTTCCTGTTCATATACTCCATGAAAACACCAGGTGCATTAGTAACTCCAAACGGCATAATAGAATACTCATAATGTCCATACCTCGTTTTAAATGTAGTTTTCTAAATATCTTCCGTCTTCACCCGAATTTGATGATATCCAGATCTCAGATCAATCTTACTGAATACACAAGCCCCCAACTAATTGATCCATCAAATCATCAATCCTCGACAAAGGATACCGATTCTTGATTGTAACTTTGTTCAACTGCCTGTAATCAACACATAATCTCATTGTACCTTCCTTCTTCTTAACCAACAACACCGGAGCACCCCACGGCGAAACACTGGGATGAATAAATTTCTTCTCAAGTAACTCCTCCAACTGCTTCTTTAACTCAGACAATTCAGATGCCGACATGCGATAAGGCGCCATCGACACCGAACTAGTTCCAGGAATCAAATCTATAGTAAATTCCACTTCTCTCTCAGGTGGCAATTCACTAACGTCTTCCGGAAACACTTCTAGAAATTCATTCACCACTGGAAATCCATCACTCTTTGCCTTTCCCTCCGCTTCTATTGCAGAATACAACATAAACACCACTGCACCCTCTTTTACAGCTAGGTTCATCTGCTTAACCGACATAGTCACATCTTCGACACCAACCTCTTCAGGAAAAATAATCGTCTTCGCAAAACAGTTGATATGAACCTGGTTGAATTCCAACCAGTTCATTCCAAGGATGATATCAAGTTGTTCTAACGGTAGGCACACTAAATCCATACCGAAACCTCTACCAAAAATCACTATAGGACAATTCCTACAAACAAATGAAGTAGTCACTAAACCCGACGCAGGAGTGTCAATAACCATACTTTCATCCATATTAGAAATATCCAAGTTCAATCTTTTAGCACAATCCAAAGTAATAACAGAATGTGTCGCTCCAGTATCAATAATCGCAATCAAAGGAATGTCATTCATAAAACATGTACCTTTAATCAACCGATCATCTGGCTTGGTCTCTGACCCAGACAATGCGAACACTTTACCACTAGCTTGCTCCTTTTTGGGTTTTGTACATTGAGGACGAGTATGACCCTCCTCACCACAGTTGTAACAAGTCACCACTCTTACTCTGCAATCGTTAGCCACATGACCGATTTTCCCACACTTGAAACACATCCTATCATTACTCTTGCAGTCCACCATACGATGTCCCGTCTCACCGCACTTAAAGCACTTAATGGAAGAACCAGAATCTCCCCCACTAGGCTTCTTCCAACCACCGGATCTCTGATTATTCCTATCATAAGGCTTACCACGATCCATCTGTTGCTTACCTTTCCGATCAACATACCCTCGAGCATTCGTCTTAGTACTAGCAAGATCCTCTTCTAGAATCCTACTACAGTCTACTAAATTAGGAAACCTCCTGATGTGCTGATACCTGATACCCTGCTTGATCTCATCACGAATACCATTCTCAAACTTGATGCATTTGGAAAATTCTCCATCTGCATCGTTAGTATAATGAGCATAGTACTTCGCTAACTCCGTAAATTTCGAAGCATACTCACTCACAGTCTTATTACCCTGTTTGAGCTCCAGAAACTCAATCTCTTTCTTGCCCCGAATGTCTTCAGGAAAATACCTCCTCAGAAATACCCTCCTGAACACAACCCAATTCAGTGCAACTCCATCTTGCTCCATCTCTATCCTGGTAGCAACCCATCAGTCATCAGCTTCCTCCGCCAGCATGTGAGTACCATATCTCACCTTCAACTCATCAGCACAATCAATCACTCTGAAGATCCTCTCGATCTCCTTCAACCACCTCTGAGCACCTTCGGGATCATGTGTGCCCTTGAACAATGGAGGATTATTCCTCTGGAAATTCCCCAACTGCCTATCAGCACAGATACCAGCTCCCTGTTGATTCCCTCCAAGCACACCAGCCAGCATTCCCAAGGCTTCTGCGATAGCAGCATCGTCTCTTCCGTTACCTCTTCCGGCCATTGTTCTGTAACATCACAAAACAATCACATCAGCACACAAGTATCGACAGTGTTACCTTGCACTAGTCACATACAAAAGGGATAACGACACTAAGACACGACCGACTATGCTTTGATACCACTGTTGTAACACTCCTTCTAAAATACCCCGCGAATATATTGATTAAATCAGATGTAACACGTAAAACAAGGGATGTCACAATTCGGAAATAAAATAAAACCTCAATAAACAATAGCCATGCTTCACTGAAGGACTTATCAAAATAATCAATCAAATTGATATCATGTTTTACACAGCGGAAAAATACCACAAAACCAAAACGGAATAAAGCCAATTCATAATTATTCCCAAAATAACTCAAAATAACAATTGAATACTAAATAATTTCTCAACTAAACGTTCCCCAGTGTTACAACCTATCAGAGCATGACACTAACACGCGGACACAAAATAACATAGCTGTAGAGCCATCCTCACCAACTCCTGAGCTGCTAACTTTAATCTGAAATCATTAAAGTAAGGGTGAGATTTCTCATAATTAAGATGCATTATAAGTTCCTCAGACAACATAATATCACAAGCATATTAATCCACCCATTCTAGCATAATTCAGATTTCGACACATAGTTACAACCACACAATCCATTATGCACAACAATAACAACAAGAGAATTGTAACACTGGAAACCATCCTATCATGTTACAATTCCATGCAAATACAAATACAGACGCAATGCATGTGGTACCAAAACGTGACCAAGTCACACACGATCCATCATCACCCGGATACAGGAATCATCGATTCGTCCATAATCACCCGGACACGAATCAAGCCTCACCACCCATCATCACCCTGGTCTGGTTATTGGCAATACAAGTCAAATTCCACACAATGGGAATTAACTTCACCAGAATGCATATGCATGCACAACACCAGCATGCAACATTCAATCAATCTATGAACACAACAATTATCATAAACCGAATCAAAACCAAAACATGATGTCCTCAACGGTCGTGCACACAATCAGCAGCATATACATACATTCCATTCACAAAATCCTGATACAATCAAATGCCACAGGCACACTACTGCATATACACCAAGTATGCATTGAATAACAAACCTCTTAAATCGGAATTCGACATATTTTCAAAATAATTTCAAGTTACAGGAAATCCCTTCATTTCATAAAATAGAGCATCAAATTTAAGAAACAACGTCCAAAACGGCGCTCAAAACGGACTTACGGTTTGGAAGTTATGAATTCTTAAAGTTTGGAATTTTTCAAAAAGTAACAGTGGAACTCGGTTCCTCCCAGGGAGAACCCGGTTCCCACAAAATTCAAAAACACGCCCCCTGGAAAAATGTATGGGGAACCCGAATCCTCCAGGAAGGAACCCGGTTCCCAACAGAAAAATCAATTTTCTTTGAAAAAATGAACTGGGAACCGGTTCCTCCCGGAGAACCGATTCAGCAATCCGAATCTTCCTTTTCGGTTTTATACCAGGAACCCGGTTCCTCCCACATGGGAACCGGTTCCTACGACCTGCAGAACCAAAATTATGCAGTTTTGACAGCATTATGCATACCAATTCAATTCCTACCAATCCCACACGAACCCAACATTCAAACGCAATATAATTGCACAATCCAACAGCAATAACATGCAACATAATAATTAGGATAGGTAGAGTATTTTACTCGTCACACCCCCCCCCCATTACTCCTCACACTCCCCATTCCTCCTTTCCTTTATTTAATTAATTAATTCCAATAATTCCAAATATTAATAATTAAGTCTAATTAAATTAATAATTCTAATTCTAATTATTTTAAATATTGAATTATTTGGGGTGTCACAGCGATTTCCGACGCGGTGGAGTTACAAATTTTCGGTGAAGCAACACAAAACCAGTCACAAATTCGTGACCAGAAGGAAAAGGTGAAGAAGAAGATGTCTGATAAATGATGATCGAGGACCATGCACCGCCCGCCGCCGTGGCCTCCACCGCCAGATTCCGGCGAGTGTCTTCTCCGTGACGTTTTTAGAGAGCGAGAGAGTGTGAGGTTAGAGAGAGACAGGAAACGTATTATGATTAGGCTGAGTGTTAACACTCTTGTTTTGTTAATTAAGCATTGATTATTGGCTAACCCAGCGGTGACAAGTGTCACCGTCTGTTTGATTATTTTGTGATTCTATGCAGGTGTACTCACCACACCAGCCGTGTTCCCTCGCCTCCTAATTGTTGGATCTCGCTAGATCATCATCAAGTCATCATCATTGTCATCGGACGCATGTGATCCCTTCAAGCCCTGATCAGACGCTCCAAGATGCAAGCCCATGATGCACTCCTGGAACCTCAGCATACTGGATCCTGCGCAGACTTATTGGGCTTGGCCCAACGAATTGCTTTTCAGCACCCCGTGTTTACTTGCATTTCTGGCCCATATACTCATATTTTTATTTGTTTTGTTCATGATCTCATTTTCTTTTGATTTCTACCAAATAATAAAATTGTAAAAATATTATTTTGGTTAATTATTTAATTAGATTAAAAGATGTCGTTTAGTTTAATTAATTATTTTGTTGATTAATTTTATTAAATAAAATTATTTAATTTAATTAGTTATTAAATTGATTTCGATTAGTTTGTATCATTTGTCTATCAAGACTTTTTATTGTATTGTCGATTCTATGCATCTCTAATTGTAAATTTTCTTTCCCATTCTCATATGGATCAAAATAGTTTAGAATTTCATTTCCTTGTAGCTTAGGATTTTATTTCTCCGCATGCTTTGATCATCATTTAATTATTGCCACAATACTCATCTCGTTGTTGTTATTGCCATGGATTTGTGATCGATCGTGATACAACCTGGATGACTTGATTATTGGATGATCGAGATAAGACCAAAAGGGATACTCATCATCAAGGGAATTCAAGGATGATTTATGAATATTTTTCTTATCTTGTGCGCAATGAAGAGGCAACGGACCTTCTCCGTTAGGTATCATCGTCGCTCTCCTTACTTCTTTCTCGCACCATGTGCATATATGCTTCATGCATGCTTCATCTGATGTCTCATTATCTATGTCTTGATGTATTGTCATCTATGCATTCTTTATCTGATGTCTCATCATCTACGTCCGATGTATTGTCATCCACATATGCTATATATGATGTTTTACCATCCATACATTTGTTATTTGATGTTTCGCTCATCCATCTTCAATACGATGTATCGTCATCCATGTTGTGATGTATTATCATTCACGCATGCATATATGATGTTTTAACATCCATATCTTTCTTGTCAGATGTTTTATCATCCATTTCCACTTATATCATGTTTCACCATGCTTCATCTGATGTCTCATCATCTATGTCTGATGTATTGTCATCTATACATTTCTTATCTGATGTTTCGCTCATCCATTTTCATCTGATGTATCGTCATCCATGTCCTGATGTATTGTCATCTATACATTTCTTATCTGATGTCTCGCTCATCCATCTTTCATATACGATGTATCGTCATCCATGTTTTGATGTTTTATCATTCATACATTTCTTATCAGATGTTTTATCATCCATTTTTGCTTATATCATGTTTCACCATGCTTCATCTGATATCTCATCATCTATGTCCGATGTATTGTCATCCGCATATGCTATATTTGATGTTACACCATCTATACATTTGTTATTTAATGTTTTTCTATTCCATCTTCATATGATGTATCGTCATCCATGTTTTGCTGTGTTATCATTCACGCATGTATATCTGATGTTTTATAGTTCATATCTTTCTTTTCAGATGTTTTTGAAACAACCGGCCAAAAAATCAAAGGATATAACTATATATCAATGAAGTCGCCATCAAATGTTTTTTATCCCTCCAAGAGGGAAAGGTAAACATCGAGTAAACCTAAAACAGAGAAATCACGGTCTTGCAACCGAGAGATCAGGTAAGGAAGTCTGTTACGTGAGGGGAAGGGATTAGCACCCCACACGTCCGTAGTACTCTACGGTATCTGCTTTTACTTTCTATCTAATGGGTGTAAAGGTCGAACTATATTTGTATATGGTATAATGCATGTAAAAAAACGAAATGAGGATAAAGAAACAAAGAAAAGAATAAAAGAAAGAAAACACGGGGAAAAGAAGGATGGTTTGTGTTGGTTCGGCCCACTTGGGAAAGTCAGAGCGCCGTAGTTTGGACCACTTGTTTTGGTTGGTTTGTGTTTTTTAGATTAGCAGAAGAAACAGCAAATGATGACATTACACCTCCATGATGGCGAAACATCAGCTACAGACAGCATGACGGAACATCGGCAGATGGGATAACGAAACAGCAGAAGACGGAATGACGAAACATCAGCAGCAGAATGACGAAGCATTAGAAGATGAGATGACGAAACATCCTAAAACTAATTGGTTTGTATCTTTTACTTTAGAAAAAGTTTCATATTATTAGAGTGTTTTAATGCACTTGACAAAACAAGATTTTAGCTTTAAGGATGCAAAAAGGATAAAGGTAAAATGGCTAAGGGAAACTAACATACTTCTAATCCTAATGTTATCATACAAAGTTGATCCTAAGTTAAGGGTATAAACAAGGGGAGGAATCTACCTAAAGTTATCATGCATGGATGCCTAACTTAATGTCTAAACTTGATAACTAACCTAATCGAGTAAACCTAAGGGGAATCTATAAAATCAATCATCTTGGTTAGAAAACCAAGTGAGAAGAGGGGTAGAATCAAGTAAAGTTCTTTAGCAAAAGCACACAAACTAAGGACTAACAAGTGCTAAGAAAAGGAAAAGAAGAAGAAGATGTGGTGGAATCAAGTGAATGATGTTCATACAAAGTGCCATGTGAAGTGAGGTCAGTAGACACAACATTCATTTACAAAGTTTATACAAACCTTTAACAAACATCAAACATCACCATAAACATACACATACAAAGTTAGTTCACAAACTAGGTCGAAACTAGTCCTAAAAACATACGAAAAGCTAATTGCGCGAAGTGTTAGACTTAGATTAAATGAATGGACAATTAAAGAGTAAAATGACATAAAATTAAGTAGCTAACATGTTAATTTTTCATTTACATCATACAAATAAACCACAAAGATTCATGAACAAAAAAATCTACCAAAAGCGCGTAAACATGCAACAATCGTGTGTTGTGAAGTGAATCCAAGTGTGTGAGACTTATGATATGCAAAGAAGGTGTAAAGATGAAGTGATTACTGTACCAACATCATATGAAAGAATTAATAACCAAATCATAAAGAAAATGTCACAAATATGCAATTACAACATTAGTGCGAAAACTAGTCGAAATGTTTGACTTAGGAAGTGTTTACAAGTTAAAAGAAGCCATGGAAAGGCAAAGATGAAAAGAGATGAAACAAGAAATAACAACATACACAAATTACAGTATCAAACACATCATCTCACCAATCAGATAATTCAAATATTCACTCTAAGGATTCACACACAAAACACTTAAGAAAAATGCATTCGATTCATACAAGTGCGGGCAAACGTGTGCGCGCGCGCGCGTGTGTGTGTGTGTGTCTGTGTGTGTGTGTGTTTAGGAATACTTGTGCTAAGTGTCACATGGTGGTGGGATTAGGACCAACATAATGAAGAAATACTCATGATATACACTATCAAGTTAAGAACTTGACCTAGAATGCAACTAGAAATCGAACGAATTATGATTAATGAATGAAGGAAAAGGAATTCACCTCATAGAATAAAATGACATGGAGGAAGTATCTATAATTGTAATAATTCATTATCATCATTTACATAATCATCATGAAGATTCACAAACAAAGGAAACTAAGAGAGCCTAAGTATGCATCTAGAAGTGTGTAGTGAAATGTGCATAGATATGAAATAGTGAACATGCCTTGTGGTGTCATTTTTGAGTGAAGTCAGTGATGGAAACATAGATATTACATACATGTTAGACTCAAACAAATTATAATCACCTCAAAAGAAAATCTACACAAGACTTAATACAAGGAAAACTAGTCAAGAATTTGGCCTAAACATGCATCTAAGAATCAAATGAAGCATGGCATTGCATAGATGAAGAGGCATGAACATTTAGAAGATGTAAAGGAATGAAGGTTAGTGGTTATCATGGTAGATATGTACTCATGTCATATTGTAATACGGTGAACTGACTTTGTAGGATTTTGTGTATCCAAATGTGCGGATAGCAAGAGTCGCCACCGACTTTTATTTTTATCCAATTAAGGGAAGGTAAAAGTAACAGAAAAAGACCTTCGTTAGATTCTGATTTCGGAAGAATGGTTATGAAAAGGGAAGGTATTAGCACCCCTTTCCATCCGTAGTTATCTACGGGCTCTTAGTTGCTTTCTAGATCACTTTTTAAAATTGCTTTCTGTGTGTTTGAAAAGATGTTTTTGAAAAGAGGCATTTCGCTTTGATTTTGTAATGACTCATGTAGGAGTGTATACAAAATGTTCGGAAATGTTTCATTTTGAAAAGAGTTTGAACTTTGAAAAAAGTGTGAGGTGCAAAAGTATTTGATAGAGCAAGCAACTAAGAGACTTATTTACCCGAATTGGTCGTTTCGTATTTTTACTTTCCTTTAGAATAGCGCTAGCCGTACCATTAGTTAGTAGGTAGCTCCATTCGTTGGATGTAAGCGGGACATTCGAAGGGACATCGTATGGTCATAGAAGGCAACTTGTAGGAAGTATCCTAGCACATTCGAAGGACTATCATCATTTTCGTAGGCGACAATCGAGGGTCAAGATCATGTATTCGGAGGCGACATCGTGGGTCTTATGATCTTTGTATCGAAGGGACTATGATGATTTGTTTTGAAGGCAACGGTGCTAGAATACCTCTACGTTCGAGGGACATGACCATTTGAAATCGTAAGGCAACGAGAGAGAATTACCCTAAGGGGTGCATGTGTGAAAGAAGTGTGTTGAATTCGAGTATTTTATCTTGCAAATTAGTGGGCTATGTTCATTATTATCTTGCCATACACGCCTAGTTACTAGCAATTTATAGGGTGCGGAAATTAAAATGCGGAATGTAAAATGCGGAAAGGTAAATCCTACGCTATTACATGGCTTTGGGGCAGATACATAATTTAAAAATGCAGAAAATAAAAGTCCTAAGTTAAACTATTACATCCCATAGACAGTTACATTATTGGAAAATAATATGATAAAAAGGTAAAGAAAAAATCGTCTGAATCGGATCAACCTGTACAAAAAGAAGAAATCGGAAAATGCAATATGAATCGAACAAGAGAAAAAATGTTAGAAAAATGCAAATTTTAATATGAGAAAATTAATACATGCTGGAAATAAGATAAATAACCTAAGATAATTTTTTTGGAATTTTTGGATACATTTTAGTAATTAAAAACTAATTTATAATGATTTAAATGCTAAAATAAAAATAAAATAAATATGCATGCAAAAAATTTTTTTTTTTATTTATTAAATTAAATAAAAATTTTCAGAATATGAATGCAAAAAGAATAAATATTTTTGGTAATTTTTTAATGCATAAATAAAATATGAAAATAAACTAAAATAATATGCAAATATTAAAATATAGAAAATATGAAAATATGCAGTTTGTGAAAAAAGAAAACAAAACCAGCCCTGATAGGAATCGAACTCATGACCCTTGAAGGTATCTGGCAACAGGGAACGACTTAACCACCACGCCATGTGTCATCTGGTGTTATGGAATGGAAACGTGGGATCAAGAGTGCACACGCGTCGCTGTTTGGATAAGTCAAAGCACAATCAGCATGGTGGGGTCCTCGCTGGATTAATGAACGAATCAGAGATCGCCATAGAGCCACGCAAGCCCACGCCGGAGTCAATACGTTCAACGACGCCGGAGCCCTAGCTCCGGTCGTCTTCTCCGATTGCCCAAACCTGCAAACTGGGAAAATACGCAAGATAAATAATTCTAAGGTACCCTACCCCCCCTAAATCGAGGGCTGCGAACACGATGGTGCCATTAGTTTGCCCTGAAAACGCCTGTATCAACCGGTTCGATTCAAACAGTTCAACCTGCCCTAGCTATGGTGATTTGAGTTCTACACGTCTAAGCTTGCATGTAAGGCTTCATTCATGACCTAACAAGCATCCTGGATCGATACAAACACACAAGAAACGTTAATAATGCATGGATAATGAGATTCGAATTTCAAAAATATACCAAATCGGAGTGAGGTACTGGGCACGATTCTGGATGGTTTTGCTTCAGGTGAGGGATGGTTTCGATTGCTGGAAACCTCAGGAAGGTATTTGGATGGTTAGTTTGCCTTGAAACTTGCTGAAAACAAAAATTCGAATTTTTGGATTCTTGAAAAATTTTGCCAAAGTTTTGGATAGTTTTAGGGTTAGGTCTTTTCGTCTTTTGGCTTGTGTGTATTGCTTGATATTTATAGGAGGTTTTGGAAGAGAAAAAACAAAGAAAAAAGATTGGAAATTGAATGTGCAAATATTTTCCTTGAAAATAAAATCAAATTTTGAAGAAAATATGATTTTCTCATCAACGCCATGGCTTGCACGAATTTGGTAAGTGTATTGGGCTTTCTTGGACATTAAGAGAGATATAAATCCAACTTAATTGAAAAAAATAACTTAATTTTCATATTTTACATAATTTATTTTTGAATTAAATGTTATAAAATTCAAATATAAATCACAAAAATAGAAAATTACCAAAGCCAAGCATTTATGGGTCAAGAATAACATCATGAACAAGTTTGGATCAAAAGATTATAGGCCCATTTGGAAAATTTTGCAATTTGACCAAAATGTCCTTTTGTGCAATTGTCCAAAATTGCCCTTCTGAAGAGTGTATCTTGCTCAATTTTCCACATTTTTGAGTGTTCTTGGACTTTTTGGAAAGCTCTAAGAGTCCTTTAAACAATGTATTTGGTCTCATCTCAATTGGAGTTACCATGCTCAATATATCTTCAAAACAAAAAGTTGACTTTTTGTTGACTTTGAAAATGACCTGTAATGTTTTGAGCCATACCTCTCAAATGAAGCATTTTTTGGACATTCTTGTGAGACATGAAGTTGTAGGGAATTGAATTTCCTTCAAAATGAGCTTTGGTGGGAAAATTTCTGAGAAAGTATGAGAAAGTTATGATCAGTCAAAGTTCAGTTGACTTTTCACCTAGAAACCCTAATTTAGAAAGTTTGACTTTTAAGCAAATCTTGAGTTTTCTTGATGAATCATGATCAACCCTTGATCAAATGATGAATATAACTTCAAAATGAGGATGTTGACCAAAAATCAGAAGTTTTGACTGTATGTTGACCACAGTTGACTTCTTGTCCAATACAACTGATTTTCAACCATCTGAGCAATTGTCTGAGGAAACTTGACTTGTGAGGCTTGAAACTTGACATGGAGAATCTTTGAAGCATATGAGGAGGCATGATGAAAATTGGAGATATTGGAAGTCCATCTGGAGCTGAGAAATACCAAACCCTAGTTTGGGTTGATTGCCTAGGAGAGAGTTTGTCTGATCAACTCTTGAGAAATCCTTGAGTATGGATGTATGGAATGTCTTGAGAAGATGGAGGGCAAATTTTGGGGTATGACAGCTGCCCCTGTTCAATATTCTTGTATTGGAAGGTTTAGATTGGCATGCGTGCCTTTCGTGACCTGGAGGTAGAAGATGATTGAACACTTGAGTACACCTAAAAATTTGCACTCGCTGGTGACACAGGAATGGGCTTACAGATGCCATTTGGAGAAGTTGAAGACTTCGCTGGGGAATGAGTCGTACGCTAGACTCGGGATTGTCCGTAGGAGAACTGGCGGGGATGGGCTTAAGATGCCATCTGGAAAGCTCGATGCTGAGGAGTGAGCCATACGCTAGGCTCTGTAGGCACTTCAGGAAGTAGAGGGGATGGGCTTAAGATGCCATCTGGAGAGAGTCGTACGCTAGACTTAGTATTCGCCTTTGAATGAAGTTATTGGTTTGTATTGATTTTTTAACCAAATATGCAGCATTCTGAAGGTGGAGAAATGTTGACAAGTAGTCGGGGATGGGCTTAAGATGCCATCCAGGGCAACTGAGTCGTACGCCAGACTCTGTAGTTGTTGTTGATAATAAGAGAAAGTCATAACAGATCTTCGTGCCGATCGCTCTGAGGGGATGATAATTTGGCAAAGTGTGGATGGTTTCCCTGTTGTGTATCGGGCGTTGATCCATTGCCTGTTTTATCGGAGGATAACTTGTGATCGTTCGGATAAGGTTTCCCGTCTAGCTTCGGGTATTAATCCTGGATCCACTGTTGGAGAACAGCGAGGGTGGTCGTTCAGATAGTTTTCCCGTCGAGATTCGGGGCTTAATCCTGGACCCGTTTGCGTCGGAAGTGATTTTCACCTGTTTTGGAGAAAACAAGAGAAACTTTGATAGAATATTGGTTAGTTTTATGCAAAGTATGATGCATGAAGATGTATATGAATGTATGAATGACAGATGCATATGAATTATGAGTAATGTATGAATGATAGATGCATATGAATTATGAGTAATGTATGAATGATAGATGTTGTGGTATTTCAAAACATATCCATCTTGAAGAAGATGTGAATGTTCTGCTTTGGAGATTTCTGACTTTTGTTTGAGGATGGAGATCCTGAGAAGAAGGACAACTTCGATTCCTCCGGTGCACTATCCGACCAAGTCTCGGGCCTAGATACGGCTGGGGGAGGTAGAGATTGAGAAACTCGTTGTTGGAGATCTCACATACAGACCCTGCTGGGGAGACTCTGAGAGGAAGTTCATTGGGGATCCTGTATGTAGACCCTGCTGGGAAAAATTTGGAGGCGCTCTACTGGGGGTTTTGAGCGTAGATGCCACTGGGGAGCATTTGCTGGTTGCTGGGAGACCGGGTCGGAAGAGTCTGGAGTCTCTGACAGGGGAATAGAAGATGTAGATTTCCTCCGGTGCACTATCTGACCAAGTCTTGGGCCCGGAAATTATTGAGAATTTCATAAGTAGACCCTACTGGGGAGAGTCTGGGAGGTACTCTACTGGGGATTAAGAGGCGCAGGTTTCCTCTGGTGCACTACCTGACCAAGTCCCAAGTCTGGACACTACTGCTGGAAAAAAGGGGAATTGTTGGGAGACATTCTGCTGATGATAAATATCTCGGCTGGGGATGAAGTGTTATTGCTCGAAGATGGGCGCAATCTGGTTACGTTGAGTGGAATCACTGCTTAGGGATTTTCCTCTACTCCGCTGAGGGGAGGTTTATGGTGAGCGTAATCTCTGTAGGGATCAATGCTCTGTGGGGAACCGGATTAGTGACTTTTGTCGTCCTCTGCTGGGGACATCTCAATTACTTTTGCATGTCCGCTTTTCGTATGTTTGTGAAGAGATTTTTATTGTCAAGTGCGTATAATCATTCAAAGCAAACGTTGGACTTATTGCAAACGACAACAACAAGAATTGTAAAGAGAAAGAACTTGCATTTATTTGAAAGGTGGCGTATGGCCAAGTAGTTTGTACACAAGAAAAGTAAAAAGCTATGTGGAAACAATCTCGTTAAGTTCCAACTATGCTAGTACTCATATATTTCAACTATCTCATCTCCTTGCTGTCAGTAGAAAGTGAGTAGACTGATCTTCGCCATTTGAATCTCGAATGTTGATAGTAGTCGAAGTAGATGATCCGAAGAGACATAGTCGTACGCTTAAATCCCTAACTTTTGCCTAGACCGCCTTTCGGGTTTCACCCCGGATACCCTTTTTGCCCAAGCCTTTTCGGTTTTCGACTTGCGGGTGTACATGTTTTGTATATATCCTTAACTTTTGCCCGAACCTTTTGGTTCGCCAGATGCCCTTATTTTTGCCTAGGTCATCGACCTAGCGGGTCTCTTTATCGTAGTATTTTTGACTATGTCTGCGTTCACGAGGTGTGGGAAGTCTTCACCATCCATGGTGCTAAGTATCATAGCTCCGCCGAAAAATACTGTCTTGACTACAAACGGTCCCTCATAAGTGGGAGTCCATTTGCCCCTGGGATCACCTTGTGGAAGAATGATGCGCTTGACTACTAGATCACCGACTTGGTAGACTCGGTGCTTGACCTTCTTGTTAAATGCTCTGATCATTCGCTTCTGATAGATCTGTCCATGGCAGATGGACGTGAGTCGTTTCTCATCAATCAAATTAATTTGGTCAAGGCGAGTCTGGACCCAATCGTCTTCTCCTAACTCTGCCTCCTGGAGGACTCTGGTTGAGGGTATCTGAACCTCGATGGGTAGGACGGCTTCCATACCGTATACAAGAGAGAAGGGGGTTGCCCCTGTTGATGTTCGTACTGTAGTGCGATAACCATGAAGAGCAAATGGTAACATCTCATGCCAATCTTTGTAAGTCATTGTCATCTTCTGTATGATCTTCTTAATGTTCTTGTTGGCGGCTTCCACTGCGCCATTCATCTTAGGCCGATAAGGAGAAGAGTTGTGATGCTTGATCTGGAACTGCGTGCAGAGTTCGGTGATCATCTTGTTGTTGAGATTAGAACCATTATCTGTGATAATCCTTTCGGGAGTGCCATACCGACAGATAAGATTATGTTTGATGAATCGAGCCACAACATTCTTGGTAACAGATGCAAACGAGGCTGCTTCTACCCACTTGGTGAAATAGTCAATTGCCACAAGGATGAAATGATGTCCATTGGAAGCTGTGGGCTTGATTTCTCCAATCATGTCAATGCCCCACATTGCAAAAGGCCAAGGAGCGTTAAAACATTCAGTCTCGTGCACTTTGTGCATAACCGGCATTTGTGACAAGATCGAGCGTAGCGGTGACAATCAGCTTCCATGGTGGACCAATAGTAACCTGTTCTCAAAATCTTCTTAGCCATGGTATGTCCACTGGAGTGGGTACCAAATGCGCCTTCGTGTAACTCTTCCATGATACGTTCCGCTGTTTTCTGGTCTACACAGTGGAGTAAGCACAAGTCGTGGTTGCGCTTGTATAGGATTCCATTGCTGAGGAAGAATTTGGATGCAAACCTTCTCAAGAACTTCTTATCATTGACAGATGCCCCTGCGGGATATTCCTGAGTCTCAAGATACCTCTTCACATCATAGTACCAAGGTTTCTCCTCTGTATCGAGCTCGTGACAATACGCTGGTTCGTCAAACTTCTCAATAATGATCTGGGGAGCCTCGTTGTCCCATCTAACCTTGAACATAGATGACATGGTAGCCAATGCGTCTGCCAACTGATTCTCTTCTCGTGGAATATGATCAAAAGTAATCTCTTCGAAGTAGGGGATCAAACTTAGAACATGCTCTCGATACGGAATGAGATTCGGATGCTTCGTATCGCCTTAATCGGTGATCACTAAAGCTGAGTCTCCATACACTTGCAAGAACTTGATTCTTAAGTCAATAGCAGCTTTGATACCCATAATGCACGCTTCGTATTCGGCCATGTTGTTAGTGCAACTGAAGCACAATCTGGCGGTGAACGGAGTATGTCCGCCTGTAGGGGATGTGATGATGGCGCCAATGCCATTGCCAAGTGCGTTTGAGGCTCCGTCGAAGACCATGGTCCATCGGGATCCTTGTTCGGGTCCTTAAATGCAGGCCTTCTTCTTCGTAACTAGTAAAACATCTTCATGGAAATTGACGCATAGGTGATAGTCATCTACGCGATGAGCCAAATGATCGGCTACTACACTTCCTTTGATGGCTTTACGAGAAGTGTCTTGAATGTCGATTCGGTCAAGATCATTTGCCATCTTGCTATTCTTCAGGAGCTGGTTTCTCAAATATGTATTTTATCGGATCCATCTTGAAATCAACAAGGTAGTGTGAGTCAACATATCTGCCTTAGTCGGCGAGAGCCAGCCAGCGTTGCAAGTTTTCTCAAGTGAGTATCTTGTTTCACGATCGGTAAACTTCTTGCTAAGGTAGTATATTGCATGCTCTTTTCGACTGACTCGTCATGTTGCCCCAACACACACCCATTGAGTTCTCTAACATCAAGTACATGATAAGAGGTCTTCCTTGGAGGGCATCGGGATGGGAGGATTCTGTAGGTACTCCTTGATTTTGTCAAAAGCGATCTGGCAATCGTCATTCCATTCCACTACTTGATCTTTCTTAAGTAACTTGAAGATTGGCTCACAAGTAGCAGTTAGGTGTGCAATGAATCTGGCAATGTAATTCAATCGGCCCAAGAAACCTCTGACTTCCTTCTCTGTACGGGGAGCTGGCATCTCTTGAATGGCTTTAACCTTGGCAGGGTCGACCTCAATACCTTTACCGCTGACAACAAAACCTAGGAGTTTCTCGGATCTGACTCCAAAAGTGCACTTGTTAGGATTAAGCCTTAGTCTGTACTTTTTCAACCTATCAAATAGTTTCTGCAAATGATCAAGATGTTCTTCCTCAGTCTGTGATCGAGCTATCATGTCGTCGACGTAGACCTCTATCTCGTGATGAATCATATCATGAAACAATGTCACCATAGCACGCTGATAAGTGGCACCTGCGTTCTTCAGTCCGAGCGGCATAACCTTGTAGCAGGAAGTGCCCCACTGTGTAACAAAAGTAGTCTTCTCCATGTCTTTGGGAGCCATCTTGATCTGATTGTAACCGAAGAAACCATCCATGAAGGAGAAAACCTTATGCTGAGCAGTGTTGTCAACCAGAACATCAATATGAGGGAGTGGAAAATCGTCTTTCGGACTCGCTTTGTTCAGATCTCTGTAATCCACACACATTCGTACTTTGCCATCCTTCTTAGGTACGGTACCACGTTTGCAACCCATGGATAGGAAATGTGACTAAGAAACCGCATTGAGCGCTTCATAACTTGCTTTGATTTTCTCGACATCTCGGACGCATACAACGAACCTTTTTTGGGAGAAAACCTTCTTTCAATCGGTGTACCACAATATCAATGTCTAAACCCGCATGTCTTCATATGACCAAGCAAAACCTCGATATAGTCTCGTAGCATGCCAATCTTTCCTTGACAGTTCTTAAGACCCGCTCCTATCTTGATCTCTTTTACATCTTCTTGATACCCAAATTCACAACCTCAACTTGCTCTTCGTGTGGTCAGATAACTCGCTCTTCTTCTTGTGATCGGCAAGTTCTCCTGGCACTTCACAATCTTCCTCACTTTCATCTTGACTTGGTAGATCGGATTGTCAAGTCATATTTAGCACTAGCATAAATTATTAACGAGATTCGAGTGATTCTGCGGTGTATCCGTGGGTGTGTGTAAGAAACACATAGCTTTTGAAGGGGTGATAAAGTAAAAGAAAGAAAACAAACAAATGAATGCAAAGTCCAACGAATTTATTGAATGAAAATACGCAAGCAATGATAATAACCCTCATAAGCGAGCCATGATGCCCCGGGCAAGGCACTAGGCTTTCAAAGTTTATTGTTCAAAACATAAAGAAATACGAAAAGCAAAATAAAACAAGAGCAATTACTCCTGGCTAAAGGAGATTGGTATGACGTCTTCAGTCTTCCAATTGCTGAGCCCTTTGTCTGGAGTAGGAAAGATCCACTTGCTGATGTCGAAGTCGTTGTCGTCGTCTTCTATAGCATGGATTCCATTCTGGCTGATGCGGAAAGGAAGTTGGCCGGCACGTTCGCGGCGTATCATCTTCTGACCCTTGATAGTGAAGCCTAAACCAGTCTTGTCAAATTTGAAGGGAAGATCAGGGAGCTGACCCCAAACAGTACTACCTCCTTGTTCAACAGCAGCTTGAGCATCTTTCAGTGAGGCCATCCTAGGCGGACCTTGAGCAACTTCGGGAGTGATAGGAGAGTCAACGGGCATGACTCGGGATTGTTTCAAAAGCTCGAAGTCTCAAAATTCACCCTCCATCTCGAGGTATCGGAATGGTAGATGGTGACCATATACTCTTCACCACACCTGTAACAACCTTCCCTTTCACCGGGTACTTGACCGATGCAAGGTAGAGGTAACGTCGCCCCATGTATCCAAGGCGTCCAAGTAGGCAAGAGTAAGTGGACGGATGTCCATGACGAAGAAAGTGGAGTCAAAAGTCAGGAACCGACTTTAACAGCAGTGAGCTCTCAAGTAATGTTCGCTTAGAACCATCAAAAGCTCTCACAATAATGTCACTGGTCTCGAACCAACCCTTCGACATCGAGTCGATCAAAAGCGATCTTGGTAGGATATTCGAGGCGACCCGGTATCAACCAAATCATGAGATAACGTAACGCCCTTGCATTCAACAGAGATGTGCAAGGCTTTGTTGTGTTTCTTTCCGGTAGGAGTCAAATCAGCATCAGAGAAGCCTAGGCCGTTGTTGGCAGCCAGGCTAGCAATACAAACTTCGAACCGGTGGTGGTAGTGTCTTGCGGTGCGTGAGCATTCTTGAAACTTCACCAAGGCATTAGCATGAGCCTCGAGCACAAGCGAGCAAGCATGGATATCTTGGACGAGTCTGTCCCAACTGTTCCACAACATTGTAGTCACTCTTCTTGATAATCTTGAATTTCCTCCATTTCTTGTTTGGAGGTGTCTTGACAACTTCCTTTGGTACTTCGGTGAGCAAGATGAGTCAGGTTCTTTCCCTCTAGCTTGGGAATGGATTGAATAGCCGGATGCGAGAGTCGCGGTGTCTTTTGGAGGAGAGATGTCGGAGAGAACACTCGTCGGTTACGTCACCTTACTTGATCCGTGATGTTGTCAATGTCGGGAATGGTAGCTTCAATGTAAGATCTTCAATGGTCGAGAGGTCTTGCTTGGCGCCATGATAGTAAACATCAGCTCCATAATTCCAAGGAATAGCCTTGTCAGAGGAATACGGAACTGGTCCGGGAGAAGTAATAATGAGAGGTGCCACCCTAGGCACAGGATCAGCAGCGGAGATTCTTATAGTGTTAACATCAGCATAGTCCTCTGGGAAATCGTCACCCCATCCGGTTGCCTTAACATCTTCAACAGGAATCTTGTAGCTATCAGGAACAGTGTATTGCACCATGTAATCATACTTTCCACTCGGTCGTCCCAAGGTACCCCACACAGATGGTGCATCGTCGATCTTC
Organism: Vicia sativa; assembly: GCA_021764765.1. Classification (NCBI taxonomy): domain Eukaryota; kingdom Viridiplantae; phylum Streptophyta; class Magnoliopsida; order Fabales; family Fabaceae; genus Vicia; species Vicia sativa. Next base: position 53,044,058 of record CM038794.1, on the reverse strand, counting down.
AACTTAGACATATCTTCACACAGCTTCTGCACAGGTGGTTTCAGAAATAGTATCTCACGGTTGTCCATCATGCACTGAACACGTCTTCTCAACCAAGCACAACCATCAGGTGCGGATGGGCACCGACAATTCTCTGGGCATCTGGATTGACACCGCTTGGCAAATTCTTCTTGGTCATCAGAGGAATGGTCAAGTCATCTATATTGAAAACATAAGTATCGTCACCAACAGCATTGGAACTCTTGTCATGGTTAGGCATAGGAGCGTTGATCACATTCGGAGTCTCAACAGGAGGGACAAATTCGATCTGCTTAGCTTCAATCATATCTTGAATCTTGTTCTTCAGAGCCCAACAATCATCAGTACTATGTCCAGGGCTGTTGGAATGGTAAGCACACTTAGCATTAGGATTGTATCTCGGAGAGGAAGTGTTGACATTCTAAGGAGGATCTCTCAGGGTAATCAGCTCGGCTTTCAACATGTGTTGCAAGGCTTGCGACAAAGGCATGTTGATCTTCGTAAACTATCTTCGTGGCGCGTTCTGGCTACGCGCGTTGTCTCGCTGAGGTTGTGTTGATGCGATTGGAGGCCTGGCTCCCCATTGAGCACGGTCGGTCTTGGCTCGGATTTTACGATCATACACATTGGCTTCTTTCTTACCACCAAAAGATCTCTTCGCATTTGAAGATGACTCTACCTGAATCTTTCCACTCTTGATACCAGCTTCAATGCGCTCTTTGTCAATATCAGCTCGGTGAATCCGGCTGAAGAGTTTCCAATCAGATGATTAAAGAATAGGCCTGTCAGTGTTCCCATAAACATATCAACCAACTCCCTATTGGACAGGGGTGGTTGAACTCTGCCTGCTAGATCTCTCCACTTCTGAGCATACTCTTTGAACTTCTCGTCACGACCCATAGACATGCTTTGTAGTTGCATGCGAGTGGGTGTCAATTCAGCATTGTACTCATACTGCTTGTAGAAAGCATCAGCCAAGTCACTCCAAGTACGGATACGGTCATTCTCTAGCTGGTAGTACCATTCCAATTGAGTTTCGGACAAACTCTCTTGAAAATAATGCATCCACAACTTTCTGTCATCAGTGTGGGGGTTGATCTTCTGAACATAGGACTTCAAATGCAGCTTAGGACAAGACACACCATCATACTTAGCAAAAGTTGGAACTTTGAACTTGGGAGGAATCACAACACCAGGAACAAGACTCAGATCATCAAAATTCAGCCCGGACATTTTCAGGCTTTCCACAGCATTCAGACGGTCTTCAAGTTGTTTGTACCTATCATCTTCATCAGAGTATTGGCCATCATCATAGTTCTTCTCAGGCTCAGGCTGGCTGCCTTCACCATTACCCTTGTTACTTTGTTCAGTCTTGACACTTCCTTCAAAAAGCTCTATCCGACTGACCCTCTGTAATACGGTGAACTGACTTTGTAGGATTTTTGTATCCAAATGTGCGGATAGCAAGAGTCGCCACCGACTTTTATTTTTATCCAATTAAGGGAAGGTAAAAGTAATAGACCTTCGTTAGATTACGAGTTCGGGAGAATGGTTATGAAGAGGGAAGGTATTAGCACCCCTTTCCATCCGTAGTTATCTACGGGCTCTTAGTTGCTCTCTAGATTACTTTTTAATTGCTTTCTGTGTGTTTGAAAAGATGTTTTTGAAAAGAGGCATTTCGCTTTGATTTTGTAATGACTCATGTAGGAGTGTATACAAAGTGTTCGGAAATGTTTTGTTTTTGAAAAGAGTTTGAACTTTGAAAAAAGAGTGTGTGGTGTGAAAAGCATTTGGTAGAGCGAGCAACTAAAAGACTTATTTACCCAATCAGAATTGGTCGTTTTTGTACTTCTACGTTCCTTTAGAATAGCGCTAGCCGTACCATTAGTTAGTAGGTAGCTCCATTCGTTGGATGTAAGCGGGACAATCGAAGGGACATCGGATGGTTATAGAAGGCAACTTGTAGGAGGTATCCTAGCACATTCGAAGGGACTATCATCATTTTTCGTAGGCGACAATCGAGGGTCAAGATCATGTATTCGGAGGCGACATCGTGGGTCTTATGATCTTTGTATCGAAGGGACTATGATGATTCGTTTTGAAGGCAACGGTGCTAGAATACCTCTACGTTCGAGGGACATGACCATTGTTTGAAATCGAAAGGCATCGAGAGAGAATTACCCTAAGGGGTGCGTGTGTGAGAGAGGTGTGTTGATTCAGATATTTTATCTTGAAGATTAGTGGGCTATGTTCAATTTTATCTTGCCATACACGCCTAATTACTAGCAGTTTATAGGGTGCATAAATAAATTGCGGAAAGTAAAAGCGGAAATGTAAAGGTGCGGAAAGTAAAACCTACGCTATTACAAGGCTTTGGGGCAGATACATAATTAGGAGTGCGGAAAGTAAAGGTCCTAAATTAAGCTATTACAACCCATATGCAATTACATTATTGAAAAGTAAAATAAAAACGGAAGAATCGTCTGAATTGGATCAACCTGTGAAACAAACGAGAAATCGGAAAATGCAATATGAATCGAACAAGAGAAAAATGTTAGAAAAATGCAAATTTTAATATGAGAAAATTAATATATGCTGGAAATAAGATAAATAAGCTATAATAATTTTTTTTGGGATTTTTTAAATGCATTTTAGTAATTAAAAACTAATTTATAATGATTTAAATGCTAAAATAAAAATAAAATAAATATGCATGCAAAAATTATATTTTTTAATTTATTAAATTAAATAAAGATTTTCAGAATGCAAATGCAAAAAGAATAAATGTTTTTGGTGAATTTTAATGCAAAATAAAAATATTGAAAAGAAATTAAAACAATGCAAAATATTAAAATAAAATAGAAAATAGAAAAATATGTTTGCAAACTTGTAAAAAATAAGTGTCTGAGCCAGGGATCGAACTCAGGACCCTTTGGAGCATCTGGAAACAGTCCATGTCTTAACCGCTACACCATGTGTGCGTTTGTGTCTTGGAATGGAGCAAATGGAATTAACACGCGTCGCCTTCTGATCTCGTCCCGCTCGCGCCATCCAGTCATCTTCAACCTTTTGAATTTTTGAAAGATAGCGTCGGCTTTGGTTCGACGCTACAGGCCCTGGCAAAATCAAAAATGCAGTATACATAATATAAATTACATTTGAAACCATGGTTCGATTCCTCAGGTCATCCCGAGTTTAATGGTATAGGTCTTGAGGCCCAATTTTTCCTGTATAGAGAAACCCTAAATCGACACCAGAAACCCTAACCATGGCATAACACGATTCAGGCCATGGAAATCCAATTGACTTGCCCAGAAAGCTTGCAAACAACTCACTAAACACAAATCCAACAACAAATCATGTTAATAATGCATGAATGAGAGAAATCAAAATTTGAAAATTCAAGAACAAACCGAATTCGGTTTACACGATTCTGAATGGTTTTGTGCAAAGTAAAGGTCTGATTCGCTTCTGCTTCTGGAGATGTCAAGGAACCTGTTGGACACCTTAAAAACGATTGAGAATGGCTGGAAATAGGATTCTCACTTGCTTGAGAGGCACGGTTTTTTGAGCTTGCAACAAGGGTTCTTGAGTCAAAAATTCTGCCCTAATCCGTGTGGTATGCATCACATATTTATATTGGATGGATTTGGGATTGAATTTGGTAAGAATTGATCAATATTCAATGATAATCAATCTTGATTTTTCCATGAAATCAAATCTTCAAATTTTGGTCAAATTTCAATCTAATCTTCCCATATTGATCCAATTTCGAATTTGCTGGCATTTATGGGTTGATTGGATCACAAGAAAGTAATAAAAATCAATCTTCCAATTAATCTTGATTTTATAATTTATTTTAAGATTTAATTTGCATTTAAATGAATAAATTACAAATTAAATAGAAAAATAAATCAAAAATTCATGGCATTGGGCTTAGACATTCCTAATTGCATGAGGAACAAGTTAGGATGAAGAAAAAGTAGGCCCATTTGCAAAAGATTTGATTTTTAGAAGTATTTCTCTTTGTGCATTCTTCCAAAATTGCCCAACTTGTGAATGGTACAACTTGCTCAATTTTCCACATTTTTGAGTGTTCTTGGACTTTTTGGAAAGCTCTAAGAGTCCTCTAACCAATGCTTTTGGTCTCATCTCAATTGGAGTTACCATGCTCAATATATCTTCAAAACAAAAAGTTGACTTTTTGTTGACTTTGAAAATGACCTGTAATGTTTTGAGCCATACCTCTCAAATGAAGCATTTTTTAGACATTCTTGTGAGACATGAAGTTGTAGAGAATTGAATTTCCTTCAAAATGAGCTTTGGTGGGAAAATTTCTGAGAAAGTATGAGAAAGTTATGATCAGTCAAAGTTCAGTTGACTTTTCACCTAGAAACCCTAATTTGGAAAGTTTGACTTTTGAGCAAATCTTGAGTTTTCTTGATGAATCATGATCAACCCTTGATCAAATGATGAATATAACTTCAAAATGAGGATGTTGACCAAAAATCAGAAGTTTTGACTGTATGTTGACCACGATTGACTTTTGTCCAATCAACTGATTTTCAACCATCTGAGCAATTGTCTGAGGAAACTTGACTTGTGAGGCTTGAAACTTGACATGGAGAATCTTTGAAGCATATGAGGAGGCATGATGAACATTGGAGATGTTGTAAATCTATCTTGACTTGAGAGATACCAAACCCTAGTTTGGGTTGATTGTCTAGGAGAGAGTTTGTCTGATCAACTCTTGAGGAATCCTTGAGTATGGATGTATGGAATGTCTTGAGAAGATGGAGGGCAAATTTTGGGGTATGACAGCTGCCCCTGTTCAATCTTCTTGTACTGGAAGGTTTAGATTGGCATGCGTGCCTTTCGTGACCTGGAGGTAGAAGATGATTGAACACTTTACACAAATTTGCACTCCGGTGATACGGGAATGGGCTTACAGATGCCATTTGGAGAAGTTGAAGACTTCGCTGGGGAATGAGTCGTACGCTAGACTCGGGGTTGTCCGTAGGAGAATTGACGGGGATGGGCTTACAGATGCCATCTGGAAAGATTGATGTTGAGGAGTGAGCCATACGATAGGCTCTGTAGGCGCTTCAGGAAGTAGAGGAGATGGGCTTGAGATGCCATCCGGAGAGAGTCGTACGCTAGACTTAGTATTCGCCTTTGAATGAAGTTATTGGTTTGTATTGATTTTTAACCAAATATGCAGCATTCTGAAAGTAGAGAAATGTTGATAAGTAGTCGGGGATGGGCATAAGATGCCATCCAGGGCAACTGAGTCGTACGCCAGACTCTGTAGTTGCCGTTGATAATAAGAAGGGATCAGAATAAATCTTCGTGCTGATTACTCTGAGAGGATAGTAGTTGGCAGAATATGGATATCTTCCCTGTTGTGCATCGGGTGTTGATCCATTGCCTGTTATCGGAGGATAACCTATGATCGTTCGGATTGGGTTTCCCGTCTAGCTTCGGGTATTAATCCTGGATCCACTGTTGGAGAACAGCGAGGGTGGTCGTTCGGATAGTTTTCCCGTCGAGATTCGGGGCTTAATCCTGGACCAGCTGTCGGAGGACAACTAGGCGGTCTTTGGATAGTTTTTCGAGATTCGGGCTTAATCTCGGACTGTTTGCGTCGGAAGTGATTTTCACCTGTTTTGGAGAAAACAAGAGAAACTTGGATAGGATATTGATTAGTTTTATGCAAAGTACGATGCATGAAGATGTATATGAATGTATGAATGACAGATGCATATGAATTATGACTTTTATGAGTAATGTATGAATGATAGATGTTCTGGTATTTCAAAACATATCCATCTTGAAGAAGATGCGGATGTTCTGCTTGAGATTTCTGACTTCTGTTTGAGGATGGAGATCCTGAGAAGGAAGACAACTTTGATTCCTCCGGTGCACTATCTGACCAAGTCTTGGGCCTGGATACTGCTGAGGAAGGTAGAGATTGAGAAACTCGTTGTTGGAGATCTCACACATAAACCCTACTGGGGAGAGTCTGGGAAGCAGTCTGTTGTATATGGACCCTGCTGGGGAAGATTAGGAGGCGCTCTACTGGGGATCAAGAGGTGCAGGTTTCCTCCGGTGCACTATCTGACCAAGTTCCAAGTCTGGACACTGCTGCTGGAGAAAAGGGGAGTCGTTGGGAGACATCCGCTGGGGATAAGTATCTCGGCTGGGGATGAAGTGTTATTGCTTGAAGGTGTAATCTGGTTACGCTGAGTGGAATCACTGCTTGGGGATTTTCCTCTATTTCGCTGGGGTAAGGTTTGTGGTGAGCGACACCTCTGTGGGGAATGTTTCGGTGACTTTTGTCGTCATCTGCTGGGGACATTTCAATTACCTTTGCATGTCCGCTTTTCGTATGTTTGTGAAGAGATTTTTATTGTCAAGTGCGTATAATCATTCAAAGCAAACGTTGGACTTATTGCAAACGAGAATTGTAAAGAGAAAGAACTTGCATTTATTTGAAAGGTGGCGTATGGCCAGGTAGTTTGTATACAAGAAAGATAAAAAGCTATGCGGAAATAATCTCGTTAAGTTCCAACTATGCTAGTACTCATATATTTCAACTATCTCATCTCCTTGCTGTCAGTAGAAAGTGAGTAGATTGATCTTCGCCATTTGAATCTCGAATGCTGATAGTAGTCTGGAAGTAGATGGGTGATCTGGAAGAGACATAGTCGTACGCTTAAATCCCTAACTTTTGCCTAGACCGCCCTGGGTTTTATCTAGGGATACCCTTTTTGCCCAAGCCGCCTTTTCGGGTTTTCGACTTGCGGTGTACATGTTTTGTATATATCCTTAATTTTGCCGAACCCTTTTGGTTCGCGAGGATGCCCTTATTTTTGCCTAGGTCATCGACCTAGCGGGTCTCTTTATCGTAGTATTTTTTGACTATGTCTGCGTTCACGAGGTGTGGGAAGTCTTCACCATCCATGGTGCTAAGTATCATAGCTCCGGGAAAATCTGTCTTGACTACAAACGGTCCCTCATAGGTGGGAGTCCATTTGCCCCAGGATCACCTTGTGGAAGAATGATGCGCTTGACTACTAGATCACCGACTTGGTAGACTCGGTGCTTGACTTTCTTATTAAGCGCTCGATCATTCGCCGATAGATCATCCATGGCGGATGGGCCGAGTCATTCTCATCAATCAAATTAATGCGGTCAAGGCGATGCGGACCCAATCGTCTCTCCTAACTCGCCTCTGGAGGACTCGGTTGAGGTATCGAACCTCGATGGGTAGGGCCTTCCATACCGTATACAAGAGAGAAGGGGTTGCCCCTGTTGATGTCCGTACTGTAGTGCGATAACCATGAAGAGCAAATGGTAACATCTCATGCCAATCCTTATAGGTCACTGTCATCTTCTGTATAATCTTCTTAATGTTCTTGTTGGCGGCTTCCACTGCACCATTCATCTTAGGCCGATAAGGAGAAGAGTTGTGATGCTGGATCTTGAACTGCGCGCAGAGTTCGGTGATCATCTTATTGTTGAGATTAGAACCATTATCTGTGATAATCCTTTCGGGAGTGCCATATCGACAGATAAGATTATGCTTGATGAATCGAGCCACAACATTCTTGGTAACAGAGATCGACGAGGCTTCTACCCACTTGGTGAAATAATCAATTGCCACAAGGATGAAGCGATGTCCGTTGGAAGTGGGCTTGACTTCTCCGATCATGTCAATGCCCCATTGCGAAAGGCCAAGGAGTTAGAACATTGATCTTGGAGAGTGCGTGTACTTTGTCGCATAAATCTGGCACTTGTGACAAGATCGAGCATAGCAGTGACAATCAGCTTCCATGGTGGACCAATAGTAACCCGTTCTCAAAATCTTCTTAGCCATGGTGTGTCCACTGGAGTGGGTACCAAATGCTCCTTCGTGTAACTCTTCCATAATACGTTCACTTTCCGGTCTACATAGATAAGCACAAGTCGTGGTTGCGCTTGTATAGGATGCCATTACTGAGGAAGAATTTGGATGCAAATCTTCTCATGAACTTCTTATCATTGACAGATGCCCCCGCGGGATAGTCCTGAGTCTCAAGATACCTCTTCACGTCGTAGTACCAAGGTTTCTCTTCTGTATCAAGTTCATAACAATACGCTGGTTCGTCATACTTCTTAATGATGATCTGGGGAGCCTCGTTGTCTCATCTAACCTTGAACATAGATGACATAGTAGCCAATGCGTCTGCCAACTGATTCTCCTCTCGTGGATTGTGGTTGAAAGTGACCTCTTCGAAGTAGGGAATCAAACTCAAAACATGCTCTCGATACGGAATGAGATTCGGATGCTTCGTATCCCACTCGCCCTTAATCTGACTGATTACCAAAGCTGAGTCTCCATACACTTGCAAGAACTTGATTCTTAAGTCAATAGCAGCTTTAAGACCTATAATGCACACTTCGTATTCGGCCATGTTATTGGTGCAACTGAAACATAATCTGGCGGCGAAAGGAGTATGTCCGCCTGCAGGGGATGTAATGATGGCGCCAATGCCTTTGCCAAGTGCGTTGGAGGCTCCATCAAAGACCATAGTCCATCGGGATCCTTGTTCAGGTCCTTCGTCTGGCCAGTTCTTCACATCTGTAACTAGTAAAACATCTTCATCGAAATTGATGCATAGCGATAGTCATCTACGGCTTGATGAGCCAAATGATCGGCTACTATACTTCCTTTGATCGCTTTACGGAAGTATCTTGGATGTCGTATTCGGTCAAGATCATTTGCCATCTTGCTATTCTTCGGAGAGCTGGTTTCTCAAATATGTATTTTATCGGATCCATCTTGAAATCAACAAGGTAGTGTGAGTCAACATATATTGTCTTAGCGTGACGACCCAAAGCGTTGCAAGTTTTCTCAAGTGTGAGTATCTTGTTTCACAGTCGGTAAACTTTTTGCTAAGGTAGTATATTGCATGCTCTTTTCGACCAGACTCGTCATGTTGCCCCAACACACACCCCATTGAGTTCTCTAACACTGTCAAGTACATGATAAGAGGTCTTCCTTGGTGGCATCGGGATGGGAGGATTAGGGTACTCCTTGATTTTGTCAAAAGCTATCGGCAATCGTCGTTCCATTCCACTACTTGATCTTTCTTAAGTAACTTGAAGATTGGCTCACAAGTAGCGATTAGATGTGCAATGAATCGGCAATGTAGTTCAATCGGCCCGAAACCTCGACTTCCTTCTGCATGCGGTGGCATCTCTTGAATGGCTTTAACCTTGGCGGTCGACCTCAATACCTTTACCAGACAACAAACCCTAGGTTTTCGGATCGACTCCAAGGTGCACTTGTTAGGATTAAGTCTTGCTTCAATCTATCAAGCAGTTTACGCAAATGATCAATATGTTCTTCCTCATGCGTGATCGAGCTATCATGTCGTCGGCGTAGACCTCTATCTCGTGATGAATCATGTCATGAAACAATGTCACCATAGCGATAAGTGGCGCTGTTCTTCCCGAGCAGCATAACCTTGTAGCGAGAAAGTGCCCCTTGTGTAACAAAAGTAGTCTTCTCCATGTCTTGAGCCATCTTGATCGATTGTGTAGGAGAAACCATCCATGAAGGAGAAAACCTTATGCTGCGCGGTGTTGTCAACCAGAACATCAATATGAGGAAGTGGGAAATCATATTTCGGACTCGCTTTGTTCAGATCTCTATAATCCACACACATTCGTACCTTACCATCCTTCTTAGGTACGGGTACCACGTTAGCAACCCACTGCGGATAGGAAGTAACAGCTAAGAAACCAGCGTTGAATTGCTTCATAACTTCGGCTTTGATTTTCTCTGACATCTCAGGACGCATGCGACGAACCTTCTATTTCACTGGGAGAAAACCTTTTTTTGTCGGCAATCGGTGTACCACAATATCAATGTCTAAACCAGGCATGTCTTCGTATGACCAAGCAAAAACCTCGATATAGTCTTGTAGCATCTGAACCAATCTTTCCTTGACACTGCTCTCAAGACCCGCTCCTATCTTGATCTCTTTTCTGTCTTCGTCAGTACCCAAATTCACAACCTCAATCTGCTCTTCGTGTGGCTGTATAACTCGCTCTTCTTCTTTGTAATCGACAAGTTCTCCACACTCACAATCTTCCTCACTTTCATCTTGGCTTGGTAGATCGGATTATCGTCATATTTAGCACTAGCATAGTGTTATTAAGATTGAGTGATTACTGCATGTATCACGTGGGTGTGTGTAAGAAACACATAGCTTTTTGAAGGGGTGGTAAAGTAAAAGAAAGAAAAACAAACAATTGAATGCAAAAAGTCCAACGAATTTATTGAATGAAAATACGCAAGCAACAGATAAAACCCTCGCAAACGAGCCATGATGCCCCGGGTAAGGCACTAGGCTTTCAGAGTTTATTGTTTCAAAACATAAAGAAATACGAAAAGCAAAACAAAACAAGAGCAATTACTCCTGGCTAAAGGAGATTGGTATGACGTCTTTAGTCTTCCAATTGCTGAGCCCTTTCTGGAGTTGGGAAGATCCACTTCGATGTCGAAGTCGTTGTCGCCGTCTTCTATAGCATGGATTCCACTCTGACTGATGCGAAAGGAAGTTGTCCGGCACGTTCGCGGCGTATCATCTTCTGACCCTTGATAGTGAAGCCTAAACCAGTCTTGTCAAATTTGAAAGGAAGATCAGGGAGCTGACCCCAAACAGTACTACCTCCTTGTTCAACAGCAGCTTGAGCATCTTTCAGCGAGGACATCCTAGGCGGAGCTGGAGTAACTTCAGGAGTGACAGGAGAGTCAACAGGCATGACTCTGGGTATTGTTTCAAAAGCTTGACAGGGAGTCTCAAAGAATTCACCCTCCATCTCGAGGTATCGGAATGACTGTAGATGAGTGACCATATATTCTTCTTCACCACTTATAACCTTCCCTTTCACCGGTACTTCGATGCAAAGTTGAGGTAACGCCCCATGTATCCAAGGCGTCCAAGTAGGCAAGTAAGTGGACGGATGTCCATGACAAAGAAAGTGGAGTCAAAAGTCCGGGAACCGACTTTAATAGGCAGTGAGCTCTCCAAGTTTCGCTTAGAACCATCAAAAGCTCTCACAATAATGTCAGGGTCTCGAACCAACCCGACATCGAGTCGATCAAAAGCGATCTTGAAGGATGTTCGAGCGGTATCAACCAAAACATGAGATAAAACGCCTTGCATTCAACAGAGATGTGCAAGGCTTTGTTGTGTTTCTTTCCGGAGGAGTTAGATCGACATCGAGAGAAACCTAGGCCGTTGTTGGCGCCAGCTAGCAATACAAACTTCAAACTGGTCGGTAGTAGTGTCTTGCGACGTGAGCATTCTTGAAAATTTCACCAAGGCGTTAGCATGAGCCTCGGAGCACAAGAGCAGAGCAAGCATGGAGATTTTGGACGGAGTCTGTCCCAACTGTTCCACAACATTGTAGTCACTCTTCTTGATAATCTTCAGAATTTCCTCCATTTCTTGTTTGGAGGTGTCTTCACAACTTCCTTTGGTACTTGGTGGCGGGATGAGTCACGGTTCTTTCCTCTAGGGAAACGGTTCAATAGCCGGAATCGAGTTGAGTCGCGATGTCTTTTGGAGGAGAGATATCTGGAGAGAACACTCGTCCGGTTCTGGTCACCTTACTTGATCCGGTGATGTTGTTGATGTTAGAAATGGTAGCTTCAACTGTAAGATCTTTAATGGTCAGAGGGTCTTGTTTGACGCCATGATAGTAAACATCAGCTCCATAATTCCAAGGGATAGCCTTGTCGAGGAATATGGAACGGGAGAAGTAATAATGAGAGGTGCCACCTAGGCACATCAACAGAGGAAATCCTTATAGTGTTAACATCGGCATAGTCTTAAAATCGTCACCCCATCCGTTTTAACATCTTCAAGAGGAATCTTGTAGCTATCGAGAGATGTACTTCACCATATAATCATACTTTCCACTTGGCTGCCCCAAGGTATCCCACACAGATGGTGCAGTTTCAATCACATCGTCGATCTTCAACTTAGACATATCCTCACACAGCTTCTGCACAGGTGGTTTCAAAAATAGTATCTCGCGGTGGTCCATCATGCACTGGACACGTCTTCTTAACCAAGCACAACCATCAGGTGCGGATGGGCACCAACGACAATTCTCTGGGCATCCTGGATTGACACCGGCTCGCAGCAAATTCTTCTTAACAGTCATCAGAGGAATGGTCAAGTCATCTATATTGAAAACATAAGTATCTTCTCCAACAGCATTGGAACTCTTGTCATGGTTAGGCATAGGAGCGTTGATCACATTCGGGGTCTCAACAGGAGGGACAAACTCAATCAGCTTAGCTTCAATCATATCTTGAATCTTGTTCTTCAGAGCCCAACAGTTGTCAGTGTCATGCCCTGGGCTGTTGGAATGGTAAGCACACTTAGCATTAGGATTGTATCTCGGAGAGGAAGTGTTGACATTCTGAGGAGGATCTCTCAAGGTAATCAGCTCGGCTTTCAACGTGTGTTGCAAGGCTTGCGACAAGGGCATATTGATCTTCGTAAACTGTCTTCGTGGCGCGTTCTGGCTACGCGCGTTGTCTCACCGAGGTTGTCCGATGCGATTGGAGACCACAACCCCAGTTGAGCACGGTCGGTCTTGGCTCGGCTTTTGATCATACGATTAGCCTCTTTCTTACCACCAAAAGGTCTCTTGACATTTGAAGATGACTACGAATCTTTCCACTTGATACCGGCTTCATCGCTCTTTGTCGATATCATTCGGTGAATCCGGTGAAGAGTTTCAATCGATGATTGAAGAATGGGCTGTCGGTGTTCCCATGAACATATCAACCAATTCCCTTTTGGACAAGGGTGGTTGAACTCGCTGCTAGATCTCCCACTTCGAGCATACTCCTTGAACTTCTCATCACGACCCATAGACATGCTTTGTAGTTGCATGCGGTGGGTGTCAATTCAAATTACTCATCTTGCTTATAGAAAGCATCACCAAGTCACTCCAAGTACGGATACGGTCATTCTCTAGTGATAGTACCACTCCAAGCGAGTTCGGACAAACTCTCTTGAAAATAGTGCATCCACAACTTTACATCATCGGTGTGGGGTTGATCTTCTGGACATAGGACTTCAAATGCAGCTTAGGACAAGACACGCCATCATACTTAGCAAAAGTTGGAACTTTGAACTTGGGAGGAATCACAACACCAGGGACAAGATTCAGATCATCAAAATTAAGCCCGGACATCTTCAGGCTTTCCACAGCATTCAGACGGTCTTCAAGTTGTTTGTACCTATCATCTTCATCAGAGTATTGGCCATCATCATAATTCTTCTCAGGCTCGGGCTGGCTGCCTTCACCATTACCCTTGTTACTTTGTTCAGTCTTAACACTTCCTTCAGAGAGCTCTATCCGACTGACCCTCTTAAAACCACCTTTGTAGCGTCTGCCCATGTTGAGGAGACCAAAAACCTTCTTCTTTCTGCTGATGAGCTTCTTCAGATCTTCTTGGCCTTGGACCAAACTTGGTGAACATCTGTGAGGCATTACGAACACAGGATCCTTGACGGACTGCTCAAGAGCCATTTCGCTAAAATAAATAGCGAGAGAATGAGAAAACCAATCTTCATGTACTGATGCAATGTTATGCTATGCTATGCGATGTTTATGCGAATGCAATGCAATGTTTTCAAGGACCTTAGAGATTTAAATTTGTTAAACAAGCAATGAACAAACATTTATTAGTACTCTTTTTATTCTTTTTCTTTTTAAGTACAAAAGATAATTCAAATAAATAAGAGAAAACATGTAAATCCTAGAGCTCTAAGTCTCCCACGGGCGCTTCCTCTTGGTGCCGATGTAGGCGTTGATGTTTCGCTCCTCGTGAAGTAGCTTTGTCAACTCTAGTACTTTCTTCTCGCTTGCATAACACTGAGCTTCAAAGGTATCCCTTTCTTCTTTAAGCTGAATCCAGGATCTCTTTAAGTCTTCAAAATCAGTAGGCATGTCAGGATGGAGAATAGTATAGGTACGTCACCTATAGCAACGGTTCCATAATTCTTGGTAAAGCAGTGAATGGCATCATGAGGTTTTGGGCTCGAGCTCGCACCCATTTGAGGTAAGGTTCCCAAGGAATGGAGTTCTGGTGCCCCAAAGTCTTGGTATTAGTCTTCTTTACCATGCCCCAAGCGTGTATGAACCTTCGTTGATGCGAGGATCGTGATTGTAATCGAACACAATATCTTGGAGAAGCATATCATGCGGACCATCTTTTCGAGCAAAACCAAACTGACGTAGAGCTAAAGAAGGGTTGTAAGTAATACCTCCCCTTATACCAAGGAGTGGTACATTAGGGAATTCTCCACAACGCTCGATGAAAGTGAAGTCCTTTTGAGAGAAAAGACTCCAACGGATATCTGAATGAGAGAGTGACATTAATCTTTGAGACCATCTCAACCTTTGTTCATTCCTCAAAACTGATGGAGGGAGGTGCGAAATAAACCACCTGGAAAGTAACGGTACACAACACATGAGAGTTCCTTGTCTCTTAGTAGTACGAGTGTGGAGAGAATGTAGGATGTCTCCAAGTAAAGTAGGCACTGGATTGCGGGTAAGAAACAACTTGATGGCATTGATATCTATGAATTGATCGGAGTTAGGAAATAGAACCCAACCATAAATTAATAAGGCCACAATGTTTTCAAACGCATGGAAACTCATAACTTTGAGGAATTCTCGGGCTTTCTTAAATAAGAATTTGGCAAGTAAACCCTTAACTCCACTTCTAGTTTCCCAATTGGCTTCAATGTCTGAACGCTTAAGATGTAAGGCTGATGCAATGTCTTCGTACTTAGGAACCTTTTCTAAACCGGTGAATGGCATTCGGTCAAGAATAGGTACCCCAAGTAGCTTAGAGAACTCTTCCAAGGTAGGAACCAACGATAATCTGGAATGTAAAGCAATGGTGTTTCGGATCAAAGAACTAGGACATGCATCATATCTTCTTCAAAACGGAGATAACCAAATCAAGTAGATAACCATGTCTTTTGATGAACCGAGCATGATCGGAATCTGGAAACCAATTCTTTGAGTGAGAAGGTATACCCATGAAGTTGATTCGGATAGTCTTTCTAGAGGCCATAATCCCTACAAAAGCAGCAAAGATAAATCCCTAGGTCCTTGAAATAGTTAGAAATGATATGCAATGCAAATGATGTCATGATGTCATGTTTGGCACACAAACAATTCACACAATGAGCCTAGGTTTAAGGCTTGCATGAGGTCTAGGTGATTACCCCACCAAAAGTTTGAGTTGGTTCATCCGTCCTATAATAGTAACCGGTTCTAGGAATCTCACATCATTGATCTTTCTCGAGGCGTTTATTTCAATGACGGCCAAGTGGTCGACCGAAAATATCCCAAAAGTCTGATCTCAATGAGCGTAGCATCGAGTATCAACCAACCTCGGTCTACACCAAAGTCGGCCATCTCGCTACCATCTAATGGCTAAGATGGGTCAATTAAGGTTCTAAAAGTTTAGTTAGCGCTTGATGACACCACGCAGAAGCCAAATACTATCTTCAACTTGGGAATGAAGAGTATCGAGACAACCAAAGTGTCACGCTAACGTAGCCATCATGTTGACCGTTTAGTTATACGTCTAGCGGTCGCGATGATCTAATGCTACTTATCTAAAAGGAAACCCGGATCCGGGTGTAGGATCCCCCAACAATATAATACCCAAGCAACCCTTTAAAGTAAAGCAAGCAAGTCAAACAGAAAGCGGTAAAAATTATCTAGAAATCCTTAAGGCAATTCTCTCTTTAGGGTGTGTTCCCCAGCAGAGTCGCCAGTTCTGTAATACGGTGAACTGACTTTGTAGGATTTTGTGTATCCAAATGTGCGGATAGCAAGAGTCGCCACCGACTTTTATTTTTATCCAATTAAGGGAAGGTAAAAGTAACAGAAAAAGACCTTCGTTAGATTCTGAGTTCGGAAGAATGGTTATGAAAAGGGAAGGTATTAGCACCCCTTTCCATCCGTAGTTATCTACGGGCTCTTAGTTGCTTTCTAGATCACTTTTTAAAATTGCTTTCTGTGTGTTTGAAAAGATGTTTTTGAAAAGAGGCATTTCGCTTTGATTTTGTAATGACTCATGTAGGAGTGTATACAAAATGTTCGGAAATGTTTCATTTTGAAAAGAGTTTGAACTTTGAAAAAAGTGTGAGGTGCAAAAAGTATTTGATAGAGCAAGCAACTAAGAGACTTATTTACCCACTCAGAATTGGTCGTTTTCGTATTTTTACTTTCCTTTAGAATAGCGCTAGCCGTACCATTAGTTAGTAGGTAGCTCCATTCGTTGGATGTAAGCGGGACATTCGAAGGGACATCGTATGGTCATAGAAGGCAACTTGTAGGAAGTATCCTAGCACATTCGAAGGGACTATCATCATTTTTCGTAGGCGACAATCGAGGGTCAAGATCATGTATTCGAAGGCGACATCGTGGGTCTTATGATCTTTGTATCGAAGGGACTATGATGATTTGTTTTGAAGGCAACGGTGCTAGAATACCTCTACATTCGAGGGACATGACCATTTGAAATCGTAAGGCAACGAGAGAGAATTACCCTAAGGGGTGCATGTGTGAAAGAAGTGTGTTGAATTCGAGTATTTTATCTTGCAAATTAGTGGGCTATGTTCATTATTATCTTGCCATACACGCCTAGTTACTAGCAATTTATAGGGTGCGGAAATTAAAATGCGGAATGTAAAATGCGGAAAGGTAAATCCTACGCTATTACATGGCTTTGGGGCAGATACATAATTTAAAAATGCAGAAAATAAAAGTCCTAAGTTAAACTATTACATCCCATAGACAGTTACATTATTGGAAAATAATATGATAAAAAGATAAAGAAAAAATCGTCTGAATCGGATCAACCTGTACAAAAAGAAGAAATCGGAAAATGCAATATGAATCGAACAAGAGAAAAAATGTTAGAAAAATGCAAATTTTAATATGAGAAAATTAATACATGCTGGAAATAAGATAAATAACCTAAGATAATTTTTTTGGAATTTTTGGATACATTTTAGTAATTAAAAACTAATTTATAATGATTTAAATGCTAAAATAAAAATAAAATAAATATGCATGCAAAAAATATATTTTTTTTATTTATTAAATTAAATAAAGATTTTCAGAATATGAATGCAAAAAGAATAAATATTTTTGGTAATTTTTTAATGCATAAATAAAATATGAAAATAAACTAAAATAATATGCAAATATTAAAATATAGAAAATATGAAAATATGCAGTTTGTGAAAAAAGAAAACAAAACCAGCCCTGATAGGAATCGAACTCATGACCCTTGAAGGTATCTGGCAACAGGGAACGACTTAACCACCACGCCATGTGTCATCTGGTGTTATGGAATGGAAACGTGGGATCAAGAGTGCACACGCGTCGCTGTCTGGATAAGTCAAAGCACAATCAGCATGGTGGGGTCCTCGCTGGATTAATGAACGAATCAGAGATCGCCATAGAGCCACGCAAGCCCACGCCGGAGTCAATACGTTCAACGACGCCGGAGCCCTAGCTCCGGTCGTCTTCTCCGATTGCCCAAACCTGCAAACTGGGAAAATACGCAAGATAAATAATTCTAAGGTACCCTACCCCCCCTAAATCGAGGGCTGCGAACACGATGGTGCCATTAGTTTGCCCTGAAAACGCCTGTATCAACCGGTTCGATTCAAACAGTTCAACCTGCCCTAGCTATGGTGATTTGAGTTCTACACGTCTAAGCTTGCATGTAAGGCTTCATTCATGACCTAACAAGCATCCTGGATCGATACAAACACACAAGAAACGTTAACAATGCATGGATAATGAGATTCGAATTTCAAAAATATACCAAATCGGAGTGAGGTACTGGGCACGATTCTGGATGGTTTTGCTTCAGGTGAGGGATGGTTTCGATTGCTGGAAACCTCAGGAAGGTATTTGGATGGTTAGTTTGCCTTGAAACTTGCTGAAAACAAAAATTCGAATTTTTGGATTCTTGAAAAAATTTGCCAAAGTTTTGGATAGTTTTAGGGTTAGGTCTTTTCGTCTTTTGGCTTGTGTGTATTGCTTGATATTTATAGGAGGTTTTGGAAGAGAAAAAACAAAGAAAAAAGATTGGAAATTGAATGTGCAAATATTTTCCTTGAAAATAAAATCAAATTTTGAAGAAAATATGATTTTCTCATCAATGCCATGACTTGCACGAATTTGGTAAGTGTATTGGGCTTTCTTGGACATTAAGAGAGATATAAATCCAACTTAATTGAAAAAATAACTTAATTTTCATATTTTACATAATTTATTTTTGAATTAAATGTTATAAAATTCAAATATAAATCACAAAAATAGAAAATTACCAATGCCAAGCATTTATGGGTCAAGAATAACATCATGAACAAGTTTGGATCAAAAGATTATAGGCCCATTTGGAAAATTTTGCAATTTGACCAAAATGTCCTTTTGTGCAATTGTCCAAAATTGCCCAACTTCTGAAGAGTGTATCTTGCTCAATTTTCCATATTTTTGAGTGTTCTTGGACTTTTTGGAAAGCTCTAAAAGTCCTTTAAACAATGTCTTTGGTCTCATCTCAATTGGAGTTACCATGCTCAATATATCTTCAAAACGAAAAGTTGACTTTTTGTTGACTTTGAAAATGACCTGTAATGTTTTGAGCCATACCTCTCAAATGAAGCATTTTTTGGACATTCTTGTGAGACATGAAGTTGTAGGGAATTGAATTTCCTTCAAAATGAGCTTTGGTGGGAAAATTTCTGAGAAAGTATGAGAAAGTTATGATCAGTCAAAGTTCAGTTGACTTTTCACCTAGAAACCCTAATTTAGAAAGTTTGACTTTTGAGCAAATCTTGAGTTTTCTTGATGAATCATGATCAACCCTTGATCAAATGATGAATATAACTTCAAAATGAGGATGTTGACCAAAAATCAGAAGTTTTGACTGTATGTTGACCACAGTTGACTTCTTGTCCAATACAACTGATTTTCAACCATCTGAGCAATTGTCTGAGGAAACTTGACTTGTGAGGCTTGAAACTTGACATGGAGAATCTTTGAAGCATATGAGGAGGCATGATGAACATTGGAGATGTTGGAAGTCCATCTGGAGCTGAGAAATACCAAACCCTAGTTTGGGTTGATTGCCTAGGAGAGAGTTTGTCTGATCAACTCTTGAGAAATCCTTGAGTATGGATGTATGGAATGTCTTGAGAAGATGGAGGGCAAATTTTGGGGTATGACACATATACACAATCATCATAATCTTTATATGCAACTTCAACAAGAAAACATGAATGTGCATCCTAGAAATGTGTGATGGAATGCATTCATGTGTGTACTCAAGCATGCTAGTGTCAAGTGTCACATACAAGTGAGGTCAGTGATGAGCATATAAATATGATGCTTACACAAACAAAAAATTATTATCATACATCACAACCATTCATGGCACAAAGGTTAGCATTGGAAAAGATCGATTCTAAACCCTAGAGTTAATTTTTAGTAGGCATACAAGTTAGTGAGTCAAATATGGTGAAGAGGGAAGGTGAAGAGGTAATGTGAAACACAAGGTAATTAGCTTAAGACCTAAGTAAACCATAAACAAAAGAATTTTAAACAAGGTAAAGATCTTGCATGCAAAAGTATATCTAATTAGGGTTTAAAAACACCAAAACTAGTCAAAGATGACACTTGATAAAGGCTAAACAAAATAGTTTTAATTAGATAATTAAAACCATGTGTGACTTGTGTCATATGGTTAACTCAATATATGATTCATGAGCAACCAAATGTAAAAGGTGAAACTTCAATACACAAACAAATCACCTATTTGATGAACAAAATCATCTAAGGTAAATACCACCTATCTTAGATCAAACGACATTGATTAAGATTATGTAGGAAGGGAATGATTTCTTGTATGTCATGGGGTGATGATAGAACCCTCACAAGATGTTTGTTATGAGCTCAAGGTAATGTCAATTGAAGCAACATACCTCAAACATCATGAACCTATAATCCCTTAAGGTATTGTCCAACCAAAAATTAGAAGAGAAAGAAGATTTAGCTCTTTTAGGTCATCATGATGATCTTACAATTGGATGCAAGTTAATGGATCAAAGAGCATGGAATTAATGATAACATAATGCACAAAGTCAGAAGTAAAGACCAAGAATTCAATTTAGAATTAGATCACTGATGTCATAAAAGATACACATAATACAAATGTTACAACTATAATCACAAGATGATGACAATCTTAACAACAAAAACTAAAATGAGTTGTGCAAGTTAGGGATCTTATATGAATCAATCAAACTGGAATCAAAGCCCTAAACATGTTATGAGTACAAGATAAAGAGATGAGAAGTAAATTCCCAAGGGATTTCGTGAATGCATCACTCATTTCTCACAACTCATACAAGAGAACTCAAAATGAAAAACCTTTAAATTAAAGATGAGATATCCTTACAAGTCAGAGACATATCCTTGCTCAATTCAAAAGTCCATGGAAGGATCAAAATAAAATTCAAAAAGTCAACACTAGTTCAAAATTATTATTCACGCATGCATATCTGATGTTTTATCATTCATATCTTTCTTGTCAGATGTTTTATCATCCATTTCTTCTTATATCATATTTCACCATGCTTTATCTGATGTCTAATCATCTATGTCCGATGTATTGTCATCTACATATGCTATATCTGATGTTTCACCACCCATACATTTGTTATTCGATGTTTCACCATGCTTCATCTGATGTCTCATCATCTATATCTGATGTATTGTCATCCATACATATTTATCTGATGTATCGCTCATCCATCTTTCATATACGATGTATCGTCATCCATGTTTTGATGTATTATCATTTACGCATGCATATCTGATGTTTTATCATCCATATCTTTCTTGTCAGATGTTTTATTATCCATTTCCACTTATTTCATGTTTCATATTAGCTACTGACTTTTATATCATTTTATCCTATAATTCTTCCTTCATTTTATCTATGATTAATATCTTACACAGTTTGCTTCCCGTATGCTTTTGGAACTAGTTTTGACCTAGTTTGTGAATTAACTTTGCATGTGTGCATTGATAGTGATGTTTGATGTTTGTTAATGGTTTGTATAAACCTTGTATATGTATGTTGTGTCTACTGACCTCACTTCACATGACACCTTGCATGATTGCTCAATCACTTCTTTCCACTTTATTTTCTTCCCCATTCTCTTGGTGGTTAGCTATTGTGCTATTGTTTGAGATGTGTTGTCATCATCCATTATCTTCTTGATGTATCGTCATTTGTAGATTAGTGTTTTATCACTCTACCTTGTTATTTATAATCCATTTGTTGAGTGTGCAAGGGATTTCTATCTGATGTTCATCTAATGCGTGAAGCTTTGTCGACGTCTTGAAGTGAACCTAAGGCGATTTCTCACACCATGCGATGAAGTTCTTTATTCTTAGTTTAGTTATTGGTTTATTTCTATTGGGCTGTAATATTTAGACTTTTATTCGAACTTTTGATTCGATACATCCCCATTCATAAACTTGTGTCCCCATTCCCACATGGTTTCTAATAGTTTAGGATTTCTTCACCAATGAACACGTAGCCTCCTCTTGGGCTTTTCACCAATGAATACATAGCCTCCTCTTGGACTCTTCACCAATGAACACATAGCCTCCTCTTGGGCTCTTCATCAATGAAAAGGAATTCATGATCGTTTGTTGATCCAACTTGGGCACACTTGGATGGTTGATGACGCTTTTCAGCAGAGTTTTCTTACCTCGTGCGTGTTGAAGGGGCAACGGACTTTCTATGTTAGGTATCATCATCACCTTCTTTATACATGATGTTTCACCATCATTTGCATGCACATTTTACATGATTTTTTGCCATCAATGTCTACTATCATGATGTTTTATCATCCATGTCTGATGTATCATCGCCCATGCATATTTTATCTTTCTTTCTATGATGTTTTGCCATCCATGTCTGTTATCTTGAGGTTTTATCATTCATGCCTGATGTATCATCGCCCATGCATAGTTTATCTTTCTTTATATGATGTTTTGTCATCCATGTCTACTATCATGATGTTTTATCATCCATGCCTGGTATTTTGTCATCCATGCATTTTATTATCCTTTACATGATATTTTGCCATACATGTCTTATCATTCATTCTAAGTGTGATTGTTCGCTTATTTATCTCTTTTACGAGATTGCCATGTTCCCCATAGGATCTTTAGTTCACTCTTCTCCAAGTTTGAACTAAATAGACCTTAGGTTTGCTATCCATGCATGATAACCTTAGGTGGATTCTTCCCTTTGTACACGTCCATAACTTAGGATCAACTTTGTATGATAATGATTAGGATTTAGAAATTGGTTAGCTTCCCTTAGCCATTTTACCTTTTCTCCTTTTGCATCCTTAAAACTAAAATCTTGTTTTGTCAAGTACATTAAAACACTCTAATAATATGAAACTTTTTCTAAAGTAAAAGATACAAACCAATTAGTTTTAGGGTGTTTCGTCATCCTGTTGCTGATGTTTCGTCGTCCAGTTGTTGATGTTTCGTCATCTCATCTTCTGATGTTTCGTCATCCCATTGTTGATGTTTCGTCATCTTGTTGTTGATGTTTCATCATCATGGAGGTGTTTCGTCATCGTTTGTTGTTTCGTCTGTTAATCTAAAAAACACAAACCAACCAAAACAAGTGAGCCGAACTACGGCGCTCTGACTTTCCCATTGCACAAGAGAATACGTAGGCATCCTGTCGCGAGGCTTGATCGAGCAACCTTTGTAAATATTTCCTTCTTTTTCCCGTGTTTTCTTTTTCTTTTATTCTTTTCTTTATTTCTTTATTCTTCTTTTCTTTTTTTGCATGCATTATATCATATACAGATATAGTTAGACTTTTACACCCATTAGATAGAAAGTAAAAGCGGATACTGTAGAGTACTACGGGCGCGTGGGGTGCTAATCTCTTTCCCTCGCATAACAGACTTCCTTACCCGATCTCTCGGTCACAAGACCGTGACTTCTCCATTTCAGGTTTACTCGATATTTACCTTTCCCTCTTGGTGGGATAAAAAACATTCGATGGCAACTCCATTGATATATAGTTATATCCTTTGATTTTTCGGCCAGTTGTTTCAGCCCCCAGCAGCAAAATCTCCAGAAGCTCCAGCTTCTGGACCCTTTCAGATACCTGAGCCCCAGCTTCTGGACACGATTAGTAGGATTTCCACCAGAAACCCCAGTTTCTGGATGCCCACGGTGCGCCACTCACAGAAGACCTAGCTTCTAAGGAAGCTTCTGCCAGAAGCTCTTTTTTGATTTTCTTTTTTTATTTATTTTCTGCTTTCCCTTTTAATTAATTAATTAATTAATTTAATTAGTAATTTGGTTAAATAATTAGGTTAATTAGATAAATTTCACAAACAATTTTTCCATGTTTTTTAATTAACTTAATTAGTTTAATTTAGGTTAATATTCATTAATTTTTCTCAATTAATTAAAATCAATTAGAATTAGGTTTTTCTCACATAAACTCTAATTTTCAAAAACACCAAAAATACTAGGATGTAGTTTCTCTTCTGCTATTTATTTTTGCATTTAAATTCTAGAAAGGATGTATAGGTTGCAAGTTTATTTTCATGTAATAGCGTAGATTTACATTTTCGCCTTTACTTTCTGCACCTCCTATTATATATCTGCCCCAAAGCCATGTAATAGCGTAAGACCTTTATATTTCTGCAATTTATTTTCTGCACTTATTAACTGCTAGTAACTAGGCGTGTATGGCAAGATAAAAATCAACATAGATCACTAATCATAAGATAAATATCTGAATGTAACACACTCTCTTCACACATGCACCCCCTTTAGGGTATCCTCTCTCGTTGCCTTACGAACAATAGTCAAGTCCCTCGAACGTGGGGGTATCTTAGCATGGTTGCCTACAATACATCATCACAGTCCCTTCGACTTAAAAGATCATAGTCCCTCGATGTTGCCTACGAATACATGATCTCGTCCCTCGGTTATTGCCTACGAAAAGTGACGATCGTCCCTATGAATATGCTAGGATATCCCTACAAGTTGCCTTTTGTGACCATCTGATGTCCCTTCGAATGTCCCTTTTACATCCAACGGATATAGTTACCTACCAACTAATGGTATGGATAGCGCTACCCTAAAGAAAAGCAAAAATAACACAGAAACGACCGTTCTGAGTAGGTAATAAGTCTCTTTTTCTTGCTCAAATCAAAACATTTTTTACACCTCATACTCTCAAAACTTTTTAAAATACTTTGTATACATTCCAGCGCGAATCATTGCAAAGTCCTTTCAAAAGCAAAACATTTCCAAACACTTCATATAGATTCCAGCGTGAATCATTACAAACTCAAACAGAAATGCCTTTTCAAAATCTTTTCAAATACACACAAAAAAAACAATTTAAAGTGAACTAAGCAATTAAGAGCCCATAGATAACTACAGACGGAAAGGGTGCTAACACCTTCCCTTTTCATAACCACCTCCTTACCCAGAATCTAACGAAGGTCTTTTCCTGTTCTTTGCGCCTTCCTTAATTGGATAAAAGAAAAGTTGGTGGCGACTCTTGCTATCCGCAACATTTGCGATCAAACGCAAAACAAAACAAGTCAGTTCTCCCACGTGTTACAATATTGTATTTAAAAACATATTATAATATTTATTAAATATAATATAATACTTAAAAATGTATTATATTTAGAATAATATAATTTTTATTTATTTATAGTCAATATTATGAATTTTTTACTTTAATTTTTTTATTAAAAAAAACTTGTTTAGGGCCGGGTAGCCCGAAGCCCATCTAGGACCGGACTCAGGTATTAATTTTGAGGCCCATATTATAATAGGTATTTTGGCCCAGCTCTAAAAAGCACAGGCCTATAAGGGTTGGCCCTCAATGGATCGGGTAGCCCATTTTGACAGCTCTACATACCACCACCAAAACAGACCCAACAATATTATTCTACTATTATTGTTATTATCAATAATCAACTAATAATATTATTAATATTAATCGACCGACTATTCAACAATTAATCAACTAAATAATCAACTTAGCAACATAACACAACTAATACCGACATACCACATATCACAACACAGCACAACTTCAACAAATAAATTCGTAATTTAATCGAAAATACTTAATTAAATAACTAATTAAATAATCGGGCGTTACAGAGCTAGTTTCCACCCACTTTGAAACATAATCAACAACAACTAAAATATAGAGAAAACCAAATGATATAGGAAAGAGACCCATGAAATCAATTCCCCATACATCAAATACCATACAAAAAGCATAGGTTGCTAAGACATTTCACTCTTACGAGTGATTGTTGTACCTGTTATCTAGCACTCTTTGCAAGTACGGTAAGTCTGATAAGCATCTTTAAAAATAGTGGGCCAATAGAAACCTCTTACTTCACTTCTATCATCCAGTTTCCTTCTCAATTGTATGCACCAGTCAGATGATAACCTATAACATATCTGTTGATTACTAGTTTATCTTCGATTGGCGAATACAACTTGTATGCACCAGTCGAATGATAACCTATGAGAACCATTACTTCACTTATATCATCCAGTTTCCTTCTCAATTTTTCAGGTACATTCCTGAAGCACAGTGATCGAAAACTTTAGAATGACTCACACTTGGCTTCGACCCTGTCCAAGCTTCATAATGTGTTCTTCCTATTATCTTCTTTGTTGGACACCTGTTTAGAATGTATACTGCTGTCGGAGCCGCTTCAGCCCAAAATCTCTTAGGTATATCTTTAGCTTTCAACATACTTCTCATCATGTTCAGTATACTTCTATTTTTCCTTTCACCTATGCCATTGTGCTGAGGTGTATAGGGTGCAATAATCTCATGTTCTATACCTTCCCCATTCAAAAATTTGGAAAATTCAGCAGACGTATGTTCACCACCACCATCAGTTCTTAACTTCTTCAATTTGTAGCCACTTTGTTATTCAGCATGCAACTTGAATTTCTTGAACTGTGTTAATACTTCACTCTTCCTTTTAATGATATAAATCCATATATGTGTGGTGAATTCATCAACAAAAGTAAGGAAATATATGTTGCCTCCATTTGACTTTACTTCAAATGGTCCATACACATCAGAGTGAACTAGTTCAAATTTACGCTTGAATTTCATAGGCAAGTCATGTTTGAATGCTTTTCTCGCCTTCTTAGCTTTACAAAATTCCTCACATACTTGCTTTGGTTCCTTCATATAAGGCAAACCAAACACCATCTTTTTCTGGTTGAGCATGCATAAACTCCTGAAGTTTAGATGTCCATACATGTGATGTCATAGCTAGTTCTTGTCTTCTTCCGTAGTCGAAGAAAGACACTTATGATCTGATGTGTTGAGTTCGACTTTGAACGTTTTATTTTCTGCCAATGGTGCTTTCATTATTAGCCTTCCATCATCCCTATAGACTTTCATCGGTTCCTTTCAAGCTTCATTTTTGAAGCCTTTTGCAAGTAATTGACCTACACTTATCAAATTACTTATCATAGAGGATACATACAACACTTCTGTGATAGTAGCCTTTCCACCATCCTTCCTGACAATCGAGATGTCTCCTTTTCCTCTAGAGTTGACTTGTCTTCCATCAACAAACTTTATTACCTTTTTCACTGACTCATCTAACTTGGTGAACCAATCTTTATTGCCAGTCATATGGTTACTACATCCTGAATCCATATACCATACGTTGGTTTTCTCAGTGTTCGACTGTGATTTTACCATCATTAACACATTATCTGAGTCACTATCTCCTGCTCTTACATATTGGGCTTCATCACTTTCTTTCGCTCTTGCTGCTTTCTTTCTTCGACAGTCTCGAGCATAGTGTCCAAAGCCTTGACAATTGTAACATTGCACCTCTTTCGTGTCGACTTTCCTCCCAGAGTACTTGTTACCCACACCTTTCTTGCTCTAATCAACATTCTTGCTTGACTTCTCATCACCTGTAAAATTCTTTCGCTGCTTCGACTTTTCAGCTTTTTTGCTGAATATTGATTTCAATGCTTGTTCATCCATCTTTTCTCTTTCTGAGTTTCGCTGCTTCAACCTCATCTCATGAGCCTCTAATGAAGCTTGAAGTTCTTCCAACTTCATCTTAGATTGAGTCTTGGCTTCTTCAAATGTCAATACTATGTAGTCAAAATCTGCAGTCAAAGATCTCAGTACCTTCTCTCTTTTCGGCAAATCTGTGACCGTTTCGCCACATGCCTTCATTTGGTTTGTTAGCATCATAATTCTTGAGAATTATGCAGATACTGATTCATCATCTTTCATCTAAATCATCTCGTACTGCTTCCTCAATGTCTGCAATTTTACCTTCTTCAATCTCTCACCTCCTCCATACAAGTTCTTTAACTTGTCTCACACATCTTTCGCTGATTCTTCTTCAATTATCTTCTCAAATACATCAGAGTCCACACACTAAGAAATCAAGAACAACGCTTTACAATATTTCTTCCTTAGATCTTTGTGCACAGCTTTCTGGGCATCTGTCGCGTTTACTTCCAGCTCCGATACTCCATCATTCAAGATTTCAACAACATCTTGAAATCTGAAGATAACCTTCATCTGTGCAACCCACCGTTGATAATTTTCACCCTTGAAAACGGGTAGATTTGTTGGAATTTGCGAAGACGTTTTTGTTCTATTTGCCATTAAAATCTCTCTAAATCACAACCGAGCTCCTTGATACCAATTTGTTGGAACAAAGGATTTTCAAGAAAGATTATTTTTGTGAAGAAGAAGAATAAGAAGAAGAAGAAGAGAGAGAGAGAGAGAGAGAGAGAGAGAGAGAGAGAGAGAGAATTGTTGATAGTTTCTACTTGAAAAACTGTATGTAAAAGTATTATTCATTATGTTTGATTAGAAAGGGAAATCTTCTTATATAGGCACACCTTTCACAGGCCCAAAGGAAACTAAGCTAAGGTCCAAACATGTAAAGGCCTAGAAGATTTCGACAATCTTCAACAACATGCTATATTCGACACACTACAACCAGTTCGACAGAATCACTACAACTAATTCGACAGAGTCGAACAAACAGGAATTATACTATCTAACAAATACAACTTCTTTGATCGATCTTCTTCTCAAACGAACGTGGGTTCTCAGCAGCGCCCTATGCGGCTTCTTCTTTTTCCCTCTGTTTTCGTTTCTCCGCCTTCGTTTCTCTTCTGATCATCATCACTATCATGCTTTCCATTTCGATTCGTCATGAAACATCTCTCTTCGTCTTCATATCTTTGAATTTTTCTGATACTCTGTGAATAATCGTATCTCTGAATTATTTTTTTTGCTTCAGTTTTCAGAATTCTGTTATATACATGGAGATTGAAGAAGTTAGTTAGAGGAAAGTGAAATAGAGCCCTTAGATGAGAGAGGAATCGGTTAGAGAATCTGATGGTGGTGATTAAGGAGAGTTAGTTATCCTAGGTAGTTAGTTGGAACTGGAATTTGTTAGTCCTAGGTTTGCTAAACGTTAGTTATATTAGGTGGTTGGCAGAATTAACACTGTTAGTTAGTAGGGTTTTGAAGTTCTACAATTAAGTTGTTTTTGATTCATTGAACTGCCTCCATGAACTAGTTATTTGTTTTAAATGTGACTGTTTTTGTAGACTGCTTTGTGAAGTAGTTTTTCTCTGGATCGGTTTTTATGAACTATTTTGAATAAGCTCTGTACTGTATATTGCAGGTTTTGACATAGGTTCGTATTGAAAATGTACCTTTTTCGCCTGATGTGAAATTGGAGCAAAAGTTGAAAGAAAGTGAAGATGGAATACAAAGCTTGACTCAAAGATGGGCCGTGGTTAACTGAATTATTGTATTGAACATTGAATTGGATGTATTTTGATTACTAATGTAGGGATTAAATGTTGCTGGTTTGGATAGGATCCTAACTCATGAATTGTGAAGATGAAGGGGCTCGATAATTAGTATAGTAAAGGGATAAATGATGGACTTAGGAGTCAGAGCCAAGGTGGGGATCAATAGTCAACTTATGTAAAAGTGTGTTATTTTTTGGTAATTTCTTGAGAATGTATCTTGTAATTGATGGTTTTTTTGTAATGGACTTCGAATCCTGTAATGTATTGAATTCTTGAACATATAATGATATTTTCCTTCAACTAAATTTGAATTCTTTTCTCCCTTCAATTGTATTATGAATTCCGACTTCTTAAAGTACTACATTTTTTAAAATCTTGCAACTTAGAATATACCATGAATCTTGAATAAACCTCGTAGAAGCTTGAATATTGGATTAGTGAACTTGAATCGGCGTTGAATTTTTGAATGAAAATTCCAACTCATGAATAAACTTGAATCATTTTGAATGATTAATTACCCTCCTTTCAATAAAATAAGATTTAGAAACTCGAAAATAAGACTGTTAGTTCTCTTATTTTAGGATTGACTTAATTTTTGTAAAACAAATAATAGTAGCAATAATGTAATATAGAATAGGATGTATAAACTTACTAAGAAGAACATGTACAACAAGTCCTATTGAAATGTCAGAAAATATTATGTTGAACCTATTCGACAACTAGAACAACATGTCGAAGAAGATGTCCTATAAAGAAGCATTCGACATCGCACATGTTGAGCTGAATAATGAGATTCAATTCTAATTTGAATTATGCAGAATATTCGAGAATATTATGCATCATATATAGGGCATATTTAAAGGTCTAGAAGATTCAATCGAAATCAAGAAGAATGAAGAATTCTTAAATAAGTTGATTATTTAGGAAACTAAAGACATTTCTTGAGGCAGAAGTTTCTGCAGTTTGTTATAGTTAATGATGATGTGATTGAAGGCCCAAATCCAGTTGGGTATAGATTATAAATAGAAGGTTTGTAACCTAGTTTAAATGCTATCCAAGAATATCAAATATGTAATCATTAGGGCTAGATATAGTGAACCACCCGGTTTGTGAGATGGTCGCCATACCCCTCGAAACCTGTAGGTAAGAGGAAGTATTTTTTGGAGGAAGCTTTGAAGCAACTCTAAGGTGTGTCCTAAGCTAGAAGAAAAAGGCTTTGGGACTTAGCTAGGCTGTGATAGAAGAGTGTCTTCTATTCCTTGTTATTGTTATTGTTTTTCACTGTGTGGGATTGAGGGGGAGTGAGAAGGATCTCATATCTAAGAGTGTCTTAGGTAGAAGGGTCATTAGGTAGTGATTAAGTGAGTAGATCGTCAACAGGTGTGTTGGTAGGGTCTATGAATTGATATTGATAGTGAACTTCATCCCTAGCTTGGTAGCCTACAGATGTAGGTGTGTTTGCACCAAACTGGGTTAACAATTCAGATGTGTCATTTATCTTTCAGTACAGTTTTATTTTTCCTGCGTTCTTATGTTAGATAAGATGTATCGACATCCTTAGAGGACATATGAGTCTGATGTACCAGAATAGCAATTGGTATTAGAGCAGGCATCTTGTTCTGTTATGGGTGAGGTCCTAGTAAGATACTTTCTGGTAACATGGACAAGAAGAAGGTTTATTCTGAAAATTTATTTGAACAAGGTTGGTTCATATTATTGCTCCAAGGGTCCCTTAAAGTGGGAGATGGACCATTTGTGACAGGTAGCCCTATTTGAATGTATAAGGCATGGTAGTTGAAAGTAGGATCTTGTGTTCTTGGTTTGTTGATGTGATGTATTTTCAAACCATGATTAATTTGTTATCACCAGTTTTGGAGTGCTTATGTACAATGGTGACTAAGCCATGTTTGAAAGTTATTGAAGAGTTATCTGAGTTGACTATTTTCTCACTGCATTTACATCTGATGGAAAACTCCTAGTGTTTGGTAAGTGCCTTAGAAAGACATTGTATAAGATATTGGAACATCCTATTAGCTAGGTGTGAATAATCCTGCTACACTAAGGATTGGCATAGTTGATGCTTTGGGTGCTAAGAAAATGCGTTCTGAACATATATGTTTAGAACTTCTCCTGGTCTGGAAGAGCAGGCATCTGAGAGATTATATTGGAACCAATTGGATTAGCTTATCTATGATCCAAAATATCTCTCTGTCATCTGGAAGTCATTTAAATTGAATAGGCTAGATCTATTAATGTATGATGGAGTTTTCATGTCTTTGGAGGAACATGTTACAAAAATCCATTAATTTTTTAAAGGAGATCCTGTTGGTGTAAGCCCTAGAGGCCAATACCTTTTGGTACTTGTATCGAATTATTTATTAATAATAAAAGGCTTTTCTTTATTATGTTTGCCTTTTGAAAATAATAAAGTCCCTAGAATAGTTAGTCATTTAATGCAATGTTAAGTGTGACTTAATCATGAGATCCATTAAACACAAGGACACTATTCTTAAAGTATCCATAATCGAGCTTTATTGTGAAGTGGGATAATATTAAAGCATTGAGATTATTATGAAGATAGACTGATGATCATATCTCATGGATCATGGATAAGGAGTTATCAAGTCTTGACATAGGTATAAATATTAGGAGTAATTTTATACTGGATTGACCCGCTATGAGAATACTACATAGAATGTTATGCAAAGTGTCATAAGTTATTCTCACCGTGATAAGTGGTGCATACCACCCTTCGATCTGAAACCACTATGGACCCTAGATGTAGAGTCAAGTGCTTTATTGCTGATCAAACGTTATCCGTAACTGGATGATCATAAAGACAGTTGATGGGTACTTCACAAAGCATGCTGAGGGACATGAGTGACCTAGATGGAATTTGCCCATCCTGCGTAACGGGATAAATGTCTGAGGGCCCAATATTGAACTGGACAAGGATGACACGGTCTATGCCTTGTGTTCAATATAGACATAAGGGCAAAAGGGTAATTATACACACAAGTATTATCACGGAAAGGTTTTGTCACATCACATGACATTTTCGTGACTTGGGTAGCAGTGACTCATAGTTATCTACTTTCAGAATTGGAAGACTTGCTGGATAATTCGCATTCCCATAACTCACTGCATCGTGAATTCTTCTTCCACGGTCGTTCTTGATTGTTCTTCCCTTGAATCAATTAACTAGAGCTCTGATACCAAATTTTGGAAATCCACCAAAATCTATGATGAATATATACCAATCTTGATAAGCAAGATTGATATCACCACACAATGACAATGAAAATTATGGAGAAAGAAAGAAGAAGCAAGACAATATTTTCTGCAAAGTTTCTCTCTGCCACAAACTGTGGAAAACTTCTTTATTCACTTTGCAACTACAAAATACTGTGAATGAATTGATTACAAAAATAGGAGTTACTCCCTTTATTTATAGATTTAGGTTAAAACTCTAAAAGCCTAAAATATATATTTTGGAACTAAATTAAATATATTCTATTTTATATCTAAATCAAAACTAATTTAAATCTAAAACAAATTAAATCTGTGTGCATCCTGCTTCGATACACAAGCTCTTCGACTGAAAAATGATTTCCTTCGAGCAACCTGCTTCGATCCACCTCTGACCCTTTCGACACACATAGTTTCGACACTAAAAACACTAAGAATTACAATTTAATACCTTTTACTTAAAAAAAATATATAACTCTTTGTTAGTGTTGATGAATTAGTGTAGTTACAAGAAATATAAAATGAACGAAGGACAGTGAGAAGAAACAAACAAGAAGAGAAAAAAGACTTTTGAAGGCCTCTTTTCCAAATTCATGTCTTTTTATTTACTGTTTAATATATTTAAGTTACCTTTTAATAATGACATTGCAGATTTGGAAAAGAATAATGTTATTCTTTCACTCAAATTCTAAATCAAATACTATTCAATATATTTATAAGGTAAATAGTATTTTCAAATATATATATATATATATATATATATATATATATATATATATATATATATATATATATATATATATATATATAATATTATTTTTATATAAAAAATTATATTATTTTAGTAGTAAAATAAAGTTGGTTAATAAAATATGAAAAATTGTTTAATAAAATGATGAAGTTTGTTAATAAAAGACTAAGTATTAAAATAATTTAATAATAAAATACATGAATGTTTATTAACCAACTTCATAATTTTACTACTAAAAAGTATAAATGTTTTATTAAAAAATATTATTATAATAATTTATTACTGTTTATAAATATATTTTTTTATTAAAAAATGTTATTCACCGTATAAATATTGTGAATATTGTTTGATGTAAATATTAATATAAAATATGAGTGTATAAATATGATTACTCTTAAAAAAGGAAATTACTTAATGGAAATTTCTACTTGGTAAGGAAGTTGTTAGAAGAAATTGATTCTTCAATCTTTTAAATTTAATTGCTTCAATTAGTATTAAAGTTTCTGCATTTTTTCTAATGAAGCTTTTAATTTGTTTACTTAAGATCGTGTCATTTCGAGAGAAAAGTTAAAATATGAGGAAGAGTAAGCCTAAAATGTTATTTTTAACTTAATGTGATTGTTCTACTGTGGAGAATAGTGTTATATAAACTCTATGTATAGGCAATTTATTTGTGAACCATATGAATAACATAATCAATTTATCATTACTTCAATTATATCTTGAATCATCTTTTTTATTTTTATAGGACTGCTGCTAGTAGCTATACATCTTTCAGCCATGTTGATTGTTTTGTAACTTTCAATGTTTAGTTTATAATTTTTTAAGGAAAATGATAAAACTTAGGAGTACTAATAAGAAAGTGAAGAAAATGAGATGTTGGATGACTCATTTCAACAGACGGACAAAAGAATATATATATTGAATAAGATAATATATAGATAAACCAAAAGAGGAACAAGAGAAGGGGGACTAGACCAAAACCCTCTCTAAAGAAGAAAATCTAAACAAAATCTATTTCTCAAAAATGGGGATAAAACTGTAATGAATTGTGTCAGGAATCGAAAGACCAAAGTTAGCGAGGGAGTCCGCACAACTATTCCCTTCTCTAAAAATGTGGGAAACCACAAAATCTAAATTCCTAATTATATGAACACAATTTAACCATCTATTCCGAATTTGCCAAGGCACCCTATAAGGCGGATTGAAAGCAAGGACAACCATAGCATAATCTGTTTCCAACCAAAGATGATTCCAATTATTCTCATTGGCGAACTCAATAGCTAACATAGCTCTGGTGAGTTCGACGATGAGAGAATTAGCAATACCCAAAAAGGAAGCAAAAGCACCCAAAAAATTACCCTCACGATTTCTAGCAATACCGCCACAAGCAGAATTACCATTGCTAATCGAAGCACCATCACAGTTAATCTTGATCCAGTTGGTGGGAGAAAGATTTCAAATAACCTCAAAAAATTTTGGCACTTTAGGAGGTCTGATTTGGACTTTGAGACTATTAAGAAAGACAAAGTCATCCATGTTGAGATGGCCACCCTCCAGAGAAAATTTACCTGCTGCAGAAACTGTCGCCTTAATGTGCCCAATGGTCGAGGAAGCCGAAACCACAAAATCCTTAAATCTGAAGTTGTTTCGAGCAAACCAAATACCATTTATAATATAAACTATAACCATGTTTATAACTTTCTTGCAGACTTTGGATCCCATAGAGCCAGTAAGCCTCCATACGTCATTCCAATCATAGATCAACAACCTGGAATTCAAGGCCAAAACCAGCCAAGCCCAAAGGTTGGCAGCAAAACTACAATAAAAAAACCAGGTGTTGCTCGGACTCAGAGGCAGTACCGCACATAGAACATTTAGAAGCCATACAGATTTGACGAACCTGTAGTTGAGCGTCCATCGACAATTTCCGTTGAAGAAGATGTCAAACCGTACATGATTTGGAGGGAGGGATATGTTTCGACCAAATGAAACCAGTCCAAGGAACGATACCACCACTAGGACACTTGAAGGTATAGGCAGACATGAGATTAAGCTCACCTGAAGAATTATGTTTCCACATTCTTTTATCTGGCCTTGTCTCAAAAGGGATGTGGGTATTAAGAATTCTAACCTTGGCATACGAGACCGGCAGAGAGGGACCAAGAATTGTCTTGGATGAAATGACTAATGTTAGTTTAGAGTCTTGCGAGTCAAAATAGAGTCGTGGCAAGAGGGTGCCACACCAAGAATCGGTCCAAAAGCGAATATCTGACCCGTTACCGAGCAGCCAAACCAAATTATCATAAAGATTATGTAACTCCGCTTTAGCACTGGACCAGTTGGAAGAGAAGATATGCAAGAACCAAAGAGTGTTGTTTTTATGAAGGCGGTGTTTGTGTAGAACAACCCAAGAATTATCTGAGTTAAAAATGTCCCAACAAAGCTTTAGGTTACTAGCTTCATTAAGAGAAACAAAGGAGCGAATACCCAGAACACCATCTGAAACGGGAGTGCAAATTCTTTTCCAAGCCACTGTGACCATTTTCTACTTGCAAGAATCTCCGCTCCAGATAAAGTTCCGAGCAGCACGCTAGAAGAATGTGTTAAAGTTTTTTGGTATCACAAACGAGCTTTCAAATATTTTGCAATTTTTTTTTAATATTATAAATGTCACGGAATTAGTTGATGTTGTCAAAATTCGGTTGGCCATAATGAGAAAGTGGTTGAGATGATTTATTTGTCGATGTCCAAAATTTTTGTATTGCTAAAGGTATTCTGGTGTTAAAGATGGATGAAGAAATACCTGTTTGGGGTCGTTCAAGGATAGAAGGGAGGACTATCACTAATCTTCATGATTATCATGCAGAGATTTTTATGTTGCTATTGACAAAATACGTGTAGAGATGGATCACTGCTTTAGTGAAGAAAGTGACATAATCTATGATTGCTTCTCATGTCTTGATCCTAAGAACTCTTTCTCCAAGTTTGATATTGATAAGCTTGCTTGTCTTACTGATATTTATCTGTAGACTTTTCAGATGATGATCGTGGAACAATAAGAGATCAATTTGAAACTTATGTTCTTCATGTGAAAAGAAATTAATGCTTCATTTTCTGTTTGTGAAGGTGTTCAAAGTTTGTCTATGAACATGGTTCAAATTTAGAAATATATGGTATTTCTATTCGTTTACAAACTTATTGAGTTAGCTTTGATATTGCCAATGTCGACAATCGTTGAAAGAGTTTTTTCAACAATGAAGATTATCAAGTCTAAATTGCGTAATAAGATCAATGATGCATGGTTCAATGACTTGATAGTATGTTACATTAAGCGGAATATATTCAAGTCATTTGATGATATTGATATTATTCGAACATTAACCGCAAAAAAGTCTCGAAAAAGACATTTGTCTTGTGATTTTATTTAACATACTATGGTAAATTCAGGTTTCATCTCTTTTATTTTAAACTATACTTTTGTTTATAAAATGAGGAATCTTTTTTATTTTGATTGGTGACTATTTATATATTATATACAATGTAAATTAGTGGTTTTAAAATTTTTTGTCCAGAATTTAAATTTTTTTTTCTTTCTGATTTCACCGTTGGACATAGAAAAGTGAAAAACTTTTGCCCCTTCATATATAGAATGACTTCAATATCATATATCCTTTGGATTAATCAACATTGAATCAAGATTTTGACTAAATTGAGATTTTGGTCTAAGTTGACATAGTTTTTGTTGTGAATCTTGTTGTTAATTACGACAAAACTCAATATCAATTTGCGAACAAAGAATAGTAGCAACCAAAATAAATGGTCTGCAATAATAATTATTCTTACACAGAAAATATAACAGAATAAGGCAAGAAAACGACGAAGGTTTGTTTACCCAGTTCGACCAAACGATCTAATTTGGGGGAAATAGCAGCTCTCCAATTCACTATACTCAGAAAGTTGTTACAAGAGCTTACAAATGAGTTACAAGAAAATAGTCTTCGCCTTCATGTTCCCAAGAACGACACTGAAGTTGCCCAAGAATTACCCTATTTTCTACCTAAGTGTTTCCCAACCCCTTCAACCTTCAATATATATATAACTCAAATCCAAGGTGTAAACCAGTGTTTCCTAATTCCCAATAGAATAGCTGAAACCCTATACTATGCCTTCAAACCCTTATTCTCCCTTTCGGTGCAAGCTCTAAGAATGTCACAATTGTAATAACTGAAGAGATACATATTTATAATGGCCAAAATCCACCAAATTCATAACAAATTCAAAATCACATCTCCTTAATTGTTAGAATAAAATATATTATTATAATCTTATAATATCTCTCAAATATTATAAAT
This sequence comes from Vicia sativa, assembly GCA_021764765.1. Classification (NCBI taxonomy): domain Eukaryota; kingdom Viridiplantae; phylum Streptophyta; class Magnoliopsida; order Fabales; family Fabaceae; genus Vicia; species Vicia sativa. The sequence continues at coordinate 53,006,636 of CM038794.1, read as the reverse complement.
ATCTTATAATATTCTTTTATATTAATTTATATGATCTCCAAATTAATATAGAATATTCTAACATTAATGAAGGGATCAATGAATTGAACTGACCAAATCTGATATTTTCTGGCTTCTTGATTTTTAATAATCTTGAAATATATTTTCATTCTCTTCATCTACAAAAATTTTAAGACATATTTCCAACAATTTTAATACATCTTGTGCAATTGTCTATTTATATATATACACTTTATTTGGATTTCTTTTCTATATTATTAATATTATTTTGCCTAAAAAAGTGTAAAATTGGTTGTAAATTATCTCATCTCTACAAATTTAATCATTTATCTTAATTTCATTTTTCGTTTATTTTATCTTCACAATCCTACAATTCTTCTACTTCAATTGTTTTTGAATCAATTAAAAATGTATCACACAGTACATAAAATTTAAACAATTGAAAAACATAAGCAAACAAATTTAAAATTTTTGTTTTGAATAACCAAATTTATAAAAAGAAATAAAAAATAACCAGTATTTTAAAAAAATTACAGAAATAATTATTTTTTTTTGCAGAATTACACTATGTCGCCACTTTCAGTGGCGACTAACGTTAATTTTAGGATCACTCTCAGTGACGACTTCTCTCTATTTTAGGGCAAGTCGTCACTCCCAGTGACAGCTTTTGTTAAAAATAGAGAGAAATCGCTACTGAGAATGACGACTTGTCTTAAAATTAAAGGTAATTATCATTAGGAATGGAGACATAGTGTAATTATGTCCAGAAAATAGTCAATTTTTTTGAAATACCGTTTTTTTTAAAAACTTGATTATTATAAATAAAAAAATCACAGATTTAAAAAGTAGACAATTGTACATATTATATAAATAAATAAATAAACTATTGAACACAACATTCATTTTTCAATTTTATATCCTAGGGATTGCTTTCTTTGGATGAACAACTACACATAAACTAAAAACTAAATAGTAAATAACAAGAAACAAAATACAAAACACTATCAACCAAAGGAAGCAGCGTGAACGTTTGCATTGAAGAGGTTACAAATCTTGCGCCTGAGATGGTTCCGAATTATGAGGGTAATCAGCAATAGCAGCATTTGAATGTGTTAGAAGCTTAGCGATGCTATTATTAATGGAGTTGAAGAAACAGAAATAAGTAGTAATTAGAAGGAATAGGTTGATAATATACCAATTCCAGAACTGAGGAATGAGAATCCACAAAAGTATCTCACATCCAACAACACCTGAAATGTGGAATATTACCATAGTAGTTGTTAAGTTCATGTCAGCTGTGGATGCAAGAACGTGACAAAAGATTGATGTCAAAAAGAGCAAGATAGTTGGGGATGATCGTTGGAATGGGTTGGTGTTTAAACCTTGATACTTAATTCCAATTGAACCTAACTCTAAGCTCATCAGCACTGTGTATGGTTTATGCATACTCATTTTTGTGTTCTTCTTTTGATTGAAATTGGATTAGAAAAAAAATAATAAAGAGATACGTACTCAAGTGAGTTATATATGGCCCTATATATTAAAATAATTTCATTAATACAAAGAACTAGGAAGATATCAGGAAAGTTTGGGTCGGAACTAATAGGGGTAATTGGGTAATATTATAATTACACACATAAGTTGACATTTACACTGTAGTAATATAAGGACTTGCTTTTTTGGAATATTTAATTATCATTACTTTTGTGGAATGATAGGCTTACATTGAAACATAAGATTTACACCGTATACAAAAAGAACACATACTTATGCTACGTATTTTATACGGTGTAACGAGTGTATGGTTTTGGTTTCAAAATAGTAGCTCTCAACAAAAAGTGACAAAATTTTATAAACAGAATTCTGATTTCACAAATACTATCCTTTTGCTTTATATTTCATTTCACATATTGCCTCTTTGCCTTTTTGGTTTCAAAATAGTAGCTCTCAACAAAAAGTGACAAAATTTTATAAACAGAATTCTGATTTCACAAATACTATCCTTTTGCTTTATATTTCATTTCACATATTGCCTCTTTGCCTTTTTTTTTTCTTTTTACCTTTTTTCATTTCACTATAGCATGTGGGCCATAGTGTCCTCTTAACCACATATTCTAAGTTATACAATCCATCACTTTACCATTTCTTCTTCTTCCTCTTCCGTCAGTTACAGTAACCCGTCCCACATTTTTTCATGATAACATCTCCAACCATGCTCAATGAAGTTGAAGATTAAGATTAAGTGATTAAGTGATTAAGAAAAAATCAAATTTACTTGACATCATTAAAGCAATGAAGATGAAGATTTAACTCATTAAGCTTTTAGGTATATTAAAGTTTCATCTAATAATATCAATCTTGTTCTTTTGAATCAAAGTTTGTGTTGTTTATAATGAAAGATGAATAAAGAATGCTATTGATTTCGTATTGAATGGTTGAATGTTCATTAACCGTGTTGTTAACTGTATTGACCAACTTTAATCACTACGTTAATCATATGTATTTACTGTCCAAACAATTTCATATATTTATTCTAGTAGGTTTGTTAACCATTTTATGCACTATGTTAACCAACTTGTGCGACTCTATTAACCAACTGCATAATAAAAAATGTTATAAACTTGCAGTTACGTCTGGGAGTATATTAACCAAGTTATAGACAATATTAACCATGCTTTTGTACACTATTAACCAACTTTCTTATAAATTTATGTTATACATCTAATTGACATATTTTGTGCAGTTTTTGTGACAAAATGGACAGTTTAAACGTTTTGATAGATTGTGGTGGTAGTCAAATAGAAGATGTAGAAGTTGACCACGGTGATGGTGATGGCGTTGACGATGATTCACGTTGGGTTCCTAAAATTGGGATGTGTTTTTCTTGTGTAGAGGAAGTTAAAATATATTATCAAGAGTATGCTTTGAAAAAGGGTTTCGGATGGAGGATAAGGTCATCGAAAAAGGGAGATGATGGGGAGCTCAACTACCTAATACTTTCATGTACAAGAGAGGGGTCTAAAGTTTCAAAAATATCATGCACGTTTAAGACACTACCATCTAGACCAAAAACTTGTCCTCCCAAGATTTGTATTAAAATGAAAGAAGATGGTTTGTGGTACGTTACACAATTTGAATCTAACCATACTCATGCGACTAGCCCAACTAAAGCAAGATTGTTCAAGGCCAACAAGAAAATGAACTTACATGTGAGAAGAACAATTCATATCAATGATGATGCGGGAGTAAGAATCAACAAGACTTTTTAATCGCTAGTTAAAGATGCAGGTGGGCATGGAAATATTCCCTTTTGTGAAAAAGACGTTAGGAACTATATCAACAAAGAACGCCGTGCAATTGGAAAAGAAGGTGATGGTAAGGCTTTGATAAGTTATTTTTGTAAAATGAGGAAACAAAATTCAAATTTCTTCTATGACATAGATTTGGATGATGATTTTCATGTGAGGAATGTATTTTGGGCTGATGCAAGATGTAGAGCCGCTTATGAATATTTTGGAGATGTTGTAACATTTGACACAACATACTTGACTAACAAGTATGACATGCCTTTCATTTGTGGGGTGAATCACCATGGTCAATCAACTTTACTTGGGTGTGGATTACTATCGGTGAAGACACGGATTCTTTTGTGTGTCTTTTCAAGTCATGGCTTGTTGTATAGAAAAGCACCTTTGGGTATTGTGACCGATCAATGTAAGGCTATGAAAAATGCTATTGAGTTAGTCTTCCCTACACTCGTCATAGATGGTGTTTATGGCATATAATGAAAAAGTTCCGAAAAGCTTAGCGGATATGGTGAATACAAAAGGATCAAGTATGCGATGAAAGAAGCCGCCTATGATACATTCACAACAACTAGTTTTGAACAAAATGGTGTTCCTTCATAGAAAATTTTAATCTCCAAGAAAATGATTGGTTAGGTGGGTTGTATATTGAGCGACAAAGGTGGGCACCAACTCATATGAAATATTTTTAGGCGTATGTCAACTACAAGTAGTGAGAGCATACATGCTTTCTTTGATGGATATATTAATTCTACAACAAGTCTAAACCAGTTTGTGAAACAATATGATAATGCTCTTAGAAGTCGGGCAGAAAAGGAATTTGAAGCTGATTTTAACTCGATGGATATAACAATTCCATGTGGGTCAAACTCGACCATTGAGAAACAATTCCAAAATGAATTTACTCATGCCAAATTCAAGGAAATTCAAGTGGAATTTAGATCTAAAATGAATTGTTCTACCTCATTGAATGGCGTGGAAGGTTGCTTTGCTACGTATCATGTGTGGGAGGAGATACTAGTTAGGGACATGCGTAAAGAGCGAGTCTTAAAAGTTGTGCTTAACAAGGAAAATCAAGATTTCAAATGTGAATGCTCATTGTTTGAGTATAGAGGTATTGTGTGTTGTCATGTGTTATCCGTGTGTAGTCAAGAAAGGATTACAAATCTTCCAGATAAGTATGTTTTCTCGAGATGGAAGAAAAACATCAAAAGGAAGCATTCATATATAAGGACTAGTTATGGTGTAACAGAATTGAAGCCAAAAATGGACAGGTTTGATAAATTATGCAAACATTTTTATGATGTTGCGGAAGTAGCTGCAGAGTCAGAGGATGCTACCGATGACCTCCATGAAACATTAAATTTGTTTAGCTCTGACATATGCACAAAAGATAGTAAACATGTTGAAGAGAATCTCAATGATGATTCCAATCCAATCAATACAAGTGGAATTCGCAGCCCAAAACATGTCAAGCGCAAAGGTCGTCCTCCATCTAAAAGAAAAATATCTATCTCTGAAACGGCTATTAAGAGGTTAAGGAAGCGAACAAAAAATAATGATCACATTGAGCTTACTACTGGAATGGTGGGAAATCAGCCTGGAAGTAAAATTTGTGTAGATTTATCTATTGAAGTTGGTAGTGGAAGTAATATGTCATTTATGGATCTTTTGACAACATGTGAAACACCTTTGATGGGTTCATCTCAAGTTTGTACAAATTGATGATCACTGTGGGAATTTTTTGGTTATTAACTAGGGGCATGTGTTTTTGACTAGAGGCATGTGTTTTTTTGGGATGTCAGACACATATCTTGTCAAATAACTTTTGTCATGTAAATTTACGCAACTTTTGTACAAAACTTTTGGTGTATGTTTCGTATAAAATAGTTGGTTAATACATTGAAAATAGTTGGTTAATTAAGGCCGTAAAGTGGTTAATGCAGTCCCAGACTTATAAGGATAAAATTTAATTAAAAACATTTTTGGTTAATGTAGTGCAACAAGTTTGGTAATTAAAGGAATAACTTGGTTAATGCAGTCCCAAACTTCGCATACATTGGGAAATTAATAAAAGTGAACTTGGTTAATATAGCACACCCATTTAGATTTCTCTGTGACTTGTTTTTTCCGTCTTTCAACACAACAGAGGACTCACATAAACTAGAAACCACAAAGTTATACACGGCAAGACCCCAACTATATGTATCAAGGGAGTCCAAATCATCCAATTGCTTAATAAATCCTGTAAAGACCTTACTTCCGGTTTTTGGAAAGTAAAACTCAGCAAATGCAAGTAATATGTAAAGTCTAGCAAAGTTAGGTAATCTATTCTTGTGAACACGAATTTGTTTGACAATCTTGGTCACAGTTACCTCTGCCCCTTTAAAGAGACCTAATGTTTCACACGGTTGGTCTTCTACTACATCTACTACAAGGGTCTTACCAACAATGGAAAATCCAAGGGCGAAACAAACATCAACAGGGGTAAAGGGAACTATCCTATCTCTTACCATAAATCCCCGACTATGTTTGTCCCATCTCCTTATTAACTCCCATAATAAGCCATCTGCGATTGAGAAGTCGTTAGAAATATCTAATGCCCATTTGAATGGAGTGCATTCAATATGTGCACGTTGAGTTGCTGTTAAGCTTTTATTGGTGGTGCTCAAATTAACCGGGCTACAACAATGCCTCATTCGTACCTTAACATGATTGAAAAAAACTGTTTACAACAAATTAAAGACATTACAAAAACAAGCAAAAGCAGTCATTACAAGAAAAATCTAACTTACTTCAGTTTCAGACAAATTTGAGGATGCCATGTTTTCAAAGCAAATCAAAGCAATTCTGCTACAGAGAAAAACACATAAAAACCTAACCCTTAAGGTGTAAACTCAGAAAAACCTAACCCTTAAATAAACACATTTATGATAAACAAAGGGAATAAGAGAAAGAAGTAGTTTTACATTGGAACCACCGTCTAGATCTCGCCGTGACGAAGAATAATTGGCCGTCTGGATCTCGCCGTCGTCGTCCGAAAGTCGTCGTCGCTATCTGAAAGTCGTCGTCGCCGTCTTTTGAAACCCGCATCTTCTGAATCTCGCGTCGTCGTCGCCTTCTGGAAGTTACAGACTTGGTGAAGAGGGGAAGAACAGAGGAATAGAGGAGAGGAACCAAGGAAGAACAGAGAAATTTCTGAGCGAGAGAGAGAGAGAGAGAGAACAGAGGCTTGTTGGTTACAGTGAGAAAAACAGTGTAAGACTTAACCTAACATTTCCCATTTTACCCTTATTTGTTTTATAAATTACAAAAAAAACAATATTTATATAATCAGAATACGGTGTAGTGTATATGTTGTAGCAATTCTGTTTTATAAAACACATTCCATAATGGAATGGTATTCATGTATGGAATGTATTTGAAAAGTAACGGGTTGGGGTCGTTGTCAACTTCTTATTCTTTTTACTAATCCAAAAAAGTTGCCATCGAGATTACATAACAACATTAATGGCTTCAGTAGTTCAATGCCAGTTCAGTGGCATGGAAACTTTTTCTATCCGTTTGGTTCCGGCGTTCAACAGCCTCTACCGCATGTTTACGGACTTCAAACGTGACATATGACGGTTGCATATGCTTTTGGTGTGAACGTGACATATGATGAACTTGGAGATTTTGACGGGGAAGAGTTTCCGAATGAGCAAGTGCAAATATTTTATCAATTGTTGAATGAGATGAATACGCCGTTGTTTGAGGGGTCGTCAGACTCAAAGCTATCAATGTGTGTGAGATTATTGGCCGCCAAGTCAAATTGGACTATTCCTGATCAATTTTTCTGGAACATTTCCCAAAAATTATCTTGGACTCCACCGCAACGAAAGACAACTTGCCTACAAATTATTATGATGCAAAGAAGTGGGTGTCGAAGTTGGGTTTAAAAGTAAGAACGATTGATTGTTGCATTAACGGTTGTATGTTGTTTTATGACACTGAGTTTGGTACTCAAGATGGATCGTTAGAGGAGTGTAAGTTTTGTAATAGTCCAAGACATCAAGTTCACAGTAGAGCCGTTAACAGCAAGCAAAAACGTGTAGCAATTAAATCCATGTTTTATCTTCCAATAATACCAAGGTTAAAAAGAATGTTTGCTTCAATGCACAATGCAAGTCAAATAACATGGCATCATACAAACCAAACAAGTTCAGGCACTATGCGACATCCATCTGATGGTGAGGCATGAAAGCACTTTGATCGGGCACATCCAGATTTTGCTGCAGAACCTAGAAATGTCAGGCTTGGATTATGCTCTGATGGTTTTCCCCCATACGTGCAAGCATTGGGAAGTGCGTATTCTTGTTGGCCAATTATTGTAACCCCTTACAACCTCCTTCCTGAGATGTGCATGACAAAACCATACATGTTTTTGACGTGCATCATACCAGACCTGAACAGTCCAAAAGCCAGAATTGATGTGTACTTATAACCTTTAATTGATGATTTGAAGAGGTTGTGGATTGGAGAATGGACTTATGATATATCCCGTAAACAAAACTTTACATTGTGAGCTTCCTTGATGTGGACCATTAACGACTTTCCAGTGTGACACCCCAAATAATTCGATTATTAAAATAATTAGAATTTTAATTATTAAATTAATTAAAAGTTTAATTATTGGTATTTTTGAATTATCGGAATTAATTAATTAGAATGGAAGTGTTGGTGGTGTGAGGTATGAAGTGGGGGGTGTGAGGAGTAAAACACTCTACCTATTCTAATTATTTTATTATTATTATTATTATTAGAATGATAAAAGGAATAAATAGAGGAAAAAAGGAAAAGAGATTGGAGTTTTCATTCTACGTGAAATTGAGAAGAGAAGAGGAAAGAGGAGAAAAGCCAAAGCGTTGAATCAAGAATCATCGCAAGGTAAGGGGTGATTTCATTCAATTATGATGCCTTATGGGTTTTGGGATTCAATTGAACGGTTGAATATGTTAGGAAAGTTGAATTAGAGAATCTAGGTTTGTAGGATTATCCCTAAATGCGTCGAATTGTATGAATTGGAACCATTAGTAATGATATAGAATTATTGGGGATGATGAAATTATGATATGTGCTGTTGTATTGGTTGGATTTTGGTGTTTTGATGCATTGATTCGTATGGGAATAAAAAGGAATGAATTAGAATACAAGCTGCTGTCAAAATAGCAGGTTTTTGGTTCTGCAGGTCGCAGGAACCGGTTCCCATGTGGGAGGTGTAACACCCGAGTCCAAAAGAAGGCGGGGGGTGGTTACACCGCATGGAACACTTGAGGCCAAAAGAGGCAAGGATGGTCGCCACATCGGAATGAGAGGGATCCTAAGACGATGCAAGTATGAGACTGCATGGTTGAAGGATGGCTTATAAGGATTAATTAGTACTACCTATACCAACAAGATGCATCTTCTTTTCGGTAGTCTAACCATAAGAACTGCATAGTTAAGTGTGTTTGGCTTGGAGTAGTATTGGGATGGGTGACCTTCTGGGAAGTTTCCCAGAAAGCGTGCGAGTGAGGCCAAAACATGCTGAAAAGACTCGTGTTGGTGCGTGGTCACCGATAATCCTAAAGCCGGCGTTATAAATGGTATCAGAGCCAGACCTCTCCCAGTACGATGTGGTTCGAGGACGAACCATGCAGAAGCTGGTGGGCATGTAACACCCGAGTCCAAAAGAAGGCGGGGGGTGGTTACACCACATGGAACACCTGAGGCCAAAAGAGGCAAGGGTGGTTGCCACATCGGAATGAGAGGGATCCTAAGACTATGCAAGTATGAGACTGCATGGTTGAAGGATGACTTATAAGGATTAATTAGTACTACCTATATCAACAAGATGCATCTTATTTTCGGTAGCCTAACCATACGAACTGCATAGTTAAGCGTGCTTGGCTTGGAGTAGTATTGGGATGGGTGACCTTCTGGGAAGTTTCCCGGAACGCGTGCGAGTGAGGCCAAAGCATGCTGAAAAGACTCGTGTTGGTCTGTGGGGTCAATCGATAATCCTAAAGCCAGTCCGGGGCATTACAGGAGGAACCAGGGAGAAGAAATTCTGGGTTGTTGGGAACCGGTTACTCCTGGGGAAGAACCGGTTCCCGCTAAAATTTCTCAAAGGAAATGCATTTTCTTGTTCGGTTCCCTGTCTGGAGGAACCGGGTTCCCCATACATTTTCCAGAGGGCGCGTATTTTGAACTTGTGGGAACCGGGTTCTCCCTGGGAGGAACCAGTTACCACTGTGTTATTTTAAAAAATGTTCAAACTTTGAAAACTTGTATTTTCCAAATCGTAACTCTGATTCGAGTGTCGTTTTGGGCAGCGTTCTCTAAATTAAATGTTCTATTTTATAAAATTGAGAAATCACTATTCCATGGATTTTATTTTAAAAAGTGTTGATTTTCTGATTTTGTGAACTAAATGTAATTTTAGAAATGTGATGAGCAGGTTAGAGTTGTTCTGACTGATTGGATTGAGGACTATACACTTATGTGTTGTGTTTGTGGTTTATGCATGATTATGTTGTTATCATGTGCTGTTTGATGGTGTTGTCTATGTGTGGAATGATGTTGTGATCATATTCCGTTATTTGAATGTTGCATGCTTTTGTTGTGCATGCATATGCATCGTGGTGGTTAATTCCCATTGTGTGGAATTGGACCTGCACGTCCAATACCCGTACGCAGTGTTTTAGTGGTGGTGAGGCTAGATTTGTGTCCCAGTAGTGTATGGGTGAATCATTGATTAACGTTGTTCCGAGGTGTAAACGGAATAGGGTGTGAATTTAGTTCACGTTTGTACCACATGAGTCCGCATTGCATATGGATTATAACATGATAGGATGGTTTCTAGTTTTATAATCTTATTGTTGTTGTTACTATGCATAATGAACGTGTGAATTGCAATTGTATCAAATCAATTATGCTAATGAGGGTGAAATAATATATTGAATTGTTCTGTTGTTTTTAGATACGTGTAATGCATTTTATATTGCGATGAAATATCACCCTTACTTTGATGATTTCAAATTGAAGTATTAGCCGCTTAGGAGCTAGTGAGGATGGCTTTGAGTTGTGCTATTTAGTTATCTGCGTGTCAGTGTCATGCTCTGATAGTTGTAACACTGGGGAATGTTTGGTTGAGAGTTTTATTTTATACTCATTTGTTCTTTGATTAATTTTTGGGAATAATTATGAATTGAATTTTATTCCAATTTGTTGGTATTTTTCCGCTGTGTAGAACATGTCATTGGTTTTTGATTATTAAAATAAAGTTCTTCGGTGAAGCATGACAACTGTTATGAGATTTTTTTCTATTTAAATGAATTGTAATGCCCATTATTGCATGTTACTCTGATTTAATTACTATATTCGCGGGGTATTTTAGAAGGGGTGTTACAATAGTTATCGAGCATAGTCATTGTTGTGACCAAAGGTCTTAGTGTCATTATTCCCTTTTGTATGCGACTAGTGCAAGGTAACACTGTCGATACTTGTATTCTAATGAGGTTGTTTTGTAACTTTACAGAACAATGGCTGTAAGAGGTAACGGAAGAGACGATGCTGCTAATGCTGAGGCTTTGGGAATGCTTGCTGGTGTGCTGGGAGGAAATCAGCTGGGAGCTGGTATCGGTGTTGATAGACAATTGGGTAATTTTCAGAGGAACAATCATCCATTATTCAAAGGCATGCATGATCCCGAAGGTGCTCAGAGATGGTTGAAAGAGATAGAGAGAATCTTCAGAGTGATTGATTGTGCGGAAGAGCTGAAGGTGAGATATGGTACTCATATGCTGGCAGAGGAAGCTGATGACTGGTGGGTTGCTACCAGGATTGAGATGGAGCAAGATGGTGTTGCACTGAATTGGACTGTGTTCAGGAGAGCATTTTTGAGGAGGTATTTTCTTGAAGATATTCGGGGAAAGAAAGAGATTGAGTTTCTGGAGCTCAAGCAGTGCAATAAGACCGTGAGTGAGTATGCTTTGAAATTTACTGAGTTGGCGAAGTACTATGTTCACTACAACAACGATGCAGATGGAGAATTTTCCAAATGTATCAAGTTTGAGAATGGTCTTCGTGATGAGATTAAGCAGGGTATCAGGTATCAGTGTATCCGCAGTTTTTTTGATTTGGTGGATTGCAGTAGGATTCTAGAAGAGGATCTTGCTAATACTAAGTCTAATGCTCGAGGGTATGTTGATTGGAAGGGAAATCAACAGATGGATCGTGGGAAACCTTATGGAAGGAATAATCAGAGATCCGGTGGTTGGAAGAAGCCTAGTGGGGGAGATTCTAATGCTCCTATCAAGTGTTATCGTTTTGGTGAAATGGGACATCGAGCTAATGAATGCAAGAATGACACGAGGAAGTGTTACAATTGTGGGAAACCTGGTCATGTAGCTACTGATTGCAGAGCAAGGAAGGTAACTTGTTACAACTGTGGCGAAGAGGGTCATACTCGTCTGCAGTGTACTAAACCTTAGAAAGAGCAGTCTGGTGGTAAAGTGTTCGCCTTGTCTGGATCAGAGACTAAGCCAGATTATCGGTTGATTAAAGGTACATGTTTTATTAATGGTATACCTTTGATTGCGATTATTGATACTGGAGCGACTCATTCTTTTATTGATTTGGATTGTGCTAAAAGATTGAATTTGGATATTTCTAATATGGATGGAAGTATGGTTATTGACACTCCTGCGTCGGGTTCAGTGACTACTTCATTTATTTATAGGAATTGTCCTATTGTAATTTTTGGTAGAGGTTTCGGTGTGGATTTGGTGTGCCTATCGTTAGAACAACTTGATATCATACTTAGAATGAACTGGTTGGAATTCAACCAGGTTAATATCAACTATTTTGCGAAGACGTTATTTTTCCTGAAGAAGCTAATGTGGAAGATGTGGCTATGTCAGTTAAGCAAATGAATTTAGTGGTTAATGATGGTGTCGTGGTGTTTATGTAGTATTCCTCGACGGAAGCGAAAGGAAAAGCTAAGAGTAGTGAATTGTCAGTGGTGAATGAATTTCCCGAAGTGTTTCCAGAAGATGTTAGTGAATTTCCACCTGAGAGAGAAGTGGAATTTACTATAGATTTGATTCCTGGAACTAGTCCGGTGTCGATGGCGCCTTATCGCATGTCGGCATCCGAATTATCTAAATTGAAGAAGAAGTTAGAAGAGTTACTTGAGAAGAAGTTTATTCGTCCGAGTGTTTCGCCGTGGGGTGCTCCTGTGTTGTTGGTTAAGAAGAAAGAGGGTTCGATGAGACTGTGTGTTTATTACAAGCAGTTGAACAATGTTACAATCAAGAATCGGTATCCATTGTCAAGGATTGATGATTTGATGGACCAAATAGTTGGGGTTTGTGTATTTAGTAAGATCAATTTGAGGTCTGGATATCATCAGATTCGTGTGAAGACGGAAGATATTTAGAAAACTGCACTTTGAACGAGGTATTGGCATTATGAGTATTCATTGCCGTTTGGAGTTACTAATGCACTGGTGTTTTCATGGAGTATATGAACCGGATATTTCATCTGTATGTTGATAAGTTTGTGGTAGTCTTTATTGATGACATTCTGATCTATTCGAAGAGTGATGAAGAGCATGCCGAACATCTTAGAGTTGTGCTGGAACTATTGAAAGAAAAGAAGCTCTATGCGAAGTTATCCAAGTGTGAATTCTAGTTGAGTGAAGTAAGCTTTCTTGGCCATGTGATTTCCAAGAATGGTATTGTTGTTGATCCTACGAAGGTAGAAGCGGTATCTCAGTGGGAAGCGCCGAAGAATGCTTCTGAAATCCGTAGTTTTCTTGGTCTTGCGTGTTACTACGTAAAGTTCATTGAAGGATTTTCGAAGTTAGCTTTGCTGTTGACTAAGTTGACAAGAAAGGGTCAAGTGTTTGTTTGGGATTCTGAGTGTGAGAAAGGTTTTCAAGAGTTGAAGAGGAGGTTGACTAGTGCTCCGATTTTGATTTTTCCGAATCCGGTGGAATCTTTTGTTGTGTACAGTGATGCGTCATTGATGGGATTAGGTGGTGTTTTGATGCAGGATAAGCAAGTAGTGGCTTATACTTCGAGACAATTGAAGATTCATGAAAGGAATTATCCGACTCATGATTTAGAGCTGGCAACTGTGGTATTTGTTTTAAAATTGTGGAGGCATTATTTGTATGGACCTCGAATTGAGGTATTCAACGATCATAAGAGCCTAAAGTATCTCTTCGATCAGAAAGAGCTGAACATGAGGCAGAGAAGGTGGTTAGAATTTCTGAAAGATTATGATTTTGGTTTGAATTACCATCTTGGTAAGGCAAACGTTGTTGCAGATGCATTGAGTAGGAAGTTCTTGCATATGTCTATGTTGATGGTGCATGAATTGGATTTAGTTGAGCAATTCAGAGACTTGAGTTTGGTATGTGAGACTACTTCTGATAGTGTTAAATTGATTATGTTGAAGTTGACTAGTGGTATTCTGGAGGAAATTTGAACTGGACAAAAATCTGACGTTGGTTTAGTTGATAAATTGCCATTAATCAACCAAGGTCAAGGAGGTGAATCCCGAATTGACGAGAATGGTGTTATGAGATTTGGTGATAGAGTGTGTGTTCCGAATATTGCAGAGATTAGGAAGAGTATTTTGGAAGAAGGACATCGTAGTGGATTGAGTATTCATCCCGGTGCTACTAAGATGTATCATGACTTGAAAAAGTTGTTTTGGTGGTCTGGAATGAAAAAGGAAATTGCTGAGTTCGTTTATGCTTGTCTGATTTTTCAGAAGTCAAAGATTGAACATTAGAAGTCGTCGGGATTGATGGAACCATTGTTTGTTTTAGATTGAAAATGGGATGGTATTTCTATGGATTTTGTGTTTGGTTTGTCGAGGACAGCGAAGAAGTGTGATTCTATCTGGGTTATTGTAGATCGGTTGACGAAGTCTGCTCACTTTATTCCGATAAGAATGGATTACCCTATGAAGAGGTTGGCAGAGTTGTATGTCGAGAAGATCGTGAGTTTGCACGGTATTCCTTCTAGTATTGTGTCGGATAGATATCTGAGGTTTACGTCAAAGTTTTGGACAAGATTGCAAAAAGCTTTGGGTACTAGGTTAAGTTCTGCTTATCATCTGCAGACAGATAGTCAGACAGAGAGAATGATTCAGTCGTTAGAGGATTTGTTGCGAGCTTGTGTGTTGGAGAAAGGTGGAACGTGGGATAGTTACTTGCCATTGATTGAGTTTACCTACAAAAATAGTTTTCATTCGAGTATTGGTATGGCTCCGTTTGAGGCATTGTATGGTAGGAGGTGTCAGACACCATTGTGTTGGTACGAATCTGGAGAAAGTGCTATGATTGGACTGGAGATAGTCCAACTGACTTCGAAAAAGATTAAGATGATTCAGGAGAAGATGAGAGCTTCTCAGAGTCGTCAGAAGAGTCATCATGATAAGAGGAGGAAGGATCTCGAGTTTAGTGAAGGAGATCATGTGTTTATGCGAGTTACTCCGATGACTGGTATTGGTCGAGCCTTGAAGTCAAAGAAGTTAACTCCGCCCTTTATTGGTCCATTTCAGATTACGAAGAAAGTTGGAAAATTTGTTTATCAGATTGCTTTACCGCCGTCGCTTGCGAATTTGCATGATGTTTTACATGTATCTCAGTTGAGGAAGTACATTGTCGATCCGTCTCATGAGATTCGTGTATGATATACAAAAGGGATAATTTGACTGTTGAAACGTTGCCTGCGCGAATTGAGGATCGGAAGTTGAAGCAATTGCGAGGCAAAGAGATAGCCTTGGTGAAAGTAGCTTGGGGAGGACCAGTAGATGGAAATATTACTTGGGAGCTGGAGGGCCATATGAAAGACTCGTATCCCGAACTTTTCGTCTAAGGTACGTTTTCGAGGACGAAAACTCTTTTTAGTGGAGGAGAGTTGTGACACCCCAAATAATTCGATTATTAAAATAATTAGAATTTTAATTATTAAATTAATTCGAAGTTTAATTATTGGCATTTTTGAATTATCAGAATTAATTAATTAATTAATTAGAATGGAAGTGTTGGTGGTGAGGTATGGTGGGGAGGGTGTGAGGAGTAAAATACCTATTCTAATTATTTTATTATTATTATTATTATTGGAATGATAAAAGGAATAAATAGAGGAAAGAGGAAAGAGAGAATTGGAGTTTTCATTCTACGTGAAATTGAGAAGAGAAGAGGAAAGAGGAGAAAAGCCAAAGCATTGAAATTCGAAGAATCATCGCAAGGTAAGGGGTGATTTCATTCAATTATGATGCCTTATGGGTTTTGGTATTCAATAGAACGGTTGAATATGTTAGGAAACTTGAATTAGAGAATCTAGGTTTGTAGGATTATCCCTAAATGAGTCGAATTGTATGAATTGGAACCATTAGTAATGATATAGAATTATTGGGGATAATGAAATTATGATATGTGCTGTTGTATTAGTTGGATTTTGGTGTTTTGATGCATTGATTTGTATGGGAATAAAAAGGAATGAATTAGAATAAAAGCTGCTGTCAAAATAGCAGGTTTTTGGTTCTGCAGGTCGCAGGAACTGGTTCCCATGTGGAAGGAAGCGGTCCCTGTACAAAACCAGGGAGAAGAAATTCTGGGTTGGTGGGAACCGTTACTCCCGGGAGGAACCGGGTTCCCAATTAAATTTTCTCAAAGAAAATGCATTTTTCTTGTGGGAACTGGTTCCCTGTCTGGAGGAACCGGGTTCCCCATACATTTTCCAGAGGGCATGTATTTTGAACTTGTGGGAACCGGGTTCTCCCTGGGAGGAACCGGTTACCACTATGTTATTTTAAAAAATGTTCAAACTTTGAAAACTTGTATTTTCCAAATCGTAATTCAATTCGAAAGTGCTTATGCAAGTTTCTAAATTAAATGTACTATTTTATAAAATTGAGAAATCACTATTTCATGGATTTTATTTTAAAAAGTGTCGATTTTCCGATTTTGTGAACTAAATGTAATTTTAGAAATGTGACGAGCAGGTTAGAGTTGTTCTGACTGATTGGATTGAGGACTATACACTTATGTGCTATGTCTGTGGTTTATGCATGATTATGTTGTTATCATGTGCTGTTTGATGGTGTTGGCTAAGTTTGGAATGATGTTGTGATCATATTCCGTTATTTGAATGTTGCATGCTTTTGTTGTGCATGCATATGCATTCTGGTGGTGGTTAATTCCCATTGTTTGGAATTGGACCTGCAGAGCCAATACCCGTACCCAATGGTTTAGTGGTGGTGAGGCTAGATTCGTGTCCCAGTGATGTATGGGCGAATCGTTGATTAACGTTGTTCCGAGGTGTAAACAGAACAGGGTGTGAATTTAGTTCACGTTTGGTACCACATGCATTGAGTCTGCATTGCATATGGATTATAACATGATAGGATGGTTTCAAGTGTTATAATCTTATTGTTGTTATTACTATGCATAATGAACTATGTGAATTGCAATTGTGTACTGAAATCTTAATTATGCTAATGAGGGTGAAATAATATATTGAATTGTTCTAATGTTTTTAGAAACGTATAACGCATTTTATATTGCGATGAAATCTCACCCTTTGATGATTTCAGATTGAAGTATTAGCCGCTTAGGAGCTGGTTAGGATGGCTTTGAGCTGTGCTATTTAGTTATCCGCGTGTCAGTGTCATGCTCTGATAGTTGTAACACTGGGGAATGTTTGGCTGAGAGTTTTATTTTATACTCATTTGTACTTTGATTAATTTTTGGAAATAATTATGAATTGAATTTTATTCCAGTTTGTTGGTATTTTTCCGCTGTGTAGAACCTGTCACTGGTTTTTGATTATTAAAATAAAGTTCTTCGGTGAAGCATGACAACTGTTATGAGATTTTTTTCTATTTAAATGAATTGTAATGGCCTTTATTGCATGTTACTCTGATTTAATTACTATATTCGCGGGGTATTTTAGAAGGGGAGTTACATCCAGCATATGGCGTGTTGTCTAGTTGGGGTACGTATGGCAAAATGGGTTATCCACATTGCATGGAATACACCAAAGCGTTTACGTTGGATAAATGGGGGAAAGCTCGTGGTTTGACTGTCACCGCTTATTCCTACCAAAAACTCATCCCTATAAAAGAAACAAGACACATTTTCAAAAAGATAAATGAGTGACAGATTTTCCTCCGCCTTGATTGTCACCAGGTGCTATATGGAACCAAATTTGTGAACTACCAAAATTTACAGATACTGGCAAAACATGCCGAATTGAAGGATACAGAGTCACACACAATTGGACAAAAATAAGTATATTTTGGGACCTCCCGTATTGGAAAGATAATTTGTTGCGCCATAATCTTGATGTTATGCATATGGAGAAGAAATATTTTGATAATGTATTTAACACAGTGATGGATGTGACAGGCAAAGCAAAAGATAATGAGAAGGCTAGACAAGACATGGAATTTTGGTGTAACCGAAAAGAGTTGGAGTTAAAGCCTCAAACTAATGGAAAGTTATTAAAACCCAAGGCTTATTTCAGTCTTGAAATTCTGGTGACAGCAGACTCGGGATGTCTTGACATCTAATCTGACATTACAAAAACAGACAAGGTAGAACATATAATTAACAATGCAGGAAACAAAAGAACACACAGAATTGTTCACCCAGTTCGGTTCTAACCAACCTACATCTGGGGGCATACCAAGCCAGGAATGAAGTTTACTATCAGCAATATTAATTTGGAGTAAACCTTCCCTGTTTACACTCCTCACTTAATCAAACTACCCAATGACCCTTCTACCTAAGATACCTCACTTAGATATGAAAATCTCTTCTCACTTCCAATCACTGCAGTGATGTTTAGCAGTCACTATCATCCCAACCACTTCATCAACAACTTGGCTCCTATAAACTAAAACAGTTTGGAGATACCTCACTCTAAACACAAAACAATCAAACTAGTGACTCAAACAAACTTGGAATTGTTTCACGCCTTCTTCCAAGGACACAATCTGCCATTACTTCACAATTCTAAGTGAGTAAATAATCCTCTTGCCTACAGTTTGGGGTACAAATTAGTGACCATCCCACACCCGGTGGTTCACTCCACAAACCAACTCTCCTAGAGAGTTGTTACGCACTCCCCTAAAAACTACATCATTACTATATTCGGTCGGTCCCAACCTAGGTTATAAAGCTTCTACTTATAACCTATTACTCAACCGGATTTGAGCCTTCAAAACATAACAAACCGATATAACAAATCGCGCTAAAGATGCTCCACAATATTCTCCAAACAAATTGCTAAAACTGCCCAAGATATTCTCCACAAATATCTCCATATTGTTATAACAACAAGAGAATCAACAAATATGCAATGATTCTCCTATAAAGTCTCCCTAATATATCTCCTTAATTGGCTCCAAGTAACAACAAGTAAGTTGTTACACCGCAAAATATTCTCCTTAAGAATATTCTACTCATAACATAATCCATTCTGTCACCAAACACGATGTCGTGACATCTTCTTCGACATTTTGTTCCATATGTTGAAACATTTCAACACAACATGTTTTTTCGTTAAATAGAACTTCAACCTGCTTTCTCCTTACAAGTTATTCATCCTATTTAACCTATTGCTGATGTATTAGTTTTTCCAAACATAAAGCCAAACATAAAAATAGAGAATCAACAAGTCTTACTTCCCAAGAAGCTAAAGTAGTTTATCGATGGTTAAAGGATTTGAGAATTCCCGATGGGTATTCATCGAATTTAGAAAGGTGTGCTAACTTCTAGTATAAACTACTTGGGGTTGATCTAAAACTAAAACTTAAGGTTTCAGTGTCATATGTACTGAAACTGATCTTGCATAATCTGGAAGATTTAGGTGTCAAGGCGGTATTATTTTTGTCGAATCTTTTTCAAAAATTCTAACGTAGCCTAATTGTGAGCAACCCATATACTTTTCGAATGTACCGAGCTAATGCGTCGAATAAAAAATTAAAATTTTTGTTATGGTTCAAGAAAAGTGTGGAAGTACGAATAACTTACGGAAATGATTGCTCGATTGAAATCAATCTGGCAAGAAATTTTATTTCTTTATTGAATGGAAAGGGAAATAATGGAAATTCAAATTTGTCTTACTAGGAAATTGAAAACAAAGGTTTCCTACCCTAAACTTAAACTGAGCATTGTCCCCAATGCGACAAAGAAAGTGGGAAAAGAAAACTAACAGGAAACTTACGAAAATAAAAATACAAGAAAACACGAATCACTCCTCATTGTCTCTGATGTTTCTGCTGCTGGATGCTTCACCTCGTGCCCTTCCTCCACCGCATGTCCTCATTCGACCTCTTATGGGTCTAGGAGGTTCCTCACCAGTGTTGTAAATACAAGCATGCAGACCCTCAATACGGAATGACAAGTAGCGTATTTTATCAGTCAGGTCTGAAATATCGTGATTGTTCTAATAGGTTTGCGCTGCAGATCTTGCATCATCTGCATCAGTTCTTGTTGACGCTGATCTTGAAGTAAACGTGATGCATAGATTGCTTCAATGGTAGATGGTTGAGGATCATTTTGTGCTTGTTCTTCATGTGATGGAACATCTGGTATTGCATTACCTACTCCTGCTTGATTATTCTGCACATTCGTTCCAGGGGCTGGTGCTTGAAGATCACAAATCTAATTTGCAGCGATGTCAATTCTTGTTATATCCGGATTTGGAAGAATAATGCCTGGAACGACTATGTGCTGCAACATCAGGTTGTACCTTCTACCCCTTCTTGCTATGACAATATGACCAGACTGGAAGTAATCAATATCCAGAAACTCAGCTTGCCAATAAGGTAGTTGATCCAACATGTCTTACAAATTCAGATAATGGGCAATAGTGGTGACTATATCCCCTATACAGAAAGGTGATATGCTGGCGTTTCTTGATAAAAGCGACTGGATGTCGTTGAGAAGGAACAGAGCAACATTTATACTAAGATCGGGAGTAAAGGTGAAGTGTAGAAAATACATTTCCCTAGCGTTCACCTTGTTGTTGTTTGCTCTCCCGAACACTGTATTGGCTAGAACACGGTGGAAATAGTGGATGCACGACTTGTGGATGTCGGTGGATAAAAGCTTAGCCCAATCATTAACATAATTACCAGTTAAACATTACCAAATTGCGAACGATCTTGCCATCCAATATTCATCATGCGAAATTCTATATTCCACCCCTTCACCATGGTTAATGTGGAGTATCTGACTCAGAGAACCTCGGTTCATTGCGTACTTTGTGTTGAATAGTCTAAAAGTTGCTGCGTCGATTAGATCCTGACCCACTGGAGGTGAAGGTGTTTGTAGGAAAAAGAACTCAAGAACTCCAGCGTGAGGGATTCATAAGTTGGAAGTTTCATAGTGGCAATATGGTGTAGACCAGATTCGTGGAGCAAAAATTGCACACTTTCAAGCAATCCTAAGTCACATAAACAATCTGCGTCGATATACTTTGTTGGAAGTATACCTCTCTGATGAAACCTCCAATAAAGTTTCTCTTGTCGGTGTCCAGTGGCTCCATTTTTTAATACCATATCAGTGAGTTCTGGCTGCTTTCTTCCTTCAAGAGCTCTTCTGGCCATTTGGGAAAGGTGCTGGAAATGATATTATTTAAAAGGTAGAAGAGTTGTTGAAGAAAGTTGGTGTAATGGTGAAATTCTCTTCAAGAGTTTATATAGAAGCAATATTTTAATGGTGAAGAGAAGATGAGTGGAGGTATTGAATGGTATTTAGAGTGGTGTTAATTGGTGTGGAATGGAAATGTAACGGATGGGAAGTTTGAAATGATATGAATTGAAAATTGAATGAGGAAAAAGGTGGCCGAGTTTATAACGCAGCGTGGTTGAGAAAATGAAGGTGTAATGGTCTTTACATCCGCTTCAAGTTGAATGCCACACATGCCTTCTTTAGGTCAATTAAGGTCTTGATTCCCAAGAGAATCTCGTTCCTGCAACGGTTGGTGTGTCAGCCATGCATGAGATTCTTTTCTTGTTGACTGTGGCATGGCATGGATGTGTCAATTCATTGTCTAGTGGGAATAATAAATTTATCATGTTGTTTACATTTATTTCTGGTAAACAACCGCTAGTCTTCCAATTTTACTATTTATTATTGGTTACTTGCAAGATCGACTAGATTGATCCTAGGATACATGTGTCATAATGAACTTCCATGTTTAAACTCATTATTTTCATAAACTTTATATTGTAGAACGTGAGATTCTTAAGTGGTTTCTCTAAGATTGTCTATGTAAACATACTGATCAAATGTATAAAATATATTGACTAAATATACAAAGTAAATGTGCTTCGAATTAAACTTGGGTTCAAATGCAGAGATAAAGAGTTTCTGAAAGTATAAAAGTTTCTGGAAATATAAAGTGTTTGATAAAAAGATAAAATAAAAGTGGAGTTTCTGGAAATATAAAGGTGTTTAAAGGCAAGTAAAATAGGGACATGAAAGGAAATCGAAGGACTCTAAGAGTAAAAGTGCAGTAAAAGTGAAAGAAATGTAAAAAGACTTGTATTTAAATTGTAAAGGATCATGATGTTCAGTACGTACATTTTGTCTTCTTGACTCGTTTCCCTTCAATTACGGTATTTTGAGTGTTTGAGATCTTTAGTACACGAAATGAACACACAAAATCTAACATAAAAACACCTATTTATAGTGTTTTGACCCTAACGGTCCTACTCTAAAATCACGCCACGTTCGAAGCATGCAAGCTTCCTTCGTTTACTAGCTTCCACGCGTCTTCTAAGAATGGCGCTCTTATTTTGAAATTCGAATCTTGCATCTTTTGAAATTCGAATTATGTATCAGTCCTTTCAATTTCGAATTAATCTTCTGCTTGGACCATTTCCAATACTGGCACCTTCGTCCAAAAGAGCTTCTTTTATATTTTAAATGCTAAGGTCTCAAAATCGAACCCACCATCTGTTGCTTGGAAATCGAAAGCTTCTTTTAGAATAAAGGCTCCATATTTCTCACTAATATTCATCATTGATATTAACCTTCTCTTCTACGCTGATTCGAAATATTGTTTTGACATGTCAATTATTCTCTAATCGAAATTGCCAGCTAACAAATTGCCCCTCAAGAACAAGTGTTTCGATAGATATAAAGAAATACTTGTTTTTGACTGACTCATGCAATTTTGAAATCATCAATACTGTGATGGCTATATTGCACACCTACATCGTAGTAAGTGTCCAACTTTCAAAAACGTCCAATCAAAGATACCTAAACGTGCAATCACAAAGTAGCTATGGCTAATAATTAGCAAAAACGCTACTTCCTAGGAAGTTGAAAAATCCACCTTTCTTCTTTCAATGAAGCAACACACGTGTCCCACCTTTTTCCAAAGGTCAAAACTCCTAAACCGCTTGAAGGAGGTTATAAAGTACTTCATCTTTCATTTTAAACTTTTCCAAAGTTCTCTCAACCTCCAAACAAACCAGCTTTTTCCAGAAAAAACCTTTGATTTTCAAAAATGTCTTCTCCTTTAGCGCCAGCTCCTTCATCCAAAAAATCTGGAAAATCCAAACAAGTCTCTTCTTCTAACTTCAAGCCAACAAGCAAGATCATCAACCTTGATAATCGTGGAGTTCATCTCAACTCCCAAACTCACTCCGTAATGTAAAGCCATTTATGCTTCTCGTGTAATCATCCCTACCATCGTTTTGATAAAACCCTAGGGGTTATGGGTCCTTTGATTTCTACAGACCGTTTAGAAAAGACAAAGGGATTTTTTCCCGCCTATTCTGAAACAAAACCCATAATTAATAAATTTGTTCCTTCAAAATCTAAAGAAGATGACTCTGCTGTGAAATTATCAAAAACCCTAGAGAAAGCTTGTGAAGCTGAAACGTCAAAATCCAGTAGAGAAGTTTTTAACATGGACTACGTCATTGGAAATTTTAAACCCTTTCGTTCGTGTCCCACCTCAGATCAATTATATCAAGACTGGCTTTCGAAAATTGAGAATAAGAAATCCCAGGAATGGGAAAACATAGGCATCCTTAACCTAATTTGAATGTCGAAATTAGGATTTAGTTATAGCCAACCCTTTCTGCTAGCTTCTTTATATTTTTGGGATAGCACATATAACACCTTTCACCTTCCTTGTGGGATGCTGACACCCAAATGAGGATGCAGACAACCTCATTGATTTAGATGTTAAGAATGCCAGCTTCTCCAAGTACATTAACTTCTACCATTCTACTGAAGAAGAAGTTTCAGAGGTTGAACACATAGCTTTTCTGGCGCTGTGGTTGTCAAAGTATGTCTTTTGCAGCAAGTCTCTACAAGTTGCAAGGTATTTATTAGTCTCGTGAACCAACTCCACCATGGTCAAGGGTATGCATTAGCGATCATCGCTAATGCTTATATGAAAGCATAGGTGCTGCAGTTTCGAAATTGAAGATTTACGAAGCTGGCACCAACCTACTCCTTGCTGGACCTTTCTGGCTTTTGCAACTTTGGTTAAATGCTACTTTCGAACCATCTCTTTCTACCTTTGGGGTAATCAATGAAGAACACCTTGATGTTGTGAACCGCAAAGATCGAGGGTACCAGACACTAAAATTAACCCCAAACGACGAAAGAGAAAATTTCAAAACATGTTTTGTTAACTATATGATGATTTTCTCCAAGAAACACAAGTTCGATCCTTCAATGGCTCCCTTTGACAATCGAAACTATGGGCCAACCTGGTTTACCATGCCCCTCAAGCAAGCTATCAAAGAAAAAGTAATCAGGGACATTTGGCGTGCCTTCCTAACTCCTAGGCTTATTGTTTCAAGAATCACACCAGAAGAGCCAAGCGTGCATCCTGCTACCAACCCACTCGTCGGTCTGACATTTTGATTATGTCGATTCACCAACCTCTATTCAATAAGAAAAGAGAGATATGTTTAGTGGGTACCTTACTCCTTCAAAGAAATTGAAACCCTTCGTAAACAATATACCGACTTTGTCGACTTTTACACTTGTCTTCTTTACTCCTTCATTCTATAAGACCAAAGATTTCTATATGGTGGATTTAACTATTATTCGAACAATATGTTCAAAGACCATCCGATTCAACAACAACTTTTTCTCTTGTGCGTGAGAATGTCAAAAGGTAGACTTACTCATGTCAAGGAAATTGAGCCTTCAAAAATATTTTGAAATTGTCTATAATCCTATGGATATATATCGAATCGTTCGGACGCAAAGAAAACTTTGAAAGAAAAATTTGCAAAACAACTTTCAAAGATTTGATGCCCTCCTTATGTAAACCTCGAAGATAGGTATTGGTGGGCTTTTAAACATCAGCCACCAAAATGTCCAAATTTACCTACTTCAGAGCTGGCTTTGGCCTTTTTTCCACCATATCCTGGATCGTTGGTTTATAGGGACATTCTTCATAGCTACGAGAATGATGCCAAAAAACCTGCCCAAAGGGTAACGTGGGCCAAACATGATTTATACAATTTCAGGGGGCACCTTCGCTATGACTTGTCAGCCATGTCTATCACGTCTCGAGAAGGCGAAGGTGCGGAACTGAAGAAAATCGAAGTTCCCTTATTTCTCTCAAAATTTGTCTTAGACTTAACTATTTTGAATTCTTTTCAGCTGTTGATCTAAAATCTTTGAAGAAAGATAAAGTTGTGCCCAAGGTAGGCTCAACTTCGACTTCGAAGGTGCCAACTACCATTGATAACCCTCCTCCTGAAGAAGATGACACTCCAAAGAAGAAGAAGAAAAAGGTAACACTTCCCTGATTCCTTTCTTATTATCGAAATTCAAATTGACTAATAATCTTTTCCATGTCTCCAGGCAAGTGGATTGCCTCCCAAGTCTCCTAAGAAACGGGGACGCGATGGTGCCCACTCAGAGAGTGAATCAGAGAAGGATGAAGATGTTTCTCCTCTCAAACGAAAGAAAAAGAAGAAAACCAAAAAGTATGGTGAAGACTCTCAATCCATCAATCCTACTGGCAGTGAAATTCCTGCAACTTCTCCCAAATCCAAATCCAAAGGTCCTTCGAAATCTCAGTCTTCGAAGAATATAGTTTCAGAACGCATTGGTAGCAATGCAACTTCTGATGAGCAGAAGGTAAATCTCACTTAAAACTTTTCTTGATAAATCATGTGACGCTTTTGATGTCGAATTTCTATTTCTATGCAGTAGTGTTCCTTTGCCCTCGCTGATCCTCCCATCATCCAAAGCTAAAAATCGGCAATTCTTTTCAACCGTAGGTTTAAATGAAGTCGCTTTTAAATAAAGGTTCATCCATCGCAGCCTTACCTCGGGACCGCGGCCTTGAACAACAAGCAACTTCGCCCATTGGTCAAGTCTCGATCAATGTGCAACTTCCTCCATTGGAGCAGGGCCTTGAAGTCGATGAGCGACATCGGAATCGAAATTCCCATCATCGACATTCCCAAAGGATTCTTCTCCCAAAAGGTGCATTTTGTCGACTAATCAAGAGGAAAGCGAAGCACATACCGTGAGTCATTACTCGCAGATGGTGTTGAAGATGAGGTGATGCAAAAGAGGTGGAGGTTCCTGCTCGCCGGAACTGTTCACCAAACAACCAGACTCTCCAATTTTGTCTCGAGGAACAAAAGAAGAAATGAAAAGAAGCAATCCTCGAATACCTTTGTTAATGTTGGCTCAACGATTCTTCTTCTTAAAGCGTAAATCAACCGAGGATTCGAGCCAAACAAAGGAAAACCCTCTTACTTCTTCGACCAACATCTTCAAGAAGTCAACGAAACTATCCTTCAGTCGATCTTTTACTATCTTAAAAGATAACTCGAGCCTACTTTTCAATGAAGAAGTTGTTGCCTCGTATAGATCTCAAGATCATTCATCTTAAGTGGG
Source organism: Vicia sativa (assembly GCA_021764765.1). Classification (NCBI taxonomy): domain Eukaryota; kingdom Viridiplantae; phylum Streptophyta; class Magnoliopsida; order Fabales; family Fabaceae; genus Vicia; species Vicia sativa. Next base: position 52,980,380 of record CM038794.1, on the reverse strand, counting down.
TGAAACCATATATGATCCGCAAATCTTGCTTGATGAGGTTAAAGGCATATATCGTAAGCACATGATATTGAGGCTAAGATTCAACCAAACAAGAAGCTTTGTCTAAAGCTTATGACCGCATTCAAGCTTAATCGAGGAAGCGTGCTTTGGAGCTTTTAAAACCAGCCAAAGATAAGCATGATGTTTGGCTCGACCAATCTTGTTTTGGGAATCCCGATTGAAGAACTCATGAAGAAAATGAGGTGCTAAAATGAACAAGCTTTAAGTCTCTGACCAAGGACTTGTAAATCTAGTTACACAAAGTCTTCAACAGATGGAGGTAGCTGAAGGAATAAACAAAGAAATTAAGGGGCTCGAAAACGTCAGAACTGCCAATCAATGTAAGATCAACTTATGCAAGAGAAAATTTGCCAAGCTAAAACGAGACGCTCCTTTTACCTCCTTTTGTTGTTAAGGATTCTTACTATGTACTTTTGTAATACTTTTGTAATTCGAACATAACCATTTTGGCACATATGTAATACCATCTTGGCTTTATTATTTATCCTTCTTTAACTATTCTGAAGTAATTCGAATCTCTTGCAAGTATGGTTTATACCTTTTTAAGTATTTCCCATTTACCTTTAAGATTCTTCTATCTTCGCTAATTCCTCTATTTCATAAGCATTATTCAAAATGTTTTCAAATACTAAAGGGTCCCTCCCAATGGGGTGACCATTTACCCAAGAATTTATTCTTTTATCCATAGGTAAGATAACTTTCCATACCGCATCATTAGTTGAAAATACCTTGTTTTTAACTCTTTGTTGTACGCCTGCTACTCTTTCTTTTTGTCTCCTCATAACTTCCAAAGCATGTAGCCTATCCTCATCTACATCTACTAATTCATTCATCATCATTTCCCAATATTGATCAACCGGTATTTCGCTTTGTCTTTGGATTCTCGATCGACTATAAATGTATTTCGACCGAAACATCTGTCCGGTCCAAATGTAAGTCGAAATGGAGTAGTATTTGTTGCCTCTTTAGAGAGATGTTCGACATGCCCACAAAGCTTGGTCCAAAGTCTTGTGCCAATTCTTTTGGCCGCCCTACATGTTTTTTATCAATCCTATTATGACTTTATTGGCCTTAATTCGACCATTTGTTGGGCATAATAAGGCGTTGACGTGAGTAACTTAAATCCCATTTTGGGCAAATTTTTGCATTTTTCGTCCGTGAAGATCGAACCCTGATCTATTGTGATACTTTCTGGTATCCCAAATCTATAAATTATCTGCTTCTGGATAAATTCTATAATAGCCTCTTGATCAACATTCACTAGAGGAATTGCTTCAACCCATTTTGTGAAATAATCTATACCCACAAGGATATATCTCTGTCCTTTGGATGATGTTGGTCGAATTTCACCAATTAGATCTAATTCCCATCCTCTAAAAGGCCAAGGCTTAATAATTAAATGTAATTCACTTGCAGGAGCATGTTGAATGCCTGCATGAATTTGACATCCTTCGCAACCTTTAGCAAATTCTATGCAGTCTTTGAGCATAGTGGGCCAATACATTCCATATCGAAACAACAACCACTTCATTTTGTGACTTGCTTGATGTGCCCTACATGCCCCACTGTGCACACTGGACAAGGCTAGATATGCTTCGTTTTCTCCCAAACATTTGAGTAAGATCCCTTCTAGGGTTTTCTTAAAAAGTTCATTCCCTATTAGCACATAAGACAATGCTCTGTATTTGATCTTCTTATTCTGCATTTCATCAAGGTTCTTTCAAATAATTTATTATAGGATTTCGCCAATCTGTATCTGCCAATGCATCTAAACTTAATACTTCGAATTCTTTCTGACTTGCACAACCAAGTTTCGAATTTTCTAAGTCTAATGGTGATAACTTAGTAGCCATTATTCTACCTCTTGTTTCTATGAGGTATTGAGTTTTCTTGGATGTCTTGTATCCCGGTTATTTGAGCCAAGTCATTTGCTTCCGATTATCAATCTTGGGAATATGTTTTATATCCACATATTCAAATTTCTTGAGTAATCTGTTAGAAATAACAAAATACATGACCAAATTTTCTTTGATACATTTGTATTCTTTGGTTATTTGGTTAATGACCAACTCTGAATCTCCTCTAATTTCGACTCTGGTTGCCCCCAATTCCAACAAAGCTTCAAGTCCAGCAATCAATGTTTCATACTCAGCCTCATTGTTCGAACAGGGATGGCCTTCCAACTTGTACTTGAATTTTGTTGGAATTCCTTCAGGAGAAATGATAAGTACTCCAACCCCACAACCATTTTTATGTGTTGATCCATCGAAGGATAATTTCCATGGTTGGATTCAACATAATCTAATGAGAAGTCTTCACGCACAGAGTGATCAACTATGAAATCTGAAACAACTTGTCCTTTCAGAGCCTGTAAAGGCTTGAAGGCCAAATTATATTCAGTGAGCGCTAAGGCCCATTTACCAATCCTGCTGTGCATGATTGGTTTCGACGACATATGTTTAATAACATCAATGTGAGACGAAACATAAACATCAACTGGTTTAATATAATATTTGAGTTTTGTACAAGAGAAATACAAACAGAGACATAGTTTTTCTATACTACTATATCTAATCTCTGCTTTATTTAGGACCCTACTAATATAATAGATGGCTCTTTCAATGCCATCATCATTGTTTTGGGCCAACATACTACCTATAGTTACATTGGAGGCAAAGATATACAGTCTCATTGGCTTATCTTTAGAAGGGGGTGGTGCAAGTATAGGAGGATGCATCAAATAGGCCTTGATTTTCTCGAATGCCTCCTGATGCTGTGTTGTCCATTCGAAGTTCCCTTGATTTATACGAAGTAGGGGAGAGAAAGCCTGAGTTCGCCCACTCAAATTAGATATGAATCTCCTCAAAAAGTTGATTTTACCCAACAGAGATTGTAACTCTCTCTTTGTGGATGGAGGTTTCGTCTCCATAATGGCCTTCGTTTTGTTCAAGTTAATTTCGATCCCCTCAGGACCACAAACCTAGGAAATCCCCGCACAAGACAAAGAAAGCACACTTAAAAGGATCTTATTAAGCCATGTTTTCTCATTCTTTTGAATGATTGGCTAAGGTGATTTAAATGATCCTCATCGTAAAAATGATTTGACTACTATGTCATCTATATAAATATGCATAAATGATTCAATGAAGTCATGAAAATAGTGTTCATTGCCCTTGATATGTTGTCTCAAAGATTTTTAGTCCAAAGGGCATAACTACCCATTCATAAGTGCCTAATGCACCTGGACATCGAAACACAGTTTTAGGAACATCATCTTCAGCAATGAAGATTTGGTTATACCCAGAGTATCCAGGCATTTCGTCGTAGTCCCAGGCGAAGCAATCTCTGTTTTGTTTAAGCATTTCGATCACCTTGCCTTTCAGATTGGGACTGAGTTTCGCACTGATGTATGTAACTCTCTTTTCGACTCCATCCCCAATATCAACCTCCTCTAATGGGTCTTGTGCCAACATTTTAGCATTTGTTGATTCTGGATCCTTTTCGAACCACAGGGGCTCTTGATCATAGATAGCATCTAGCCGTTGATCCATTGGTGCAGAAGTTTGTCCATCACAGGGTGGGGGTGAGTTGTTTCCCTCAAGACTTGCTATTTATTTTTTGTTTTTTTGTTTTTTACCTATGGCTTCGACAGCCATGTTTTGTATTTCGGCTTCGAGAGCCGTCTTTTGTTTGTTCTCAGCCAGATAGGCCGAAATCTTTCGATAGTAACTTGATTCATTCATAACAATCTTTGCTGCCCCAGCCAGTTGGCCGCATCGTCGAATTTTCTCCATCTTCCTCAACTTCCTGTCCATCCCACATCAGTTCCCTATCCCATTGAAACCCATTGGTGCGAAGGGTTAAAGAATAGTAAGCGTTCTCATTTGGCTCGAAATATTCCTCAGGTGGGTGGCATGGCCCAATGTTGGCTATGTTTCGATCGAAGTTCCTTTTATCAACATTGTTGATCTCTGTCATACAATAACTTTGGTCTGCTTCTATATTTTCGACGATTCCATCATCTCTCCACAAAACCAATCTTTGATGCATCGAAGAAGGTACCACTCTGATTCCATGTATCCATTCCCTGCCAAGTAACAAATTATAGTTGGCCTTCGCAGCTATGACCATGAACATTGTTGGTCTTGTGAGGGAACTCACTGTTAGGTTAACCTGTATCACTCCCAAAGTCTTACCAACCTTACCTTCATAATTCGAAAGCACCATATTGTGAGGTCGAACGTTCGAATCTTGCATTCCTATCCTTTAGCATGAATTGGCATCACCAATGAAATTTCACCATCAACTAGCACTTTATTTACCCCGTGTTGTTCACCAGCCCTAATGAACAAAGGCTTCGTGTGATTTTTCATTCCTTCGCTCGCCAAGAACGATTTTGCTCTTCGATCGCCCATTGTTCATTACGCCATAATACATCGCCTGTGGTTCGCCATTTCGCCTTTACCGCTTCACCAAGATAAACCTCCGTATCCTGATTATATTCACAAGGCAACACTGACACTACATTACTGTTAGCATTACCGAAAGACTCCCCTTCCGATTCGAAATCATCGCCTAAATCTTCTTCGCTTGCGTACCTCCTTCGTTCATTTTCTTCTGTTGTCCTTGGTGAAAATAACTCTCGACACTGGTTTGCCCTGTGGTGGGTCACTGATGTTGGGTTGTTAGTACTAGACTCTCCAATTTCCATAGGCTTCGAATACCTTTCAGCTTTCTTGTTTCGCTGGTGTCTGCGCCATTGAGAGCGAGACATTGGGTTTTTACCTTTATAATTCTCCAATCTAATTTCCTCCCTCCTGTTCGAATTGAACTGTTTCCTGTACGCCATTGCGGTCCTTCCTCCTTGGTCATAGCTTCGCCATTTACCCTTTCCCTTGTCAGCCTTCACTTGTAACCATCTGTCAGTAGGGATTTCTGCAGGTAGTTTGAAAGACACTCTTTTGGCTCCCCTGGGATAAGGGTTGTCTGGCCTTCTCAGCATGGTTTTGTCAGTGTCAGCATGATTCGAAGGCATTCCACCTTGATGCCCCCAGCCTGATGCAAATGAGACTCTTTCGAATGCTTCAGCCATCTCTCTATCATACACTATCACAAGATCGGGACGATCGCATATTCGTGCCAATCTTGTGGCAACGAACTAAGAACTCGAAAGTGCACTCTCATCGCCTGGATAAACTCAGATAGTTGATTGTCTTGCCTCTAGTTGACCCTTGTTCGCTCACCGGCCCTTTTGAACTCAAGAAGAATTTGGGTTGCATGATGTTGCACCTGGGCACAAAGAATTTGTCCTAGTTCTTCTTATGACAATGGAAAAGGTATTCGCAGTCAAGGCCTTCCTAGGTAAGTTTTCTTCTTTCTCTTTCTTTCTCCAAGCATCGCTCCACTTCTTCCATTTCAACGTGGCTGTTCAAATCTACCATATTTACCTCAACATTTGACCATCAAAATTTTTGACTTCTTCGAACTTCATCCCGAGACCCTCAAGCCTTTCTACCAAACTTTTGTCAAGAAGATTTTGGCCATGCAAACCCACATTGCTTCCCTTAGTAATTTCGCTTTTAAGCACTTTGGGAGGCATCAAGAACCTCTCTTTGCTTTTAACCAAGACGAAGTCCCCATCTCTCTCGAATTCTACTGATTGAACCTTGTTCTCAAGAACTCCACTACGCTGATGTCCGTGGGTTCAACATAGTTAGTCTTTGCCATCGAACGGATCCGTATCCACTTTCATGGGGTTCTTCCCTTTGTCTGAGAACTTTAGCCTGCCATCTTTGATTGCATTCTGTATCAGATCCCTGAAAAGAAAACATTGTGAGGTTTTATGGCCTAAAAAGTTGTGATATTTACAAAAGCTCTCTTCTTCCTTTGTTCCAATGGAGGAATTTTTGTGTTGTGAGGAACTATTAATTGGCTATCTTTAACAATCAGATCAAAGATTTCATCACATTTAGTTATATCGAAAGTATATACTCTCTAGGGAATTTATCATTCCTCTCATTTTCGATTGTGGTCCTTTCCACTAGAATGAAGCGTAACTTTGCAAGCATAAGGGTGCTTTTAACTCAGCAAGATCTATTTCAACCGATCAAATCATAGGATCTTGAGAATAATCTATGTTTTCCCTTCCCTATGTAGGCTATTCTTTCTTTCTTATGATTTTACTAGCCCTAGCCTTTCAAATTTTTAATCTTTCGGACCGTAGAACTCTATCTCGCTAATTGGGCCATATCTCTAAGATATTGTGTATCCGCTTTTCGAATGGAATAATCTAGGCCCCAAAGCAGCCATTTCGACCAATTCGTGTTCGTGAACCATCAGAAACATCTAGATTTTAACAATCGGAACGTATTCAAATAATCATCTATTGGTTCCGTGAATTTTCTTTTAATGCTTGCTAATTCTTTTAGACTAATTTTAGATTGACCCATGTAAAATTGATCATGGAAAAGTGCTTAAATAAGGCCATGTGTCCATGCACCTGTGGGTAAGGTAGTGAACTGAAATAAAAGCTGCTCTTTGTTAAAGAACTTGGGAAATATTTTATCCTAAGATTCTCATTATTTGATATATCACCTGCTTCGGTTAAATATCTCGCTATGTGCTCTACTGTTGATTCACTAGTGTCACCAGCAAACTTCGTGAATTTAGGGACTTTAAACCCCTGGTAACCTCGCTTGCGTAACATAGTCTACAATAGAGATGTGTAATTTGTCCTCCTAAACTCCGAATTTAGACCATTTCGGGCCATTATTCTCTATCATGGTGGTTAGATTATCTTCGCCACTAAATTGTCATTTCTAATCCTATGGACAATTTTGTTCGCATTTTGGTCTCATAACAACCATTATTGGTCTAGTCGCTCATTCCCATCTTCCAAAACTTGTTGCCTTAATCTTACCCCACGCTTTCTTTCGACCACTCGATAGGGGGTCGAATTTGTTCGATCAGGGTTCTTCGCTTCAAATTACCACCGGGTTCTACCTACGCTTTGCAAAGCATCGTGAGCGCCAAAGAAATCCGCTATTCTAGTCATCTGGACTACATTCTCTTGGTTTGTTCTATTTATGTTCGGATTAAGGACCAAAAATAGCATTCATTTCACGGGCCGTGGTACCTACCATATCATGGTTACTATCATCCATCTGCTGCCTAAGCCGTTACCGATTGTTAGTTAAGGGTAGGCAATCGGGTATAGTTTCCCAAATTTTGGGAATGTGCACCCAAATGGTTCATTCCCGAATCCGCACTGGACTAGGGAAGTAGATGCATTATGTAACCCCGCCATAAATGAAGTTGGCATCCCTGATGAGGATTTCTCGGGCCTCAAAGGTTCAAACCCAGAGGCCTAGTAGGGTTGAATACAATTGATTCCCATGTGTGGCACAGCTTAATGTACTAATTGGGACCGCATCAACTACCAATGTGGATGGTATGGAGGCATCAATCGAACTTGAAACGATTGTTAGCCCCTGTGGGGATTTTTTCCTATCTTGGTTAGTTGTGTTAACCATTGTTTTGGTACGTTGTCCTCTCTGGTATATGTGATTATTGTCCTTATTTTGCCACTGAAGGTTCATATACCAAACGCACTCGAAACTCAAAAACTACAATTTTCAAATGCTTTGATAAAAGTTTCTAATATGACACTCGTCTCCACTGGCGTGCTAATTTGTTTACGCTATTTCTGTACAACCGCTAGTCTTCCAATTTTACTATTTATTATTGGTTACTTGTGATCGACTAGATTGATCCTAGGATACATGTGTCATAATGAACTTCTATGTTTAAACTCATTATTTTCATAAACTTTATATTGTAGAAAGTGAGATTCTTAAGTGGTTTCTCTAAGATTGTCTATGTAAACATACTGATCAGATGTATAAAATATACTTACTAAATATACAAAGGAAATGTGCTTCGAATTAAACTTGGGTTCAAATGCAGAGATAAAGAGTTTCTGAAAGTATAAAAGTTTCTGGAACTATAAAGTGTTTGATAAAAAGATAAAATAAAAGTGGAGTTTCTGGAAATATAAAGGTGTTTAAAGACAGGTAAAATAGGGACATGAAAGGAAATCAAGGACTCTAAGAGTAAAAAGCAAGAAAAGTGAAAGAAATGTAAAAGACTTGTATTTAAATTGTAAAGGATCATGATGTTCAAGACGCACATTTTGTCTTCTTGACTCTTTTCCTTCAATTACGGTATTTTGAGTGTTTGAGATTTTTAGTACCTAAATGAACACATAAAATCTAACATAAAACACCTATTTATAGTGTTTCAATTTCTAACGGTCCCATTTCTAAAATCACGCCACGCTCAAGCATGCAAGCTTCCTCACATCGGCTTCCACACGCCTTCTAAGAATGGCGCCTTATTTTGAAATTTGAATCTTGCATCTTTGAAATTCAATTCAGACGCCCTTTCACTCAATTAATCTTCGCCTCGACCATTTCCACACCTGCACCTTCGTCCAAAAGAGCTTCTTTTATATTTTAAATGCTAAGGTCTCAAAATCGAACCCACCATCTTTTGCTTGGAAATCGAAAGCTTCTTTTAGAATAAAGGCTCCATATTTCTCACTAATATTCATCATTGATATTAACCTTCTCTTCTACGCTGATTCGAAATATTGTTTTGACATGTCAATTATTCTCTAATCGAAATCACGCCAACACATGTAAGGAGACAATGAAGGACAATTAGGTGTATCATGCAAGGTTTAATTATATTACTTGGTCTACTAGATTAACATGCATGCATTTTTTATTTTAGGTGAACACAATAACCCAATGGCATCATAATATATAATAGCAGAGCACAATGAAGAATACATACTGATAACACAAATAAATGGAAAATAAATACTGATATTAAAAATACTGAAACAAATAAAAAATTCTGAGAAATAAATAACCAAAATAAATAACAAAAATTCTAACTAGAAAATAAAAAATGATTCTAATGAATAACTAGAAATCCTAAATAAACACTCATCTCCTACACCTAGAGAAAAAAGTGCCTTCAATATTCTAAAATTATAAATCAGCCACATCTAGAATTAAACTACTGAAAAAGGTAATCTAGATTCGCCATAACTAGATCCATGAAACCATAAAAATCTATGCGGAGGGTAGTAATATTTGAACGAATAGAAGAAATCTCCATCGTGAGAGCATCGATGGCAGAAGTGTAATCAGTCTGAGGAACATGGACAGCAGCGGAAGCAAGAGCTATGGGTGGATCCTAAGCTGGGTGGAAGTCAAGTAAAGATGGTGTCACAGGACCAACCTTTATCATCTCGATCATCTCTATCACTCTGGGTGGGACTCGTCCAATCCTGTTGGAGGGTTATAATAGTGGGGAGGTGTCAAAGGATCAGACTCTTCTTCTTCCATGTCATTCTCAGCTATTCCTTCCAAGTCATAAATCCAATTCTTCCTGTCATGCACACTCGATCGCATAATGTCGAAGCGTGAAGTGGTAGATCGCTTGGATGAATCAACCCAAACCGACCGGCTCTAAATACCTGATCATCCCAACATTAAAACAAAGAGACACGTCGAGAGGGATAAATTCACCATAAGGGATCAGACGGGACAATGGCCCTCTCATAAATAGGGCATTAGCGATCATAGTCACTAAGCCACCAACACATATCACGAGGAGCTCGGCTATAGTCGAGACAAGCAAGCATAAACAACGCAAAGAACTACCATCTGGACTAAAACACACAAAACATAATAACACCACTCTTCCTTAGACACCGAGGTATCATTATGAGGTTTTCCAAATAGGTAAACGCCGTAATCATGTGGAAATACCTAATGGCGGGTTATAAATCCGGATGAGTGTTCAGGAATAGAGCTCTACTGCATCGATATCCGTCTCAAAATAGTCAAGCTTAGCTGTCCATAAACTCGCCATCGAATCTCAATGACAAGATCAACACTAACTGGAAATCCAATAGAGCAAAGTTCATGATGGTGAACCTTTGAGTAAGATCAAACAATATAAACGAAACCAACCCTCCGACCAATCATGAACCAATATAAGGGTTGTAGGACCGAATCGAGAAAATACAAGATCAAGTTGCTAGGTAGGTCGATGATGATGAATAAAATAGTCCCAACCAATCTAGTTAAACATGAAGCTGACACTCTCCCTCGATGCCCAATATGGACAAGTAGGGGTCGCACAAAATGGTCGGATGCATATCTCTCGAACAAGATCTCATAACGCCTACGAGCATCACTCATAAAGGCGACATGCATAGGTTAGAAAAATCCATAGCTAAAATCAATGAAGAAGAAGAAATGTGAATCATGTAAGTAATCAAAATAGTTTTAAATCAAGATCGCAGCATCGCCTAAAAAATAAAAAGAACATAAATTTTTATAAATTTTTTTAAGAAAACATTTAATGAAAATAAATTAAAACTTTTAATAAATAGAATTTTTAATAAAATGGTGGGTTGCCTCCGACAGCACTTTGTTTAACGCCGAAAGGTGAACCAATTTTGAAAATCAAAAAACTATTTTGGTGACTCAGCCGACAACCGTATAAGTCTCAGGCTAGCTGAGTAGTCTCTATTTTTGATACAACGGTAGTGCTTCAAACGCTGACCGTTCACAATAAATAGGTCACTGGCTTTTCCTTTAATTTCAACTGCGCCACTGGGAGTACTTTAATAACTTCAAAAGGTTCTGACCATCTAGAACAAAGTTTTCCTGGAAATAGTTTAAGTCTAGAGTTAAACAGGAGTACTACGTCACCCTCATTGAATTCTTTTCCAGAGATGCGCCTATCGTGCCATTTCTTAGTTCGTTCCTTGTAGGTTTTGGCATTCTCGTATGCATCTAGCCTAAGCTCTTCCAATTCATGGATGTCTAGAATTCTCTTTACTCCAGCAGCTTTGTAACTAAGGTTCAGGGTTTTTATAGCCCAATAGGCTTTATGTTCGAGTTCTACTGGTAGATGACATGATTTACCATAGATTAATTTGAAAGGTGTAGTTCCAATGGGTGTCTTGTACGCTGTTCTATATGCCCACAATGCTTCATGTAGTTTAGACGAATAATGTTTCCTAGATGTGGCAACAATTTTCTCAAGTATTTGCTTAATCTCCCTGTTAGAGACTTCCACTTGCCCGCTTGTTTGTGGGTGGTTGTAATACGGTGAACTGACTTTGAGATTTTTGTATCGCAAATGTGTGGATAGCAAGAGTCGCCAACTTTTCTTTTTATCCAATTAAGGGAAGGTGAAAAGAATGAAAAGACCTTCCTTAGATTCTCGAGTAAGGGAGAAGGTTATGAAAGGGAAGGTATTAGCACCCTTTCATCCGTAGTTATCTACGGCTCTTAGTTGCTCTTAGATCATTTTAAAATTGTTGCAGTGTTTGACAAAAATGTTTTGAAAAGGCATTTTGCTTTGACTTTGTAATGATTCATGTAGGAATGTATACAAAGTGTTCGGAAATGTTTCATTTTTGAAGTGAGTTTGAACTTTGACAAAAGTGTGTGGTGTGAAAAGTATTTTGATAGAGCAAGCAACTAAAAGTCTTATTACCTACTCGTAATGGTCGCTGTGTTGTTTTACGCCTTTAGAATAGTGCTATCCATACCATTAGTTGGTAGGTAACCCTATTTGTTGGATGTAGAAGGGACATTCAAGGGACATCGGATGGTCATAGAAAGCAACTTGTAGGAAGTATCCCTAGCACATTCGAGGACTATCATCACTTTAGGCTGGCCAATCGAGGGTCAAGATCATGTATTCGTGAGGCTACATCACGGGTCTACGATCTTTGTATCAAGGGACTATGATGATTTGTTTTGAAGGCAACAATGCTAGAATACCCTCGAATGCCTCGGAGGACTATGACCATTTGTTCGAAAGGCAATGAGAGATATCACCTAATGGTGCATGAGAAAGAGTGTGTAATTCAAGACATGTTATCTGTTATAAGTGATCTATGTCACCGGAGAATCCAACTGAACCCAATC